>WBMW01005037.1:2027462-2165095 GCA_013396635.1 Penelope pileata | reverse complement strand
TTTTTTTTTGCTTTAAGCATAAGCTTTCCCCTGTGCTCGGAGCAGCTCCCTGTATAGCAGGCTGCTCTGTGCAGGGCCCCCTCCCCTCCACACACATTTCTCACCGCAGCAAAGCCCTGACCGTGGGCAGGACCCCGCGGCTCCACAATGCCCCCCTGTCTCTCGCTTCCAGGCTCGCAGTCCCTCTCACTAAGGGGCTTTTTTAAACCTGCCCAGAGCCTGCACAGAAGGGCCTTTGTGAAATCCCCATGGTGTGCAGTGATCATTTACACAGGAACTTCACCTTAAAGCTGGAGTCAAGGGAGCTGACGAACACACGGCTACTGTTCTCCTGCCAGCCCCAACAAATGCCATTCGCTTTGCCCTGTTGGCTTCTTTTAAATGAGAATGAATTCATTTAAATAAAAAGTTGCATTTTTTTGGAGGTGTGGGGCCCAGGTGTGTTGCTATTCAGAAAGACATCGCGGAGCGGACTGTAATTAAAACAATCCTGAAGCCCTAATCAAGCCATCTGAATATCAAAAATGCATGGATCAGCTCTGCTGTGCCCATGGGGAGTGAGGCTTTGGTGCAAGCAGCATGCAGAGCAGAAAAACACAGCAACTGGCTGTTCTGGGTAGGACAGGATCCCAGGGTCCCTTTCAAACAACCCATCCTGTCTAAAAATCATGGGAGCTCCTGAACTGAAAGGGAAACAAGGGCAGGAGTTTGAGTTGAGACAGAAAAAAGCAGGGTGCATGAATCCTGCTGCCTGCTGGGGGTCCATCCGGGGCATACAGCAGCTGCAAGGATGGGTGGGTGGATGGGTGGGTGGGTGCCCAGTGTGCCATCCTGCTGCCACGTCCACATGTGCTTGCTGAGATGACATCAGCCATGCCGTGTTCAGGAATATTTCACATCTCCCAGACAGGAAATAGTTACAGGTGTGATCTCCTTACTCTGTCACCAGACTCTCCACGAATTCCGGTTGGACCAGGAAGGCCAGGTTCCCCACTGGCACCTTTGGGACCCTGTCAGGAAAACAGCAAAAAAAGAGAGCTAGAGCTTAAAGTAACAGGAAACCCTGCATGTCTTCACAGCCCCAGAGCTCATCACGCTTTGTTGTCCTGGATCTCCTCTCTCCTTTACTGCCCAGGGCCTAGGGACCACTTGCTTACTGCTGCTACCACTTGTGCTGGTTGGTGCAGCTTGCTCGTACTGAGCAGGGGCTCCAGCCTTTTGCTAACAAATCACATCTGGAACTCCTGACCGAGTGATGCTCCCAGAAGCTAGCACCACTCACCACTTCTCTGTCAGCTCACTGGGGAACGGAGAGGGGCTGTGAACCAAGGAAGGAGAGGAGAGGAAGAAATAAGAGAGTCCTCAGTGCAGCAGAAGGGAAAAGAAGCTCACTGGAGACATACAGGTGGAGGGCATCCAGGTGGAAGAGAAAGTAAGGTGCCTTTACACGGTCAAACTCAAACCCTTCTTATATAAATACTAAATATCATCGGTTCCAGGCAGCAGCTTATCTGCCCTTACGTTCATACTCTTGTTCTGTGTTAATGAAGGTGTTACCCTGGCCCCAGCAAGTGGAAAGACATTTCTTCCCAACACTTGCTGCCATCATGCAACTGCCTTGCCAGAGGTTTGCAGAAAACAGCAGCCTACCAGAACACGATGCACACGAAGTCTGCGTACTGACCTGGAAGCCTCTGACACCGGGGGCTCCAATGGGGCCTTGGAGACCGAGCGGGCCCTGAAAACGTAAGGAGTAATTGTGTAATTAAACGGGCTCACTTCTACCAGAGAGAAATCACACTGCAGAACACTTTTCTTGGCAGCATTGTTGATGAACAGCCATTACAGTGGGGCTTGTTTTGTTTTTCTTTTTTACTGAACGTTGTTAAGATTGTTACTATTAATAAAAATCCTTATTTGTATATATTAATGGCTAAGAATATATCACACTCGTGAATGGTACAGATCAGTGACAGCAGATGGACGTATGATATCTATTCTATCAGAATAGCCCAGGCTTAATGACATTTTGTATGAACTAGAACTCTAACAACACAAAACAGAAAGTAGAATCTAATGTTAAAAATAAGCACGGGTTCATCTTCTGTTGCATCCATGTCAGAAACCTGCACCAATGTAATTAACTCAATTGCATTTGTTCTCTAGCTATAATAATACAATACCTTTTGTGGGACTGGCAATTTGGGTGAAAAATTGCAGACATAAAAGCAAACATTATTAATCGAGTTTATTTCTAAGGCTTATTTCCCTCTCCTTGGGCATCTCAAGAGTAACTGCTCACAAACAATACATCATCATACTGCTCAATTTCTTCCAAGTGGCACAAACCAGAAATCATGTCAGACTTGCTGTAGGCTTCTGGATTTCAAAATGAGATTAATGGATATAAAAGAAAAAAAAAAAGCCAGTAAGACAACTAGAAGGTCAGATCCAACCGCAATGGCAGCATTAGCTAGGGAATAAGAAAATAAATGGTATCCTAGAAGAATTTTTGGTACTATTAACAAAATCAGGGCTTTATCATCCTTACATCTTATTTTAATTATTCCTGCTGCTCAGCAGGGACACAACAGGCAGCATGCAGTTATTTTCAGGCCTGCATTTAATTCTTTAGCTTTCTAATTCTTAGAGATGATGCAGGGAATGCAATGCACACGGGAACAAGACACTGTTGAAGACCTCAGTGGTTTTTAGCCTTAAGTTTCACAGAGCTGTCAGTTCAGAGAGTAAAAGTGAAAACTGCTAGAGCTGTACATGGCTTTGTTTCACAGTGGCTCATACCCATAGCAACATAAAACTGCTGCAGTACCAGAGGCAGGCAAGGAAACGTGTGAACAGATTCCCACCTGAAAAATGTTTTGGCTTTGCACCATATGGTTGTGAGCTTTGAGGTGTTTTCAAGCAGCTGTGAAAAGCATTGCAGCTATGTGCCTTTCTGGCATAAGATTCCCAGCAGGCCTACCAACTTTTTAACATGTTTTAAGCTTCTGCCACTCAGGGTTGCAATGCACAGGTTTTCTTTCCAGTGTTGCTGCTTGAACAGCTTCAGGTTTTGCAGTGCACCTCTACTGCAAGAAAAGTGATACAGGGACGTGCCAGATTTCATGTGCTGGTGGCAATGTACAGTGAAATAGCTTAGCAGGGGTTTTGCTTCATTAGCAACTGGCATTCAGCACAAGCTGAACTTCCTTATCACCATCTAATCAGGGACTTGCTGACTGCCCAGTCCCTCCTGACTAACTGCGGCAGCTCCACAAACCTCCTGGACAGCTTCAGGTTCTTTCCCAATGGAAATGGGAGGAATCACTTTGCACTTGCACAGAGCTGTCAGCAAGAGCAGAATCTGAGCAGCTTACACAATATAATTCCTCTGCTGCTGAAACTCCCCAGGGAAAATGCAATTAGAGAATGTGCCCGTTTGTTTTAGCACAGACTAATCCCACGTACTGAGCTCTGCTCTGGTACCTGTGTGGTACACGTGCAGTGCTGTACTTACAGTTGCCCCTCTGGGTCCTGGCAGACCTCTCTCACCAGGAATACCGACATCGCCCTAGAAACAACACCAAAGTCAGTCGTGCCATTTAGGAGCAGCAAATCCACCCTCCCCAGCCCACTGCAGAGCCTGAACACACTCCTGGATCCCAGGTTACTGCAATCCACTGGGCCTCTCTGGCTGCCTATCCCCTTACTGACAGCTTTCTTTGTGTAGGGAGGCAGCACATCAGCTCCAGCTTCACAGTTTGGTTTAAAACACACCCAGCAGAGCTGTGATAAATGTAAATGATGGGGATACGTACAGGGATGCCTGGCTCGCCAGAGGGACCTGCCTCTCCCATCTCTCCAGGACTGCCCTGCAGAGGAAAAAAACAAACACTCCATTAGGGAACAGTTTCAGAGACTCATTTCTGTCCTATCTAGAACAACAAGCTGGAAAATGGAGGAGGGAGCCAGGAAATAAGAACAGCTTTAAGCTTTTACAGATTCAGGACAAAGAAGAAAAAACTCTAAGCAATGGACATTTAAAGAATGGGTGACCTGCTCCTCACTGCTGGGAGAATGCAGCCCAGGCAGGAACAGACACCTCACTCTGGGCTCAGTCCTCCTCCCAGGGTGTACGTGTGGGCACTGAACCCCCTCGCTGTGCCAGGTTAATGGCTTCCCCACCAGAAACCACTGTTAAAGAGATTCACTTACTGGTTCACCTTTATGGCCTTTAATACCTGCTCTTCCAGGCAGTCCCTAGGAAGAAAAAAACAAAAACAGAAAGCAGCGTCAGAGGAAGTAAAGCTATTTGTTATTCTTGTCTTGATTTGTCACACAAGAAGCATTGTTTGCTTGAAGCAATGGAGGATTTACATTTCTGCAGTTTTCACCATGAAAATAATGCCTTCTATTTTCTTCTTGTCCACTGTTCTAGCTGCTCTACACACACTATTCCTCAACAGCTAGAGCAAAGAAAAGAAATATACAAATAAAGCAACAGCAGCAACATTTTGCACAGTGGAAACCTTCCTCCTGGGGTGTTAAAAATATTCTGTAAGACAGGAAGAAAGATGTACTTTACCTTTATTTTAAATAGTTGAAAGACTGCAGACATGAAACATTTTGCCAATGAATACTAGTAAGGCAGGGCGCAGCATGCTTTTGAACCACGGTCATTTGTATCCCAAATTTTACTTTCCTGCATAAGGGATGCTCATCACTGATATAAGAAAGAGAAAATCCCTCTCGGATTTAGATTTTAAATTGGGCCAGAGTGCCCAGTGTATTACTATACTACTATTTGGAGCTAGTCCAGGTGTTTTCCACCCTGTCTTGTACACTGCTCTCTGTCTGTATGGTGGAGAAAGTACATTTCCTCCTGATTTAAATGGGGCCCTTTGTGAGACAATACACAAAATGAAGTTCCCCTGTCCCAGCCACGCTGCTGTAATGCCTGGGAGGCGACCGGTCGTGCTGCCATACTCACAGGAAGTCCGTTTGGCCCCTTCTCTCCGGGAGGACCCATGCGAGCTGCATCACCCTGTGGATATCGAGAGGTTAGGAGAGACCTCCTGCTACTGGAAAGTGGTCTGACACAAGGAGGGGACACGCTCCCAAACAGGCATTTGCAATCTGCTCCCTCCCCACATGTGCAGGACCAAGAGCCTGTTGTGTCTACAGGAGTGGGCACCCACTGGACACGAGGGCTGTTGGGTGCTCAAGGATCCCAGGTGCTTCCCAACTTCTATAACCCAAGAACTTTCGTTCCTTGGCAGCACACAGGAACATGCAGTTCCTGTGGGATCATTATTCAAAATCCAGGCAACAAGCACCTGACAGCGCTTTGTCTACAGGCAATTAAAATAAACAGATGCCTCTGTCAACAGCTCTGAAATGGCATCTCTGAAGGCCTGGAGTCAGCCAGTAGGAACCACAAAGACTAGAGACATAGGGGAGTTTAGATCATGTGTGCATCATCTTTCTTTAGGGAATTTCCTAGGGATTAATTAATAACAGTAACTTCACTCTTCCTCACTAGTCACACTGTTGGAAAACTCTCTGAAAGCAAAAGCTTTCCAGCAGCACTTCTTCTTGACAAGCATTAGAAGCTTTGCAACACACATGGGACAGTAACAGAAACCCTTCCTGCACAGTGTGTAAGTAGGACTTTACAAACCTTCTCACCATCGAGTCCAGGAGCTCCATCCCGTCCATCCTTGCCAGGTATGCCCTGCAACCACACACAGTGCAGGTTAAGGCTACAAGTCAGACACTCTGGTTTGCAAAACACATTTACAACGAAGAATCTTTTGGCAATGGGATCTCCAATTGTACTGGGAAACTGGGATATTTTTCATTAACAGCACTGCAACTAGGATTTGGTTTGACCAGGATTACACTGAAGGTTATGCAGCCCTACAGAGCAGAAGTTTGATCACAAAGATTTTAAGACACAAGATTTCTCCTATCATGTTTTATCTCGTCTTCTGCAAGCAAGATAGAGAAACTTGCATCTTACTTAATTGACTTACAGGTTCTCCTATGAGTCCACGAGGCCCTGGGTTTCCTTTTGGTCCAGGCCTACCCTAGAAATCAACAACAAATCCTGTGTTATCCAGGCCACAACCCTTACAAACAATCAGTAAACAAAGATAACACTCAAACTCTGTGGGGACATTTCATTCAGTTTGCACTGGCTCCTGCCTTGTTCATGTAGCTACGGTGGTGCCTTTAGCAAACACCAGAAAAATGACTCATTGTTGGCTGCAGCATCTTTGATTGCTCTTGATCATTTCAAGTGATGGAGATGTAAGATCTGATCCCTACCACTACTTAGTTTTCCCTGTTCAAAGTGCCCACAGTGCTTTAGAAGAATGCACAAGAACAATTAGCCCCTTGTTACAGACAAGATTACATAAAACATCAGAAAACATAGAGCAAAACAGTCTCCCAGTCAGGATTTCTAGTTAGCCCCTGCCAGTGTCACCTCCCTGCACCAGCTTCTCAGACAGTAACAAGTTAAGTTTTCAAATTCTACTGTGCTTTAAGAACGGACACTGCAAAGTGCTAAAAAAAACAAACCAAGGGGGACAAGCCATAATAAAGCTGTCAGACAGACTGCTCTGAATGTCACATCCAAGACTGGAGCAGACGGGGTTTTACTGCACTTACAGTATCGCCTTTGGGCCCTCTGAATCCTTGAGGTCCTTTGATTCCTTGGTCTCCCTAAAACAAAAGGGGAAAAACCATTAAGTATTTTCATCACTCTGACAAAGAGTAATGTTTCAGGAGTGTAAATGATGAAGTTTTTTTGTGCTGTTTGCCAGCATTAGCAGAGGAGTGAGCGTACACACTCCCCTAGGAGCTTGGCTGTACTTTCTGTTACACTCTGCAGTCCCTGACACGCGGATGAATTGCAGCAAGGACTTTGCAAGCAATCCCTCAGGGCAGAGACCATCTTCCCCTTCATTTACTGAAGTATTTTCTTTAAACAAAAACAGAGTAGGAGAAAAACTAGCGGAAAATGCTCTGAGAAGCCATAATTCTGCAGATGCAGCTCTGGCCTTGCATTTGGGCACACCAAGGAGGGTGCAGGGATCTATCCACAGACAAGTCTACAGAACGGGCACAGGGCACGACAGAGGGAAAGACATCATGAAATCTGGGTCAGGTGAAATAACACTGCTTTAACTGGAAGGAAAAATGATATGAGAATAATCTGATGGAGTCAGTATATATCCTTCCTGTTCATTGGCAGTGAAGAGTTTAGTCCAGAAAGGATAAACTTTAGGCTTTGGTTGGGGAAGGCAGGGACACAAAGCAGACACGTACAGCTTTCCCTGGAGGTCCTGGGATTCCAGGTGGCCCTCTGAAACCGATGTCACCCTGCAAAGAAAAAAACGTCATTCTAATGCTGTTGTTGGCAGGGGATTAAGTAACAATATCCCTACCTACACCACAGCCTAAGAAAATGCACAAAACCCTGGAAGGCTACCCCATATCTCTTACTAGTTTGTAATATAGTCTTGCAAAAAGATCTCCCTCTGAACAAGCAAGTTTTCACTCTGGATCTCCCCACCACTATGTCTGCAGAACACTGATACCACTCATGGCCTTGATATGTTGCCATCACACTTGTTCCTAAATAAATGCATGATTTTATCATACTCAAAACCATTCAGGCTCTAAGCCAATGGTCAAGGGACCCTGGCAAACTTCCAAAATCATGTTGAGATATTGACCCTGTTCTCATTGAAGAGACTTTCTTTCCATGTCCTGAAAAATCTTTGTCCATCAGCAGTTCTTTGACTCTTTCTTGTAAAGACAGAACAGAAACGTTCGTGATACATTTCTCAGTTTTTTAGCAAAAAGATTTATCATTGTCAGTCCTGCAAGGGCAGCACGTTGTCCTTGTCTGAATGTTTAAATCAACACCATGCCTGATCCTGTCAGTCCCTCAGGTACATACACTCGTTCTGCTTCTGGAAGATTATTCTGTTTAGTGGGTGTGCAGGGAAGTGATTGTACTTTGCATCTCCACAGGTTCCCCTGTGGTCTTCATTAAGGATAAATGGACACCTGCCATCTGAACTTCACATGGGACAAATCAGTGGTGGAAGGAGAGAAATCAGAAGGTTTTTCTTACTCTGTCACCAGCTGGACCCATTGGACCAGGGAGACCTCTTAGTCCTCTTGGGCCCTAGTTAAGAAAACCAATCAGTTAAAACCCAGTCACTGTTAAAACACAAAATGATGGAACAGAATGATGCAGCAATTCCTCAACACACAAAACCTTAAGAAACATCAAGGAGTGGCAGAAAGCTCAGTCTCCTGTAGCACAAACAAGACCTTTCTCCCTTCAGTGATAATCTCGGAGCAAGTGACACTGTGGACATAATCCATGTGGACAAGTTTTTAGACTGCCCGCTTTCTCCAGCCCACTTGATAGGCTGTCAAGTCATCCCAGAGCTCAGCATCAGATCCAGACAAAAGCATCTAGGGCTCTATCAGAGTACCAAGACAGCAGCTATCATTCCAATGTTTCATCCAAGGTGAGGTGTCAAAAGCAAGACCTGAATTAAAGCTCAGCGAACCTAATGATTTTACTTTTTTTTTTTTTTTCCACCAACACCAGCTTTCTCATCTGTGTTTATGTAGAGCCAAGAGCTGTTTGTATAACGGAAAATGATTGATGGCAGCAATCAATTTCACAGTGAAAAGGTCACGGGAACCAGTCTGAAGAGTAGGTGTTACCTGGAGGCCAACACTGCCGGGAATGCCTGGAGGACCTGGAGGGCCAGGGTTGCCCTGGAAGAGAAAAATTAATTAGAAAGAAGAGAGGCAGCATGAGCCTGCCAACTCAAAGTCAGCTACCTTCCCACCTTACTTCTTCTCAAGCTCCCTCCCACCCACGCTTCTGCTTCAGTTTTTTTCTTCTAGATCATACGCAATTTCTTCTACGTGCAAGAACACTTGATCAGTCAGGAATTTACCTGAGTGATTAATGCAGGGCTTTTTCCTGAGCTGACATCCCTGCATATGAAACAATAGGAGTTAACTCATCAAACTGATCTTAACATTATGATTATTGGGAAGATGAACTTTCTTCAAGTATTAGACATACATGCAGAGCAATGGAAGCAAGTAGACTTCAGCCATAATTTCTCCTTGCTGTTCAACCAATTGCCTTGCATCTCCCTCTCTTCTTAAATAAATTATTTGTTACGGTGCTTCTAGAGAAAAAAGTCCCCCCATCTCTTAGATTGAAGCTTACCTTCTCTCCTTCTTTTCCTATTTCACCAGGTTCTCCTTTGTGACCAGTGTGTCCCTAGAAATAAGAGCTCCAATTACCCACGTTCCAGCACAGTCTTATTTCAAAACTTAATTTTTGTTAGATAACTACAAGACCTAAAGCCACACAACAAAAAGAACTAGGAAAACAATCTATACATGTGCTGTAAATGTGCAAATGAGGTAAATTCTGGGGTTAATTAATCATGCACTATTCCTATCAGTCCTGTTAGGAAAATTGTGTCAGAATTGATCTTGTTTCAGGAAATAGCCAGATTTGGTTTTCAAGAAAGGGTTGTATGGAGAGTAGGCTACAGGTCTCCAGATGCAATCCTCAGTTACAGGCGAGTCACCAGAACTCAGTTCTCATCACTGGGGCTGAGAAGTTTCTGAGATTTTCTGCATTTTTAGCCTCTCTTTTTGTTTAAATCATCTTTAATGTCTGCATCATCAGGCTTGCAATGAAATCCATGTCTCACTGCATTTTTTTTATATAAACCTAGATCCAATTTGCTTCTTGGCTCCCTTCCTATCATTGTGGGAGAAAATCAGACTAATTTCAGCCGTGGCAGATGTTATTCCTCACCACACAGAAGGTCCAGTGCATCATTTGCGTCATAATCGGAAACTTTCTCCATTTCATAAGTTACAAATTTTGAATAGTTATACTCCAAATGTTATGTGTCTAATGATATTTGTGACTCAGCTAAGAGGTCAAACAGACCTTCAAAAGCTGAGTTCATGAGGAATTGAGAGTATTTCCCAGATGTTCCAAATTCTGCTAAACCCTGCTAAAAAGACCTTAATATTATTTCAAGCTGGAGTGTATCTGCTGTACAGAATTCACATGAATCGTGGAGTAGGGGACAGAGAAAGAGAGGTGTAACTGCTGAGTGAGGTTTCCTGCGGGCTGCAACCTACAATTTATGTACTGCAATCAAATAACAAACAAAAAGCTGGTGCTACAGTAAGTATGAAATGACAATTAAATTATACTTAATCATACACCTTGCTACAGTAAAATGAGTATCTCTGTTCACAGAATCTGCGAGCACAGTTTAAGAATGGATCAGACTTCTGCAGCTCTCCAAACTCTCAGAAGACAGCATGTTGTTCTGGAGGCAGCCCTGGACAGCTGCTGTCTGGTGGCTCTTGTTCATCAGTTGTATATTGCAAGCCTTGCACGGTGTTTAATCTTCATGCTCACACCATGCAAAGGCACTTTGCAGGATTTAATTCAGTTGCAGAGCAGCTGTTGTTATGAATGAGGGAACAGCATGCAAAGAGGGCAGGATCAGATCCTTTGTTCTCCTCGTGCTCCACACTTGGTTGCTTACTAGGCAAATGCATGGTTGGTTTGGAGAGATGTGGACACTACAGTATGTAAAACAATTTTATCCAAGGGATTCATAGTGACATCTGTTTTGGGAGATAGACTTTTGTATCTGCAGATGGCCTTTTTCTTACCTTGAACCCTGGCATTCCTGGAGGACCTGGAGGACCTGGTGGGCACAGAGCTGGGCACTGGAAGAAACAGAAGCACTCTGGATTATCAAATACACACAGTGCATCCACAGAAGCTGGTTTCGTTACTAGAGAGAAGGGAAAAGGCCATGTCTGGTAGCACATGTGGATTTTGGCTCTACTTCATGCATAGCATAATGTATTCAGTGGCATTTTCCTATTCTAAAGGGGACCTAAAACAGGTCCTCAGGCCTCCAGTAATCCACAGAATAATGATTCATGCTTGGCTGGCTTCACTTTGAGCATGCTTGCATGGACTGTGAGAAATTCTGAAGGCTGACAGTTGTCCACAGTCCAAAAATGCTGGAGAACCATGGTTCCCCAGTAAAGCAGGATGAGTATCTTAAAAATCATTAGGAACATATTTAATTCTGTGCATGCATTGATCCCTATTGATTTCCATGAGGCAACTCACCTAACTGAAACGAGAGCAAGCACTAAAGCTTATTAGAAGGGGATGTATAGAAAATTAACCCAAATACCCACACGCTGGTATCTGCAGGTGTCTAGGGCTGGGTGAGCCCCTGGTGGGAACTCAGGTTTGACTGGGAACAATCAGAGCATGTGTGGAAACTTAATGGGGGCTCCAAAGGCCTTACTCTAAGAATTGTATAAATAAGGAACAATATTTTCTTCTGCAGCATTTCTTTCAGTTGTTTATTTTTTCTTTAAATAAAACTTCAGGCTGCAATTATGTAGCAAGAATTCAATTTACTAGTATATTCCACAGGGTAACTTAAATTAAAGTTGCAGAAATAGTATCCTTTTCTATTAACTTGCCATAAGGTAGTCTAAACTGACTCCGAGCTTTTTTTTGGGGCATGCCAATTAGAAAACCAAAGATGCTGTCACAACAACAGCTGTGAAATCTGGAAATGTCACTTCCATCGTTCATGGACTTAACACTCCTTTCATTCCCTTGATAGAAAGGAATCAAGACATTCTCATAAAGAAGGAAGTCTAAACGAAGCATATGCCCATAGGAACCCAGTGCCATCATCCATAGAAATAAACAGCGCAACACGCACAACCTTTCTCTTGCAAAGCAGGATTGGAAACAGATGCATGAAAATCTGTTGTCACTTGCCAAATGCTAAAGTTGTTTTGTAGATGAAGAATGTATGTAAAACCTGCATTTTGGGAAGCAAACTGGAAAGCAAAGATCAAGCAAAAAATCAGCACTAGTGTATCTACCTCCTTGAAAGAACATTTCAGTTCTGTAAACACCTACTGATGCAGGTCTGAATGGTTCACATGAAGTGGTCTGACATTCACCCAAGCATGCCAACAAAAATATTCTCACGCTACGTAAAGAAAAACCTACCTGAAGATCCCCACCACCTTCAGGAATAATGCCAGCAACACCCTGAAATTCATGAAAAGTGATCTTTTAAACACATCTAGGCAAACAAAAGGAAGAAATGTTATCTCCAGACAACGCACTTTACAAACCCAGCTCAGCTGAATCAGCAGAAGGCAGATACCGAGCCACACGGTGTGAAATGCAGCCCCTGAACCCAGAGTGTTATGAGCTGCACCAGACCTCAAAATGGACATGTCAGACTTGAACTATCTCCTGGAAATGCACAGTTGAGCTTGGGAAAGATCCTTGAGCCTAAAACCATGAAGGCAGCAATTTCAGGAGAGCAGCTGTGCCTGGGGGAAAGCCCTCCTGATCCTACATATTTGACCCTCCAATGAAACTCCAGCAAAGCCAAAAGAGAGACTTGCTGGTTTCAAGACCCCTTGCTGGCACTACAAGAACACACACCTATGATTTGGGCTCCTGATGGAGTCTGTGCTTGTGGCAGAGGCTCCCAGACAGGGATAATATCTCTGGCACACAAGTTACCTTCAAGAGACATGCAAGCAATAAACAGAACAAATAATAAACAAGAAATGATCCACACACCAAAGTGCAGCCAGTGAGAAGTCACTGCTCTCCTCAGGGCATAGTGTTTAAAGGCTGCTGAAATATAGCCCAGAGAGGGAGTGCTCATGGTAATTGCAGCAAATAAAACACACACATTCTGGCAGCAAGATGAAAAATCTGGACTCCCCGTGGGAAGTTTCATACATTCATTTGTGAGTCTCAACTTACAGGAGGTCCGGGTGGTCCAGGAGGCCCTGGGAATCCAGGCAGACCAGAAGGCCCCTAAAAGGAGAGAAAAATAGAAAAAAATCATCTTCTTAACCATTTAGGTGAAAATGTGAAAAGAGAGGAATGAAAGTTATTGAATACCACTGCATATTTGTGAATGTGAGGCAAGAAATCTTGAATTAGACCAAATTGCATCTTTCTGTCTGCAGAGGCTTCTAGAGCTGCAAAGAGAATAGCAGATGCACATGTAGGTATAGGGAGTAGGATGGAAGAATATGTTCTGTACCTACATCCCTGCTTCTCCTGGCTCTGTATCTCCCCAGTGGAGCTACGGGCATCCAAAAATGATGGCATGCTTCAGCAGAATGGGCTCCCTCAGATCAGACCCATTCTGCTCAATAGCTTCTTACTGAGGATGCTGAAAGCATCTGTCAGTGGTGTCTGACCTCTCTTCTCATGACACTGGCTGCTCTTTTGCTGTTACTCCTTGTTGATAAAAGAAAATCTGGCTGAAAGCAGCTGCTCACCTTTGGCACTGCACAGGTTGACAGGGGTGACCCTACACAAGCTGATATGAGGGAGAGCATTGCCCATGGGCATTTGTAGAGCTTGCAGTGCCTTGTGCATCATGCTTCCAGAACAGAGTAAGAAACTAGAAATGAACTTCACTCTTCTGTGGCTGTGGTACATTCAGTAAGTGGGGATCAAACGGTGGGAGAAACTCACAGGAGGACCCCGAAATCCATTTCCACCTGGAAGCCCACTAGGTCCTGGAGGCCCCTGTTGAACAGAGAAAAAAGCCTTACACCTGTGGTGACCTCACATAGTTCCCAAATCCCTGGAGCAAACAGCGTGGCTGTATTCATTTATCTAATCCCCCAGACAACCCCAACCTCACACCCTGACAACTGGTTTGCCAATGCTCTTCTTTTTGCTCCACTTCCTCGAGCAGTATGCTGCTGTCACAGACAACGTTGCCAACATCTGCCCCCACTGACTTAGGGCAGACTCATCACCCCAAGAGCCCACTGAACAAAAGCTGTTCCAGAGATGGCCACTTCCAGCAATTACAAGGCTGCTGTGTCTTGAATTAACATCAGTGCCCAGCTGCCTTGGGGCAAAGGTACACATAAAAAGCCCACAAAAAGCTGCCAGCCAGCAGGACACTCCATACCCTGCTGCCCAGCACAAGAAAGGAATCCAAGACCTTGGGTGAGCTTGAAACATTCAGATTTAAAAAAAACAACCAAACAAAAAAACCCCTAACATAGTAATTTAAACCTCTTTTTTGAAAAAGAATCTCATTACTTACTGGAGGTCCTGGCAGTCCTTTGCCCTGGAAGCAACATTTGAAACAGTTAAAGATTAAATGAACATACAACAAGAAGAGCAGTACCTCAGAAAATACTTCTTAATTTTTTTCCTTTCAATTTTCATAGCACTCTCCTGTCCCCACTTACTGCAATTTGCAATCAGAGCATAGCTAGAGACTTAATGAATCTTTTTGTTGCCTCTAATAATTTGTATTCCCTTTACGTCCCTGTTACCTATGAGACATCTCTAAATAAAGCCACAGAGAGTGATGTGATGGAGGGACACAGTCATTTATGAGGACAACATTCTAATTTATCTGCTTTCCCTATCTTCATACATTTTGTTGCTTCTTGAGACCTCATCTCAGCTGACACTCACTAGCTGTCCTGTGATGCAAGTTCCATGTATGGTGACAGGGAGCTGGAGGCACTGAGTTAGCTGTGGCCATCTAACAAAACAAACACCTAGGCATGTCGTGCTGCCATGTGACAAGGACTTGTGGGTTCTTTCCCTTCTGCTCTTTTTGTGTGCCTGGAGAGCACATTTACATCAGCAAGAAACAAGATGCAGTGACATCTGCTCATGGCATCAGAGGAACACAACTGTTTGAATCAGTATAGCAAGCTCTGCAATTGAGCTCAGCTTCATGAAGAAACTGAGAGATTAATAACTGCTGGAGAAGGCTGTTAGCCTGTTTAGCATTAATTGACTGTCTTTTTAGATGCAACACTAAAAAGAGATTTATCAGAGCAGCTGTATTCAGAAATCCTTTGGCTTCTTTGGCGTGGATATACAGTCACCATCTGATTCGGTGGGAAGGATTTAAGGGGTTTTCTTTAGAGACATCAAGTTCTGGTCATTATGAACTTAGCATGATTCTTCCATTATTCCATCAATACAGACATCAAAGACTAAATGTGACTTGCCAGTAGATAATGAGATGTTTAACAAAGCAATATGGATTTCAAAACAAGCACAGAATGACCAGTAATGCTTATGCAGCCAAATAGCTTACTACATGAAAGTCAATTTCTTTTTCTTACACAATACAAAAGACATTATCTAACAGAAGGAAGGTTTGATATGTCAGTCTTTATCCCAAGGTAGGTTGCTTTAGAACATCACAGAGACTGAGAACAGGCTCTGTGTTATCAGAACAGCTCAAACATTCATACTTAAATATCTAAAACAATATTTTTACAAGGTTTTGGTCTCTTTGTCTGGGATACAAGGCTTCCCAATTTCTCTTGGTGCAGATTCTGGCACACTATTACACATCACCTTTACAAACACAGTTCTAGGAGTTACTTACAGCTGGTCCAGGTGGCCCGGCAGGTCCTAATGCACCCTATAGGAATAAAACAACAGAGTGCAAATTAGCAGGTCAATCAGAAATAAAACTGAAACTCCCATATGGCAAGACACCAGTGTCTGCTCTGCTTGACAATACTCTCTGCCTGGAAACTCCAGTGGTGTCTTATAGAAACAGCACACAACTGGAGATGGTCAGCTGAATTTGCAAATATAAGGACAGACACATATGGATAATGATGATTCTGTCATTCCTGACAAATTACTTGATTGAAGAACATTTTAAGATAGCAGGGACTGAAGCTCTGAACTGGCCCCAACAAATTCCTCCACCATTTGTTGGCAACAAATATCTAAACATTCATAATTTGTAATTTCACTTGAAATGTTCTCATTTATAGTACTTTCATGATGTAGATCCAGTGACTAAATTATCTGGAATTATTTACAGGATTTGGATTTGTTCTAGTGAATTTTATTACTTCGTACACTTCTCTTCAGGCAAAGATCTTGATTTGGCAGCTCCTGCCTTTTCTCTAGTTTCCTTGGCAAATCTATTCCCAATCTCTTCTTCCCAATTTGCGTTCTTCTTCCTAAGCTTGACAAGAGTTTGGTGGATTTATGGTTTAGACTAGAATTAAATCATTCTTGAAATTGCTAAAATCCTGCTTAACTAAAGATAATAAACTACCCAGCCAGACCTGAATCCCTTCGTGGCATCGCAAAGCCTTCCTCAGCCTCTTATCAGCTGGGTTGCCTAACCTTGTTTTCCAAAAGTTCTCAAAATGCTCTACCAAAAACATCTTGAGGATGATTTCCTGAGCTGGAAATAAATCGTATCCATCCCTAGGGCCACAGGAACAAGGCAGATGGGCAGACCTGGAAAGCATCCCAGCACACTGCTGTTTGCTGTGATCCCAAGGACGACTGCAGTCCTTCCCTAATGTTGTGCATACCAAATGAGATTAGAAGTGTTTTCCCTTGTTAAGTCTGAAGAGAAAGATACCAGGACCCAAGTGCCTCATTAAGAATAGCCTTGTGAGGAGAGGCCTATAATCCAATAAAAATCAACTCTGCTGCGAATGTCAGCTCATTCATTTTTCTTGCTGCTGGTTACTCTCTTTTTCTTCCAATCACTTTTATCTTTCAGCTTTATAGTCTTTATAACCTATGGAGCAAGCTAAAATCTCTTGTTAAAAGACAGAATTTCCAGAATCTACTGATTTATGCCCTTAATCCTGACCTCATAAAAAACAGCTGCCCAGGCCCCTTCTCCCTTGGCAGCGTGCTCCAAGTGCCAAGCGTTGGCACTTTACTCTCCATAATTTTGATATCTTTGAGGGTGTGGGGTGGGGCATTCAGCAGTGAACATGGATCACTGAGTAATGGATCACTGAGTTCCTCAGCAAGCTGATGTGACTCCATTAAATTTAAATGAGAGACTCTAATTTACACCTCTGCTTTAATAACACTGACTCAACCCATTCTCCTGATAACGATGTTCTTTCTCTTTTGAAAACAATCTTACCATATTTTTCCATTTTAAAGCAATATGCTTTATGAATACACAACTACTGAGCACAGGAAATACTTGATTAATATGGCATTATGAGTTCATAAATAAATATGAGTAATTACATAATCTTAAAGGACCAGCTCTGTCAATTGCTTAGAAATCCACTGATTTATTGATGTTTTCCTCATAGCTTTTAGTACAAAGCACCAAACTTCAGAAGGGTCTTTGAAAAATTTCCAAAGACAGATGTCAGTATCTAACCCAGCTCACTCCTGGATAAAAAAGAAGCACTTTTTAAATAAAAAACAAACAAAACAAATAGGTGTGATGTGGTCAGTCTGCAAAAAGAACCATGAGAAAAGCTAATGGATGCTGTGAGTGACAGAAGTATTTAAGAGAAAAGCCATTTTCTTACACTGGCTTCAAAATACTTTGTCCCTGGTCAGACATGAATCACTGCTGGACTGAAGCATGGCATATGGAGGAAAGGAAATGTTTAGCAATAACACATAACTAAAAACCATCCTCTAGGTGCTCACTTCTGTATGCCAAACACCTTCACTCTCAGAAGCTCCAGTTCAGAAACACATGCTTATTCATAAGAACTCACAGGGTTAAGCATGAATTCAATCCCACAACCGACAACAGACTTATTTCAGTGATTCCTGCAGGACCTAAACGTGTTCTTAAACTCGGGCAAAAGAAGGAAAGTCAGGATAATGATGCTTCTCTTTTAGAGTGATAGAGCTTTTAGAGCTTCTTTTCTTTTTCCAGGCTTTATTAGACCAATTAAAACAATTTTTCAGGCAGATCACTGACCTTGAAAAGCTCCCATAAATGACAACAGGCCCCAAGTTTGCACCATGCTGACAGATTGAGTTACAAGACATGGGAAATCATGTCAAATCAGAGCACATAGTTACAGCAATTCTGTGTGCTAAAACTGTTTGTGTTCTCCTAGCAAACAGTTGGAGAGGAAGTTCTTGAGCCCCAGAATTACCTGCTCCATGACCCTGCTAACTCAGCGTTTGTATGCTGAAGTGGGCATGGACAAATATTATCACTGAACATGAAACAGGCACAAAACTTCTCAGTTCTCTCTGTGGTCCTGAACTTTTCTGTTTTAAAAATCAAAGATCACTTCCCAGAAAGCGCCGGACTCTTGCCACAGACAGCCTGAGAGTTGTCAGGATTTTGCAGCCCTGGATCTCTGGGGAGAAAGGCTGGACTCAGGAAAGATGCAGAAGGTGTTTTTTAGTGCAGTGCTGATGAATGGAGACTCAGAGCTGTGATCAAGATGCTTGGGTTCAACTTTCCCAGTGGCCAAGCAACTTCTGCCTTGCACATGGGCAAGGAAGAAGAGCATATCAAAGACACATGGCTCTACCACACATTTTTTCAACTAGGACAACGCACAGTTTTGAGCTTTGGGTGACTCCCTGGGGCAAAAAAAAATAGATTATTGAGAAATACTAAACATGCTAGAAAAGTCCACCATCAGCACATTCCTTTTTTAACCTCTGCATGCTGTGATCTGTGTTTAGCCCATCACTGCAGCCCCAAGTTCAAGAGAACTGCAGACCTTCTCCGGATACAACCCTTACTCCCCTACACTGGGGGACAGGAGAACAGCCATGCTGAAAAAAATCCGTGCTGAATGGCTCACTTATATTTTGTTTCTACTGCCATAATGGAGGCCTAAGTGTCTTTCTGGTCCCATTACACATGACCTAGAGGACATCTATAACATCACAGGCAGTCATTTCCCCATCTCTGTGGTGCCCCTCAGCAGAGCTGTAATACGCAGGAAGCAAGAAAAATCTCTTTTTTCTTGCTATGCTGGCTAGGGAAGTCTATGCCAAAGCAACTAATAGACAAAGCCAGAATTAATGAAAGGCAGAAGTCTAAACAGCTAATGTAATTATAACCATAACAGAGCTGTGTACTCATACAGAAAATAAAGGTCCAAATAGCTTCACTTTAATACACTTTTTAATTAAGTCTACTGACTGCTTTTTCGGATACTCATAGTACCCCAAGAGCTGGTCTGCACTGGTGTTCACACTAAAGCTATCCTAGCCCATCAAAATGATGTGAAAGAAAGATAGCTCTCGTGTCTTGCACCCACAGAAAGCCATTTGGGTCCAAGCACACTGCAAGAGTTTACAGATAAGTAAGCCACCATCATCAACACCTCAGTGTCACCAATTCCCAAAGGAATGATGAGTTATCAATATAAGCAACGACAATGTTTCATTTAAAGAGATTTGGGATCTAATGTGGTACTCACACGGTCTCCTGGAGGCCCATTTGGGCCAGGGGGGCCATCAGTTCCTGTTAAACCCTGTGGAAATGAAAGAAAAACATGAAGACAGAGAAACACAGCAACAAGAGCTGTAAGAAATCCCTGTCACTATCACAAATCACTTGTATGCCAAACTCTCAAGAAAGCCAAACCACTTTATTTCCCTCTGTAATTAATCACAAGAGAGAGGAGCAGAAGCAAATTATACTGTTCCTTATGCATTTCAAGTGTGGATAAACACCAAGTGGTCTCGTTATTGGAGTTTATTGAGTTGCCATCCCTTAGCTTAGCTGTGGAAGCTGCCTGAATGCTTCTTCTCAGCCTGAAGTAAAAGAAAATGTACTGGCTACACTCAGTTACCATGGCAGTAAGTTGGTAAGCTGTGAAAACTTCACTGTATGAGGTCATCTGTCCAGATCTGTAGGGAAAAACCCAGGCCAGTGACCAGCAAGTTTCAAGCAAATAAGCGACACTGAATTTCTAAAATAAGGCTCAACGAGTCTGCTCCCAAAATGCCAACAGATGTCCATATTTCTCCAAACTTTCTCCAGCACACTTCCCAAGAGCTGCAATGCTTCATTGTAACAGTGCCATCCTGTCAGCTACCTATCTCCAAATCATTCTCATACTGCTTATTTCGATCTATAGATGCTTTCAACTCTGAAAAGTTATCCTGATTTGTAAGACATGTAGGTCCAGTACTCACTTTGCTTCCCAAGTAGACACAGAGCAAGTTGATGAAACACTCTAGAACAATGTTTGTACTTAAATGAAATGTTTAAATAATCTAAAAGATGACAACAAAATACTCACATCTACTCCAGGAAGGCCAGGCAATCCAGCTTCACCAGCTGCTCCAGGCTTCCCTGGTGCACCCTTTGGCCCCTAAATCAGAAAACAGGCAATTCTTTATAATATAACAACAAAAACGTGGCATATGTTGATGAAGTCTACGAGATGGAAGTTCATTTGTTGATGTGTTAATTTTACACCATACAACATGAAAGAATTACTCCAGAGAGGTGAAACTGTCATGAAGCCATATCCAAATCCTAAATGTGTTTCAGTGTTTTGGCTCAGTTCTCTGCAACCCTACTAATCATTTACACATATGGTTACCCTTAAGCTGTTCCTAGTATAAGGGCAGAAAGGAATAGGATACATAACCCAAAGCAATGAGCTATGCCACACTGTACAATTTTCACCACTGTTTGACAGATCAGGGAGCTGAGGCAGACTCAAACTAAGGCCAAAAATAACCATGCAGTCATGGCTAGGTGCCAGGTTTTGTTACACTGGTGATGGGTGAGCTTTACTTCAGGCATATTCTCCTCTAGCAATGAAGCAGGAGAATTTGCTTCTCCCCAGGACCAGTGCCAAGTTCCCTTACGGAAATTCTGCTGCAGATCAAGAGGAAAGGAAGCCAGTAAATCTCAGCTCCTCTGCACTATTTCTTCCTAAAAGAACGTACAAGTTGATATCAACCAGATAATACTTACTGGTGGGCCTGGCAAACCAGGAGGGCCCGGCTCACCCTAAGTGAAAGAGAAAAGACATCAGTGTTAGCGATGAACTTCTTTCTGTTGCTTGCTTGCAACAGTGGTGTTCACAGCTGTCACGGTGCTCCAGTCCCCCTCCATGCCCACTCCAAGATTTACCACACTCAGTATGATAAAGGTCGTGCTCCGGATCCTGTTACCTCCTAAAGCAGGATGAACCTGGATAGCCTTTCCCACACTGGCAATAACAGATCAGTGATACACACATCCTCAGCCTCCCAGAGAGGATCAGAGTGTTCGGAGCAACCCCCAACACCTTCATTTCTTTCCGCACATTTAGGAATTACTTGCACTTTGACTTATCAGCAAGTGGGACACAGAGGAAGCAGGATGGCTATAAGGGTTTTCAAACATTGTGTGATGAAACAGAGATGCTATGAGGTCCAGGTCTCCGGGACATACCCCAGAATTGTGGTACTACCAGAAGTTGGGGACTACCAGAAAATGAAGAACAAGCAGTCTCCAGCAATTTTCTTCATATGACTGAACTTTGACAGGAAAAGCAAATGAACAAAACCCCCAACTGATTTCAACCTAATCCAATTGCACAATCTGGATGAAATCCAACTTTTATTAAAAAAATAAATAAAAGTGCTCCTTTTTCTGATCCTAATGGTAACAGAACTAAGGGTGCCTGGGAGACAATATTTAAAAACCCTTTGAATCACTCCTTTCAGCTCAGCCAGGCATAATGTCATTCAGGAGCTTGTGTGAACCCCAGACAACAAGATGTTTGTGTTGTATTGTTAGTCCCTGAAAAAAGCAATTGTCTGTGAAAAGCAGAGCATTGCTGGAACTTGACAATCTGGGCTCAGTTTCTCATCTTGTCCGGAGGTAAATCGCTTTGCTCTTCCATGTCCTAGCTCAGGTCTTTGGATGAGGATCTCCACTCCTGGCTTTAGGGTAAGTGCACTAATATGAGAGACTGAATTACTGAGCAGGGGGATGTGGGGAATGCTGGTATCCTGGAGGAAGAAAATCTATACAGAAAATGAGTGGTTACTAACCAAGCAAGGTTAGAAATAACCCATCCTCACCGTGGGTCTGATAATTAGGAGTTACAAGGCAGAGAGCAAAGGCGTGGAATTTATAGCTCATTTCTACATTTACTGTGTAGGCAGCTGTGAAGTCTATGGCTCTCCCACAAGACCGGCAGCCTTGATCTGCACAGTCACAGATTTACACACTGCGTTGGTGACTGATCAGTGCTCAGACCTGAGGGACATTGCACAGAGGTAACGTTGTGCTCCGGCTTGATGAAGAAACTTTTTTGCTGTTCATTACCCACAGACTTTCCATAAATAGTTATCATGATCATAGGTGGGGAAGGTCCCTTGCCAAGGGAATGAAAGGAGCAGTTCTTTCTCAATGAATGGCTTGGAAAGGCAGCTAGAAATGGCAGCATAGGTGGTTTACTCCCTCCCTCACCACACTACATTTCCAGCTTGTTGCAATTTCTTCTCACCCCTGCGATGGCAATCCATACAGCGAGGTCACAGCATTAGCAAATACTGTTCAGGACCACCTAAAAACCTTGATCCTGCCATCGAGGACCCCTGGAGGACTCTGCAGGAGCCCCAGAATTTCAGTCAGATGAATCAAAAGCCTAATAAGTGTTTATACCCCTAATGCCAGATCACTGGGAATTAGAGGCAACGGTTGTCAGCAAAAGGAAGTGCTCCCCTGGGTGCTTCATGAGAAGGAAGTCAGTTTACTCTTTTTTAGCAAGTCTGCATTAAAGACCAGTCATGAGATGAAAAGTGGGGGGGGGGGGGGGAAAGCTTGATTTTTGAAAAGTGACAATTGCTTATTAGCAATTTGGGGAATTACATTCCCAGAAATAATTCACAGGAACTTGTCGCTAATTCTTTTGATCACAACATGCTGTTTCTATTCTTGGGAGAGAGAGATTTTGCTTGCTGCTGCGTATGAAACGTGAAGCATGTTAAAGGCTATAATTATAAAGATTTCAGAGGGACTAGACGTTGCAGCTCCCCCTGAAAGGCAGGAGCAAAAGCAACAGCTTCTAGAAATTGTACTTATGGTGTTCATCCAAGGTTTGTTCAGAGATACCCTGAATAATTCAGCTGTGTGTTGTGCACTGCTCACAGCTCAAGGCCTATGGTAAGGGACTGCTGAGCACCACGGCACCACTCAGCAATCTCAAAAACCATTCAGCAACTCCTCCCACACAGCATTCAGCCAAAGCCACCTGTGAAGAAGATCCAGCTGGAGAGGCTTACAGCATTCAGAAAACTTGCATAGACAGGGTCCAGAAAAGTTCTGATTGTGCTTTAAAAAAGTGTCACCATTAAAAAAATAAAATGGTTTCAGTCTTTGCAAAATTGACACTGTCATCGAGGCTCCACATGTTCCTCTCCATCCAGTGCTGCATTTTACATGGCATAAATCTTTTGAAGGGTACTGCCAGAAAAACAGTAGCTCTTAAACTGGAAGGCTGCACGAGCCACAGCCCAGAGTCCCTTCTTTTGTGTGATTCTTTAAAGGTCTAAATGTCTGACTGAGCTGCAGAGGTTGTCCCTGAACAGCTGACATCACCTCACACTAACAGGGCATCTGACTCACCCTGCATCTGGATGAGGCTTGTAGTTTGAATCTGTTCAAGTGACAGACCATTCCCACGTAGCCAAAACTCCAAGCCTTAAGCTGGGACTGCAAGACTTAGCACTTTAAATACTTTACTCAGCAGTTTGATTTATTAGGACTAGATTCTTCACAAGAATTAGATGTGACTTGTTCCTGTCCCACAGAGCATTTCCCGAAGCTTTTCGCAGTGGATAAAAAGATGTAGATTCATGCTATAAACATTTCCCCAGGCTCCCATTTCCAAAGATAATCAGAAGTTATGTTGATGCAGTTCCAGAATAAGGTGTAAAATGTCCTGTAGGAAGGAGCGGAACAATGCAGTCAGAGGGATTTGTTCCTTTCCGATTGCTGTTACCTAGAAGATGGTTACAATCTGAAGGGCTTCATCCCTCCCAAATTGTTCTTTTTCTTTCTGTACACAAAACCAGTCACTCTTCCCTGAAGCCTGCAGGCCACAGAGGTCCTGCTGCAGTGACTCCACAGGCTCCCTGCAGCTAATAGGAACGTGTATCCTTTGCCCTCCTCCAGCGTGTCCCCTTAGGCCTTTTATCATGAAAAACACTGGAGAAAAAGCGAAGAGGCACCAGATCTGAACTTTACATGCTACAAAAGCAGACTGAGATTTTCAGTAAAACAGTCTCCTCTAGTTGAAAGGACACGTTAGAGGGAATAGCTGTAAATCAATGAGGTTTTCTCTTCAGACCAGCCTTGCTTACACAGCCTCTATGAAAGCTCACCACTGCAAACAAAACAGCTCCTTGTTCACCATTTACCAGGGAATTAATATATATACACACTTTTTTACCTTCTTATCCAAAAGAAAATTACCTGCAGGGAATGAATAGAATTTTTAAAGGCTGCTTAAATGCCCAATTGCAATCAACTGACTTCAGATGAGTTTTAAAATACCCCATGTTAGTTCATAAGCAACTCACAGAGACAAGCACTGCTCAACAGAACCACAAAACAGGAATCTGGTCTTTTGTATTTGATATGGTCTTGTTGAAGACTTATCTGATGCTTTTATCCATTGCCAACTATAGAACACAATACAGTTTTTCTCTAACAGATGCACAGAAGCAAAACGTTTCATTTCTATGGAAACATCAACTAAAAGCAATAGGACAAGTTGTTTTTATTTCCTCCACTAACTACTGTGATACATACAGCCTTCTACCCATGCAGGACAAATACATCTAGGGAACTGCCCACTGAAATAAAGGTTTCATTTGCTGATTGAGCCTCTAAAGGCAACTCATGTCTGGAAACCTGTGGGCCAGATTCTGACTTCTCACACGTTGGTGTAAATTAGAGATAGCCACACTGACACTGTCAAAATAAAACCAATGTAAGTAAGAGCAGTGTCCATGTTTGGAGTTTCTTCAGGCTGTCCAGAAATGTGGATGCTCTGAAGTATCACAAACCCCTCTCAGAACTACAGAGCACACAGTAACACTGGCACACATCATAACCCTGCACTCAACCTCTCATATTTTGTCCCCCTCCTCCCTAGACAGCAAAAAACACAGCTCTGCAGGCAGGGTTGTGAATCCCTGTGCATACTTTATCCTGAACACTCCTGAGATAGGGGATTAATCCTGAGAAGACATTGAGGCCACCCAGTGCCTCCATTCACTGTTCTGACCCTTGCAGAACAAGGTCTCCTGCAGGTGGGCTGGTTCTCCAGGTCCATCCACCTCTGAAGCACGGCCCAAAGGCTGGGGCTCTGGAGAACAAGCAGTGCTTCTCTCTCAACTTGCTCTGCCTCTGCTCCACCCCTCGCCCTCCCTCGCTGGGCCTGCCCTCTGCCGTGTGGCACTCACATCGATGCCGTCCTTGCCAGATGGTCCAGGGGGTCCTCGGGGTCCAGGAGGGCCTTGTGGTCCTACTCTCTGAAAGGATCAGGGAGTGAAGAGAAAGAAGAGTTTATTTTTGTATCAGAAGAAACACAGGCTAAATAAAAAAAGCAATGGTTGAGTCTCACAGCCACTTCATCCTGCAGAGCCCCCTGCCACCCTGGGCAGACTGGGAGGAGTTCAGAGCAAGGCTCTTTGGAAAAAAAAACAACAACAACAAAAAAAAACCCTGAGTACAGGTCCCCAGCCCATTTAACAGATAGATTCTGTTGGGAATGTGACCTGGTCACTAGGAAGCAAATGGGTTTGGTTGCATAGGCTTTGGTCCTCACAGCCTATAGGAACGATTCTCCTGGGGCAGAGAGGGAAACGCAGACTCCATGGAAAATAGGCGCCAGGTACCTGGCATTTGGTCCCAGTTTGATGGGGTGATGGAGCTGGACAGACACTACTCAAGATGGAATAAGAAAGGGAAAATCTGCTCTCTGAGCAGGACGTCATTTGAAAATCTGGGATTTTGGAGGAGGTCTAAGGTGAGGGGGAAGGAAATAAAAGGTCTAATAAATGACTTCTGTATTGAGAGGGCTCCAGAGAGCAACTTGCTTTAGCACTGGCAAACAAAGGTTTCATTGTGGAAGCAGCTCTGCTCACAGCAGATGAGGGCAGCTCTGAATTCCCAAGCCAGACTGCAAAAATTCCTTACTAACACAACAAAAAACTTCACTGCGGAGTTACTTCCCCAGGCAATAATATTAACAGTGTGCAGGGAAGTTTAATATAGCTTCACGACCAAAATGAATAAGGATTAAATATGCTATTTCATAAATGTAAAGTTTTAAAAATTCACTGAGGGAAGGAATGAAACATTCTCTGACTCATGAAGAATCAGATCAGGAGATTCTTGCCTCACTGTCAACTCATTACTTCAGTATAAAAGAAAACTTTCTCTTATATCAACAGGTCTCTCTTTCCCAAGGCTTTATCTCTTGCAGTCCTAATTGAAAATACAATACTTTCACAGAAAATTTGAAGCAGCAGTTTCTGCACACTGGGACAAAAACTAAAAGCCTACTGATGCAGGTACAGAAACAGCTGCTTGCCAGGCACACAGAGCGCACGCTTTAGAACTCCAGACTAATAACCTACCTATTGCCACATTTCATCCTGCAGTTACAATACACACACATTGCAATCTATCTTCCCCTTGTCAACTCATTTCTTAAGCATAAAACGTAAGTGAAAATTTTTACCTGAGCTGAAGTTGTGGCTAACAGCTGACAAAGGAAGAGAAGCCCAAGAGTGGGGAATACAGCCATCGTGCCCAGGCTCTGCCTCTCTTCGTTTCCCCTGGGCAGCCAAACCGTTTCTCACCCCCTGGTTCTCAGCTTACAAACGAGACTCCTTGCCTCCAGATAAACCTGCAGCTCCCGCTGGAGGGGCAGAGCTCAGGAGCACAGGCAAGAGGGGCTGAGCCCAGAGGAAAGAGGAGGATTTGCAAGGAGGTGGGAGCAGGAGGGGGAGCAGCAGGCACTCATGAAGAGAGGCTCTCATTCATGCCCTGCTGGGCAGCCCCAGCAAACGGGAGGAACATAAGGAATGGCTGGGCTTACACATGCACACAGCAGAAAACTCAGCTACTCCAGCTGGAGATACAAAGATGTTTCTTAGGTCTGGGAATTAGTGCTGGGGCATTTCTCAAAGCCAATCATCACCTTGGTGCTGGACAGATAAAGTAACACAGACAGTTAACCACTGCCTGAGGCTACTTGATTTTGCTAAAAAATTATTATACATGTAACAAGTGGAAAAATTATAGAGAAATGCACTTACTGTTTGGCGAGATGCTTTGTTAGCTCTGGTGGTGTATTCACAACTGTCTGTTTTTGTTTTTCCTTCAGGGAGGCTTGAAGAATGCCAGGCTTATTTCTTGAGAAAGTGATGAATCCTGACCAGAGGACAGATGACACAGATACAAGCAGGAAGAAAGAAGGAGAAATTCTTGGAGCTACAAGAAACTAAGAAAGCATTGCCTTTGAAATACTTGCAAGGAAGGAACAGTTCAACAGTTGCCAGATAGGTGATCCCAAACAACGTATGTTCAGGAAGAAGCAGATAGCTTCATGCTTCCCTTTGTTGATTAACGGCAACTTCATCCAAAGCAGTGTTAGGAAATGGAGAGACAAAATGAAAAGACTTACCAGGACTGAAATAACACAGCTCATTTGGTTAGCAAGAAGACAGCAGTAGAAAAGCAAAGCTTTACAAATGAAATACCACATTTCTGTTTGACATCTTTATGCCAGGTTTGTATGAGCAAACAGTGTATGCCTGTCCAGCTCTCCAGCAGCCAATATTCCACCAGCTTTAACAGAGGGTTAGAGGGCTCCAACATTTACCAAGTGTCTATGAGACTTTTTGGAACAGGCAGCCAAGGACAGACAGGGAGCATGTGTCTGCATGTGTTCAGATAGCTTCAAAGTAAATTGAAGGCTTTATTAGACACCTCAAACCCCACTGAGGGTAGTCACAGCGTAGTCACAGGAACTGCACAGAGCTTGTACCTCCTCCTCTGCACTGAGACCCACTGAGGGCAAGAGAGAAGGCAAAGCAAAACCAGCTTCCTCAGCTCCACTCAGCAGTGATGTGCATTTGTCGAGCAAGATGAGGGAAGGATGGTGTTTTCAGCTCAGAATGATTACTGAAAAAGGCTTTTACCCTGTGTCCCAAAGGAAAAGGTGCACTAGAGATAAAGCTTCCATACACACGCTGGAGAACTGCTCAAATGGGAAGTGCTGGTTTGCTCTACAGAGCATCACTGCAGCTTTCCACAGCATACACTTGGAAGAGTGGCAGCACAGAGCCAAGGCAAGGATACTGCAACATTCTGCAGCACAGCTTTAAACAAGAATTGGGCGGTGTCTTTTCCCCACAAACATTCACGCAGCCAATTTTACAGCAGTGAAGGAAGCCTGATCACCACCTCCAGACAGAACAAGGAGAAGGTCTGTCTTAATGCAAGCCCACCAGATCTGCGTTACCAGCTGTGTTTGGGAATGCTGGACACCCCAGGCACTGACTCGCAGGAGGGGCCCAAGCAGCAGCAGAAGGCTGCAGGATGGTAGACCAGATCCATGGTCACCTCTCGCCCTCAAAGATAAAAAAAATAAAATAAAATAAAAAAATTAAGTGGAAACTGGTATGCATTAAAGACATGCTTTAATAGGTGACGTTAACACAACAGACCGTCATACAGCTCTGAGTGCTGGAAAATACAACCCGTGAACTCACTGCAAACACCTACAGCCAAAACTCTAAACCAATCACAATAGGAAATGGTTTGTTTTGAGCACTCCAGACCAGGGCCCACAGGGAAATCCCATTAAACAGAAAACAAACCGCACATCACCATACAAGATTTATGATCTATGCCCCCAACTGAGCATATGTTCACAATGAAAACTTCATTAAATAACAAAATTACTATAAACCTGTACAAAAGCCATGATTAACAACTCCTTATGAATCTTTTATGAAAGAATTTTCACTCAACATCTTCAAGTTTTTATATACGTAGTTAAGTGCATTCTTATTGGCCATTGAACACCATCTTTTCAAAAGAAAGAAAATATTTTAATAACATTGAAGCCTCTTTCCAGCACGTGTGTGACCATGAACATTAAATATTCAGCTTGCAGACTTCATTCCCCACGCACTTGGACGTGGCATGCTGAATCAGGGGCTACAGTCTGGGAAGGCAAATCACAGATCAAATTCCTTGAAAGATGAAGCTTCCAAAAAANAAAAAAAAAAAAAAAGTAGCAGAGAGGAAAGACAAACATTGCACAGGATCCTACATCTGCTCTCCGGTGAGGTGGGCAAGCCTCTAGCCATCTCTTACACAAAACAAACAGCACCTAAAAACCCCAAAACTAAAACAAACAATCTGAGCAAACAGCAAGTCAGACCTTCTGGCTGTTGAAAATGTTTCCACTGCTTCTTGAAACAGGTCCTCTGTTGTAAATCTCTATGAGCAAGAGTGCTCAATTGTTTAATATTCCTTCAGACTTGGTTGAACCCTACAGAAATCAGGCAGAATAGCTAGCAGAGAGGTCACTAACATTAAGGCAGGAGAACAGCTGGCAAGGTCTGAAAGTAAATTTTTGATTGCTATAAATGAATGAACCAGACAAGCATACCCTCTCCAATTAAAGCTTCAATTAACTGCCCCACAACAAAGCTCCAGTGGTTACCAGACATGCTGTACTCAAACATGACCTCACGGTCTGACAAGCTGATCATTAATGGTAGAACAATCCTGCCATAACTAGGATGTGGGTTAGATTTGAGACATCTAGCTTCACCCAGCGGGCCTGCAGAGAAGAGCCCCTGAGGCCACTTCCAAGAAAGCAAATTCTGAAAAGATGCAATGACAAAAATTTGTTCCATTTTAGCGGTTGAGGAAGAAAGGTCTTTGAATTAATACTGGATAAATATCTGTGGAAGACCACCAAGCTCCTGAACAGTGGAAAAAGGTGGAAAAGAGCTCCGGACAGCTTTACACAAAGTCTGAAGGATTCTTCCTTAGAAACCAGTAGATAATTTGTATTTTCAACAAATCTAACAAGCACTACGAAACAACTTCAGCAGAGGATAAAGGAAACAAATAACCCAATGTTTTTGCACCCTGGAGAACAGTATCTGTACACAAAGGTTAATCCTGGTCAGAGAAACATTAAGATTATACATTTTATCTCAGGCAATGATACTCTTACATGATGCAAAATTATTTCTCATCTCTTTCAGGCAAATGCCCCAGGGAAGGAGGGACATAACTCTGTAGGAATAAGTCTTCTGGGAAGGTGAAGCCTTCCAAAACAACAAAGAATTTACATGGTAATGGAGAGGTCTGGCAAAATAGATCATGCTGTCTTACATTAAAATTAGTGTGTTTATTAAATACTTCTCTAGTTCAAATAAGGAAACAGATTAATTTTCATTGTCTTTAAAAAGGGACATACCAGAACCAAAGCAAAGTGCAAAAATCCCTGTTGCTCCAAGATAGTTTTGAACATCAGATAAAAAATAGGAACACGACACAGCCTGTTGGGAAAGATGACTAATATAAAGTTTTCCTCTTTAGGGTAACCAAGAGCAGCTTCTCAATGCAGTCACTGCAGATGATTATAAAAAAGTGTGGAAAGGTGAAAGTCAGACAGGAGCTAGCCTGGATCAGCCCAGACAGTTTATTTTTTCCATGCAACCATAGCGTACAAATCACTGCTAGCTCCCAGCAGTTAGGGCAGTGCATCTCTGCTTGCTTGAGCGCTCACTACACCAGTCTCACTCTGTTGCTGTGTGCTCTTCATGAGGTTCTGCTGCATGCTCGGAGCTATCAGTTTCTTGTATTGCAACCTCAGCACTGTTTCGTTCAGGACAAGTGCATGCAATATTCTGTTCAAGACTCCCTGGAACTTGGTTGTTGCCGGTGGCTTTTGCATCCTCTTTTTCACTCACGTCCACTGCATTTTTATGCTGTACTGTCTCATCTACCTCACTTTTGCTTTCCAGGAGCATGCTGTCGCAGTGGTGCTCATCACTCTTTGCTGTGACTTGATCTGCACCTGACTCCAAGCCATCACTTAATGGAGGTGTCTGGACAGTCTTGTGAAGCATGGAGACAGCCAGGGAGCTCTGAGCCTCACCATCTGTGTTGCCCTCAGCCTTCTCACTCACTGTCTCCTCCACAGCTGTCTTTTTCTCATTGACTTTTTCATCTCCAGTCTTAGCGTTTGAAACGGATGGACGTAACTGGGCACTGTGGGGAGATGGTGCCCTGTTCAGATTTATGGCCAAGCTGACCTTTTTATTTTTTTGTGTTCTTTTATCAACTTTCCTCCGTTTTACAATGGCATCACCAGCCTCTAGCACTGTTAAGTCTTCAGTGTTTGCATTGTCTTCTTTCAGCATTTCTTGGTCCCGTCCTGTTTCTAAGAGTGGATCTGAGGAGATTTCTGCATCAATTGCACATTCTCCCAGATTACGGGAGATTTTTTCAATATCAGGAGGGCTTTTCAATGGTTCATTCTTTATGGTGTCTGCCATATTTGCATCTAGTTTTCTCTTCTTGCTCTCCTTTGCACAGTCATTCTCTGCTGTATCTTGCACTTCAGCTTCACTGCTGAAATCCTTCTCCTGCTGGGCAAATGAAGTCTTTATCTCATCTTCACCATCCTCTCCTTTTGAAATACATTCACTTAACTTCTCTCTCATGTCCTCTTCGTTCACTTCAGGCTGCAAGTCTGAAGCATCTCCAACTTTCTGTTCCTCCTCTAGAGGCTGGTTCTGACCCTCTTCCACTGAAGCATCACATTTTTTACCAGGAGTTTCCTGTTTATTTTCAGCCTTTTGGTGCAGCTGTGACTTGGTAGAGCAGGGTCTGTACTTCAAGAGTTTGTCATGTGGCCCCCACACAAAGCTGCCTTGAGGTTTGTAGTGTTGCCAAGCATAGTGGACCAGCTCTCTTCTCCTCTGCTTGTTTCTGATGGTGAATAGGAAGTAGTCCAAGGCACTTCTCTTGACATTTGGTAATGTCTCCTTAACAAGGGTTTCTGTTAGGAAAAACTTTACCAAGTGCACTTGATAGTGTTCATATCCCATCTCCCCCAGGCACTTCAGGATGCGAGTAATCCGCAAATTGTTGTGGCTAAACCTGAGACAAACAGATGATCAAAGTTAAATGAAACCCTTATAAGCCTGAAGTCGTAATGAATCTCTGAGGTACCTGCAGAACGTTTTGTGTATTGTTGACAGCGACCTGTAAAAGGCTTTTTCACAATGCAGACAGGAGTACAGGCTGGCTTACTTTTAATGCACTCATTGCAGCTGTTTATCTTCAGCAGTACCTTCCTAACCCTTCTTGGACTGTTTGGAATTAATTCAGCTGCTTGGAAATGTTTTGGTTTTCTGCATCATCTACAGCCACCACATTGGGTCAGACACACAAGTCCACACAGCCTAATATCCTGTCCCTGACAGTGACCTACAGGGTAAGCCTGCACAAGAAAAATATAAGAACACAGGCATGTAAGAATGCTGCCAGAGATTCATGACTTAAGGACTTCAGCCAGATGCCTTTCTTTTTTTCCCCCCAATACTTGACACATTTAAAATTTATTCTTCTTCCATGGAGATGCCCTTTAGAACACCTTTTAATATCACTAAAGATACAGAATTATTAAGGGCCACTGCTATCACTATGGTAAGATCCTGCAATAAGATAATATTACCACTGACTGGCAGAGCACTTTTCAATCAAGGATTCAAAGCCTTTCACACAACTTAAGGCAGCTTTAAAAAGAACAAGGGAAGCACACCGATGCAGTCTATTTTGTAGCTTAATAGGATACTACAAAGGCAACTTGACTTCCTTTGAAACTGTTTCAGTGGTTTCTGCTTAAAATATAATTTTAAACACAAGTCCTTGCAGACCAAGCATCTCTAAGTCCAAGACTCCTTTAGAAGACTAACAAAAAATGCCTGCTGTTAACAGCTGCACCAGATAAAGAAAACTATTCTCAGCTGGTTTACTTATCATACTTGCCACCTTAAGTGGCAGAGTGTGTGACAACTTACAGTCAGAAGCTGAGCTAAGTTCAGTATACACCAGCTAGCTAACCTCTGTATCAACAAAAGCCTTGATTTGTCAAGGATTGAAGATTTTCTTGACTTGGACTTTTTTTTCCTTCTCAAACAAGTGCATGGCTGTAGTAAACTATTGGCAATGTGAGCAGAGACTCACCGGTTCAAGTTTTGAAATCTTTCAGCCCAATTCTCTGCTCTCTCGAGTTCTCCAGTTTCCTGGTTAGTCAGAATTATTCCATAAAATCCCAACATGAGCTGATAAGCACGTACAAACCTTCCCATAACTTCCTTGGACTTCTTAAAGGCCTGAAAACAAGAGAGATCAATGAGCACAAGTTGCAACTCCCTAATTACCTGCATCACTAAGCTGCACTTGAATTTTAAACAAGGCAATTATATCACTCATTTCATTTACTGTTAGCAACTGGCAGATACATAAGACATACAACTACTTAACAATGCTTGATTGAGACTTGTTCACACTAGAGCCCCAAGAAAGCAAGGGGAGGGGCAGAAAAGCCTTTCACTTTAAATATAAGGCATTTAGGGAAAATTCTAACATCCTTCAGATCTCAGAAAAAAAAAAAAAACAGCACATAAGCTTTAAATACCTCAATTTCTTGACACGTGAGTGGCTTTGCACGCCAGTTCATCCCATGTTCACGTAAAGGGAACAGCCTGAAAATAAAGAAGTTTTCAGCCCAGATGAGCAAAGATGATATCCAACCCAGGGAAATCCACTTTGTTAAAACTCAAATGATTCCAGTAATAGTGACATCACAGGAATCTCTTGGAGAGCTCATATCCTTATGGACACAGAAGATGTTCACTAGAAGACAAATCCCTTCCACAGAAGAATTGTACACACAAGCGATAAATAACAGCATACTTTGCTTATTTGCATCTCTCACTGCCACAAAATCTTGTTCTGCAGCATGTTAGAAGACCATGCATGACTGAGACCTATTACCACAGCTGCACTGGAAACCTGTGTCTTCAGGATTTCCAGAGCATTGCTTCCAAAGGAACAAAGTAAAAAAAATAATAAAAAAATAAAGTTTAACTTAAGAGTGATTCTAGGTCTTTTGGGAAGCTGAATTCAGCAACACATATACAAGTGACTTCAGAGGCATGACTGAAAAGAGGCACTGTATTCATGCAGATAGTTTACCACTGTATGTATGAATGGTTTTCTTCCAGAACTTCATAATTGTCCCACCAAGATTCAAGAAGAACTTCAATATGCAAACCTGAAGAGAAAACAAAAGAGTGAGGCAAGAATAAATGACATCAAATGAAAATTAAAGTTAGCCAGTCATCCAAGATGGTCCACTAAGCACAGCTAGGTGTTAGCATTCAGCCATTAGCTTCTCTAATGGACAACTTTACTGAGAATAATAAAAATAACTAGTTTTTTTTTGTTTTTAAACAAAACTGCAAGCAGAAAATTAAGGAACATACAGCAGGAACAAAAATTTTGAAGTGGAAATTGTCTAGTTTGTTTGGTTTGATTTTTGTTTTAATAGTTGTCCCACATGGATCACACTAGTCTTCCATCAATGCTAACAGCTGCAGTAGAGCTGCACTGAGCAGTCATCAAGCAATGTACTCACCATTTGGCACAAAACTAATCTCATTTTTGTAAAAGCTCAAGTTCCACATATCTTCCTCCTCATCAGTTTCTGATTCTTTCAGATCCTGCAGATGAGAACAAGAAATTAACAAGCAGCAACGTTTTAAAATGCAGTATTTACCCCAGCACTTCTCCTTCCCTCATGTTTGCAGCACAAGCTAAGTCCTTGAAACGTCTGGGAAACAGCTTGTTTCTGATGCACCCACATGCACATTATCCCTTCCCCCTCACAAATTAATCCTTTTAAGAAGCAAGCCTGTCAATGTAAAGATAAAAGTCCTCAAAACTAGAACACATTCCTAAACTTAGCATGCAATGAGGAAGTCACAAGAGAAGATCATGATCCTTTGGTCCATACCGGGTAACAATGCCTGTATCTCTGCAAGTCCTTCGCTGCATTCCAGTTGCGTCTGCCTGAGAACTAGAGAAAAGTGAAAGATCAGACACCTAGAATAAAGTTGTCTCCTGAAAATAATAACAAAAAAGATCATCTGAACTCAGCATTTCTCACTCGTGCTCCCCCACGCCCTCTACTCTACAGTCTCAGCATCCCAACAGTCAGTTTCTACTGGAGTTGTTCCCCTGCACTCCTGAAGGCAGCTGTAGCAGACTATAGGAAGCTGACATCTCCTTTAACCAAAATATTTGTGTTTCTTTCCAATCTTACTAGGGTCTCCACATTTTATGCTTATCTTTTATCCCAGACAGGTTTTCCTACAGAAAAGGTTGGAACTAGCTGGAGAGTCCCTGAATGACAAAATCTCATTTTGTTTATTAACTCAGGTTTTAAAAAGATAAAACTAAGCCCTATCTGTCTGTCTCCGAGTGACTATACACTTCAGCCAAAACAAAGCTCACTTTAAATTGTAGAATGTGTATTGCTGATGCATAAAGATCACTTAAATTCAGGACTCTTACTCCCTCTAGACGTTATTAAAGTGAAATTTTATTCACCTTTGTTTTCTACTCTAGAGTAGCCTTGCTGATTTGGCATTGTGCTCATTTAGATGATAACAGAGCCACAAAGTCACACTAGATACTTATTTTATTCCCATAACAATCACCATTTTCACTGCTGCCCATGTCTCCAAGTAACCCAACTGCATGTCAAACCTACCTTAAAACCTCTCTGAGACAATGGTGATGAATTTGATCTTCTTAGACACTACAAAGAGAAGGTATGTAGTAGAAAACATACTCAAACAGAACTTCACAAATTAAAAAAATATATACAAAATGAAAATACCCACAGCAGTAATTCACATGATTCTTATCAGTTGCCAAGTGACAGATTTACCTAGTTATAACTGAATTATTAATAATTTAAATGGTATAGAAAAAACCTGTGGTGCTACATTCACCTGACAATTAGGTGTCAGGCTCTCCTTGCTACACAGATGTGCTGGATTCATTATAATTGTGGTACTTACAAAAAAAAACAAACCATAAAGAACATTTTCCTTTCTTCTTCTGAACATCATGGAAATTTGCAAGAACAACGTTACTTAAAATATACTGTAACTTAACTGTGTGTGTGTATAAATCTAAGTGAATCACTTCAGTGATAAGAGATTGTTGTTACAATTCATAAGCAACATAGGCTTAATCTTGCTGAGTGCTAAACCATCTTGTCTCAAACTGTGAAAACACTGAAAAGCATTCTCAAACATTAAGGCAGAAACATCAAAATGAATAAGACTGCTGATGAATAACAAGATCCACCCAATGCAAAGCACACTGGAGTTAGAGTTCAGCACGAGCCAACAAGAGCTGAGTCTTTGCAAAACAGGGATAAGGTGTGCAGAATCTTGCAAAATAAGCGTTGTAAGAAACTTAGAAGAAAGAAGCAAACGGTCTCCCATGTTATTTTTAAGCTTCATCTGATACTTCTTAACCTCCCTCGCCTAGAGAAAAATAAAAGGAAAACCACTTTGTATTGAACAGTGAACATCACTGGTTCCATTAACTAATGCAGGAACAGGACCAGATTTTGTAACATCTCCTTATAACGAAGTAATCCCTTCAGTGGTCCTGTTGATTGATAACACTTAAAATTTATTAAGCATGCACAACAGTACGGAGGTCAAAGCTTTATCCACAGATGGTGGTCACCAATGCAAAATTTTTAAAATTATATTTTAAATATACATTTACACACTATGATCCTCCTATATTTTGGTGACAGGAATTGGGAAAAAAACCTCTAGGTTTCTGTGGTTTTGTTTTTTGGTTGCTGTTGTTATTTATTTTTTTAACGTAATAAAAAATGATGACCTAAAATAATGCTTGTCTACATTGCAATACGTTTCCCACAGCCACATGGCCCACACAGGATTGGAAATCCAAGCACTGGTACCCATCACTGTAACCTACCCTGCCAACACAAGGCTTAGAAGGGCACATAACTACAAAAAGCTTTGCTACACAGTTAATAATTGGAAAAAAACCCACATGTGGCTGCAAACATAAGACTGAGATACATACTCAGTCAAAGCAGGTCAGTATCATTCTTTCATTCAAACTATAGGCACAGACCAGGATTTAGTACTTTGAAACTCATCAATGCTTTTAACTGTAAGTTTTGAACTCCACAGATTAAATCCTGATACGTGTGGAAGTAATAAGAACTTTACAACCAAATACAGAGGAACCAACTTCCAGACATTATTCACACTTAAAATTCAAAACAAATGTCCTTCAATACAGTTGGCTGGGCCTGACTAACAGCAAAGTGCTTCCAGTTCTGAAAAAGGACTGCTTTGCTGAAAAATAAGCATAGAGAGATACACAAGGCAATGGTGTAAGATGCTATCTGGTGGGGTTAGAAAGAAGCTGCATCAAGGAAGCAAGCAGGGTGGAGCACAACATTAGAAAGAACAAGATGGGACAGCAAAGAGAGCAAAAACGCAGCCCTCTGTCCATGGTGGGGCTGCTCCTGGGTGTCTGTGAACTTCAAGCCACACAGAAACACAACCTTCACTCTCTTTCTGGATAGGGAAACTAACTCGTATGCATAAAATCAAACCGCCTTGTTTCTCACGACACTGATAAACGATTTTAGGTGGGTTTCCCTCTCCAGCACTGCCATGCATCAATCAGAACGTGCACTGCTTTATGAAGAGTGTGAGGAAAGCAGAGAACAAAGCGGAAGAGGGTAACACCAACTGTATTTAGCTAAAAACTGGAAACTAAATTCAATTGAGAGGGATGAAAGAATGCACAGATTATCAGCAAGACAAAGGAATAAGAAAGAAGATTGAATCTTAGAGGAGTGATGGAAGCCTTTTGTTTAGGGATAGCTATGAGAAGGCAGAACTACAGGGCTTGTTACATAGCCCTGAGAAAGGGAGCACAAACCCCATGCACTACAGCAAACTAAGAGGTAACCTTTGAAAATGAGCACAAGCCCCAAGATTTTATACAGTTACTCTTAGAAGAAGAGCTGGATTGCAGAAGATGTGAAAAGACACACCTGCAGGAATTTCAAAGTGCAAATATGGAATATTTGAAGAGAAACAAGTGACATGTGAAATTAAAAGTAGAATTTGAAGAAGGCTTTGCAAGTGTGCAGCGAAAATAATAACAAAAATTCCCTCTAACCTCAGTATTGAATAAAAACATTCGCAGCTTCAGGAATATAGTATTATACCATCTAGGCTGAGAGAAAAAGAACTAAGAGTTAGTGCAATACAAGTAGAAGAAATTTATTCTGGAAACTGATTCACGGCTCTGGCAAGTTGTAAAGGCACAAACTTACAGCAGATTTATTGTTTCTTTTTGTACCAATTCTCACTCCCTTTAAAAAAAATAAAAATAAAAAATCAGGCACTGTAAGACAGAGGTGATTACACATTCATCATTGTAGGAAGAACTCCATTTAGAGATGAAGAACAGTACTCCAGGAGTGTAAGTCACGGGGACAACATCATCCTTCGTAAAGCAAAGTGTGAAAAGTTCATTCACTGAAGCGAAAGAGATGGGCCTTGCTTTTACCGTAGTCACAATCCAGAAGTTGCTCTAAGAAAAAAACTGAAGAACAAACACATTCAAAGTGGACAATCTGAAAGTTGAAGGAATTTTGTGAGGTTTTTAAACAAAAAAAACAGAGCTCTAACCATGAACAAAAGAAAATTGACAGTGTGCCATGAAAGGCTGCAAATCACTTATAAGTGAACAGGCAAGGATTTTCCATTCCACCTAAAACACCTGTTACCTTGCACAACTCTATGTACATAGCTAAGGCCTAACTACACTGCCTGCAGTGAACTCCATGAAGATGCTCATGTCCATCTGCTGTATTTACACTTTGATTTTGTTTACAAAGTATAGAGGGCATGGTTTAGCACAAAATCATTAGTGTTTGGAATATTATAAAAAATACACTTTCCATGCAACATAAAGTAAGGTTATTTAATCCACTTTATGTTTATAAAAAAGATCAAAGTTTAGTGTTAAACCCCTTTAAAGGTATATTACTTAGAAAGCTTTATCTGCTTGTTTCTAACCTGAGAATATGGACTCATCACTGAAATGAAAATGACCTCTAGCTTTTATTTTAGTTTCATTTCCCCAAAAGGGGAGGAGTTAACGGACAGTAGTGCTTCAGCTGACCCATAACAGGCAGAAAAACAGACAGTTTTGCCTTTGCAAGACAATGTTACAGAAGAAATTACTGACACTCACTGTCCAACAAGAACACCGATGCTAAAGACAGGAATTTTGTATAAGACGAGTTCCTCATACATCAAATCAACTTCATTTTAAGGCAATGGAAACAAGTGTTCACATTTTGCAGCACTACCTCACTCATTTTAGCTGCTCACATACCTGCAGTTTTGTAAACACCAATGGAACTTTTCAGAGTTGCTCTGTAACATCCCCCATAAAAAAAAAAAAGGCTGAAAGAAATAAAAACTCATAGATGATCTTTTCTAAGTGAACAGATGTGATTGTTCTTGATGGCATGAAAGAGTGTAGGAAAGGATACTGTAGAAAGATGAGGATATCCAACAAGAAAGCTAAAAACAAGGATCTGCTGAAGAGCACCGATGTCACTGTGTCAAAACCAGTGTCCATCAGAAACGGAGTAAACACACTGGCACTGTACAGAAGTCAGAACTTGTATTTGTGGGGTGAAGTATCAAGATTACAGGGAATGGTGGGGAAAAAAATAATTAAAACCCTGTGCATGGCAGTCTAATGAAGCTTAAGCAGATATAAAGCCCCAATGCCTTTCTGCTTTTACAACCTGAGCTGCAAAGAGCTCATTTCTAAATGGGCCTCAGACTGCCTCTTCTCTTTGAGGTCTGAAAATCGGCTTCATCAAAATGAACACAAAAATATATGCTAGCGATCACTGTCAGAACACACAAGCTTTCTGACTTCCTCCAAGTATTTCATGCTGCTCCAATCCCTCCTTTTAAGGTAGAATACGAGAGAAAAGGGGCCCAAAAACGCAGACAGCAGAGAAGGCAGCTGAGCCAGGAAGATGCACGGACCAAAAGAAGTGTTGAGGAGTCAGGGGCTGCTCCTGGGGCCAGAGGAGGTGCCTGGAGCAGGTCCAGCTCCCCTACCCCGTCCCGCCCGGCCGCGAAGCCTCCTGCCCAAGCCCCCAGGAAAAGGGGGAAGGAAAAGCCCACGCTGAACAACTCTGCGCCTGCCGGCACCTACCTCGGCCTGCCGGGAGCCCAGCGATGAGCTCCGCACCGACTTCTCCGCATCCTCCGGCTCCTCCTCGGCGGCCGCCTCCGCTCTCTCGGGCTCGCCTTCATCTCCATCCTCTTCCTCCTCCTGGTCGTCCTCCTCCCAGGTGGAATCGTACCTCCAGAAAGACGCCTCGTCCCCTTCCATGAACGAGGCCGCCATGGGGAGCCGGGCAGGGGAAAGGGAAAGCGAAAGGAACGCCGGGCCGGCCACGCACAAAGCAGGAGCACGTGGGGGGGCGAGAGGAGGAGGAAGCGCGGACGCGCCCCGCCCCCTTCCTGCGGCGCGGCACCCCATTGGCCAGCGGCCGGCTCCGCGCGGTCCTAGCGCCCGCCAACTCAGCCCTCCGCCGGCACTTGGGCAGCTGCACGTCAAAGGAGGCACGGCTGGGTGGGGTCCCCGGCGCCGTTGCCCTCAGCGAGTCTACCTGGAGGAAAAAAGGAGGAAACATAATCCTGCTGGCGCTGGGCAGGAGTAAGGGGGCCGGAGCAGTTTACACACCTTTGCTCTTCTTCCAAGCCTCGTGAAATGGTTAGTGTTGGGAACAGGCCACTGGAGGAGTGGGAGCTTTCCCCTTTCCATCAGCAAGACTTGGGAGTTCAGATGTCCTCAGCATGGCAAAAGCACCCCTTCCACAGAAGCAGGGGTGCACGTGAACCCCCATATGCATTCATGTCAACAAGTAAAGAAGAAACTAACAGGTTTTTAGTTCCTCACCTCGAGAAGTAATTCTTTTTATTAATCAAAACTTAATATGGTGAAATAAACTCAGCAATATTTCAGCCTATTTCAATCACCACTTCACGTGTGTTTGGCTGCAGCCTATCTTTTCACAACTCAAAAATAGTAGTTTTGATCAAGTCTTAGGATTCTAGCATATAAAAGATAAGCATTACAATGTCAGTAAAATTTTAAGTTGTAGAACAGGAACAATGCCTTGCAGTACCAATTCCACATCTAATAAAACTGCTTAAAAAAATAAATAACGAAGTACAAAACCTGCTGTTACATACTACTGTTGGACTAACAGATGAAGCAACATCTCCAAGAACAGGCATAGCTCAGCTGATCTCTTTCAAAACCATGTGACAACAACTGGACATTTTATTTAGGACACTTGTGAATAATCCTCACAACGGGCGTTACCATTTTCACTTCAGTTATGGTATATAAATGTAGCAAGACTGAAAAAAGTTGCATCACTAAAAGAAGTAGACATTCCTCCAGCAAACAGCATGAAAGAATACTTCAGCACAGTAGTTATCCGTGTTTAAAGACTTTAGTTTTACTGAACCAACAAACTCAGACATTTGATACAAACATTGCATTTGGATAAATTAAAATGGCCAAACATCACCCACAGAGGGTCTGTAACGTTCAAAGACAGCAACAAAGCAAAGGCAAAACCAATCAATTCCAAATTCACAGAAATAACCTCTACTCTTGATGAATTGAGGCTCTGTGTTTCACTGAACACTTGTTCCATGAGCTATGCCAACACAGCCTGTGCTGCCGGTTGGAAATACAACCACCACAACTGTTAGGTACGCACAAACCCCCCATGCTGCCAGGTCTCTCCCTGCACGCCCTGAGAAGGCAGCCATCGTTCAGCTACTTGGTGCCAAGGAGCAAACCAATCAGGGAAGACAGGCATGAAGTCCTGTATGCATAAAGCCAACAGGTAGATTCTTCAAATACTTGGCTCAGGTATCTTTTCCTTTCTGAAACTTTACCTAACGACTACCTTGCTATTTGTTTGTAATGTTCCTCACGTTCCACAGTTAATCACTTCTGTCTCTCACAGCTTTATGTCCTGCGTCGTTTTGCAGCACTTGGACTGGAAGGATTACTGTTTGCATTTAAGACCTTTTCAGTGACTCTGTTGCGCTTCCTCTTATCAGATCCTTCTTTGGATCCAGAATCTGATGAGGTTTTCTCTTTATCTTTGCTGCTTGGCTTTTCAGTTGTTTTTCCTAAACTTCCAGAAGGTGCAAAAACTGAAATAGGATCAAAGCAACGATTCCAGATCAGACTTAAACACAAAAGCAAACAAGAACTGATATCAAATCTCTTTAAGTTACATGAAACTTTCCAAATAAATTAACTCTTAGCATCTTTAAAGACCCTTAAAGTATTATTTTCACTTGTAAAAAAGGCACAGCTTTCTTCTATTATTTGCTTTTAAGGACAGGAATGTATTTTGACAGGATAGAAGTGAAATTCATTAAATGAAATCAAAAAGTACTTAAAAAAACCTTCATCACAGAAGCACTTTCAGTATACAGGACCAATTTATGACATTTCTATCAGCAGTGGTCATTACATCTGGTATTACAGATAGGTTTTAAAGCTGAACATCCAACATACGAAACTTAATATAATTTTAAAATACATTTTTAGAGCTTTTATTACACTCAATCTTAAAACACTGCTTATTCTGCACTACAAATATTATTAAATTATACAGTTAACAGTTGGCTTGGTCTGTTAAAGTAAACAGCAGGATCTCTACTGTTCATGTTTGACTTTGTTCTATAGAAAATCTTAAAAGCCTCATTTAAAGAGGCAAGATAATGCAAATAAAATGGAAAAAAACCAAACCAAACAAAAAAAACCCCAGCCAGTCCACACTCTTCCCTCCTTCCCCCATTGAAGCATACAATCTCACTACTTTTTTTTTTTTTGATTTATAGGCCCTCATTTTTCACATGAGATCCTAACTCAGAGTATTTGGGTTCACTAAAACTGGACTCAACCTTCCTTCAGAGATCCTTAGATTATTTCAGGCTTCTAGGATTTGTCAATTACATTTTAAAAAGCAAAACCAAATAAACTCTAAAACAACAAAGCTACATAACTGAATTATGAATATGAATTAGAAGCAAGTGGAGAGATATCTCAAAGAATCAGATACTGGCAACTGTTTATGCTATGCATTCTTAAATTATTCTAGTTCTTGACAATAAGCATATGCTGAGTCTGAACAAAAACCATTAAGTACACCATATTTTGTATTGACATTTTAACATTAATTTCTCAGAATTACAGTTGGTTTTTAATCTCTTCTTACACAGTAGAGAGTTACAAATTTACCTTCTTCTGGACCTGCATGTGTTTCCATCTCTTCTTTTACTTCTTCTTTCACTTCTTCTTCAATCATTACTTTTCCTACAGGAATTAAGCAGTGGTTAGGTTGTTTTGAAGAACCATATGTAGGTTTTCTGGATTAGCAGCCTCAGCACACGTGCACAGTGTTCACAAACATGAGACATAATAAAACAATAATGCTCTTAGAAATAAAACATATAAACCACGTTAAAAATAATTACATTCAACAATAAAAATGCAATGGTTATATCAGCAACAGGTATTTGGTACAAGCCCATGGTCAAATGAAAGCTTCTTCAGCTACTGAAACTGCTGCTATTCAGTCAAAGTACATGACCAACACAAACAGGGTGATCCTTTCCTGATAATTTCCTTCAGGCAGCAGATTCAAAAGATAACACTGTATCTGTTCACCTGTTTTTGATCAATACACCTAATACACCAGTCTGAAGGAAGAGCCAGGTATTTATGTTTTCATGGTACGCTGCTATGTTCCTTTTTGGGAGTTCTGTTAAGCTGCTTGCTCTGAATGAGACTAGAGGAACAAAAAAAAAAAAAAAAAGAGATTGCTGTCACATCTTACCTTCTCTCACTTCTTGGATCAGTTCATCAGGAAGAATAAAATTCTTCTCTATATTAGGAAATGGAAGAATCTCAGATTCATGCTTAGAAAGGAAATAGATTTTTAATTATAGACTTTTGTTAAAAAAAGATATTTAGAAATGCAATTGCAAGCTTTAAGTGCGCTTAGTAGCTAAGTAATTCTTAGTAAGATACTAAAGACACTAGAGAATCAGGATACTGCTGATGTCAAACTGATTCCTGAGTTAAGATAATTGAGTTCGTGACTCATGATCATTTGGGATCACTTCTGGAACCAGATCTTGGGAAATTCGTGTGTAAACGTACATAAGCTGCCTGTTTGGTGCTTAAGTACCTGTGTAAACCTACAGTGGATCAGCACTTAGGAAATTAAAAATACAGAAAACTCACTGAAGTCAGTACACAGTACGGGAAAAAAATGCAAGCCTAAACCAAAACACTGTTGGCTTTACTGCTTCTCATCTAATGCATTTTCATACAGGAGAAACTTCATCAACTCACTGGAATGACACATAATTCATAGTAACTTGACAGTTTGTCAGGTTCCAGTGATTATGACCTATCAGAACTGCTGAACTGTAGGAAATTAAGAGTTCACCTCCACCAACCCCTCATACTCACAAGAGCCTGCATGTCATACATGGTGCTCAGATGGTCCCAAATCACTTTGGAAGAAATCTGCCGTCCAATATTCTGACTGAATTTATCTCGGATACAAATCATGTGGAAATGGCGATTCACACCTGGGGGGAGAACTCAGTGCAATTAACATTGCTAATGGCTTTATCTGTACCACAAAATAACACTAGTTTTAAAAATCCTATAATTACAGGGAAATCACACAGCACAGGGAGGTGAATGGCAATCTGGGCAGCCCTGCCTGGCTGTTTTCACATCCTGCATTACTACAGGTGCTGCTCTGGAGAGGGGCTGAGGGTGTCCCACTGGGCTGCACTTCCACGTGAAGCCGCAGCCAGAACTTACAGAGAAGCTACGTGGGAAAACAACCGAATAGGAAGCACCGAATCGGGGCGGCGGGGGGCGCAGGGCAGCGGGGAGGGCTCTGCGCCCCCAGCAGCGGGCACTGAAGCGGGGAGAGGACGGGGCCTCCTTCCCCGCAGGCCCACGCCGGGGATGGGTACGGGGCTCTCGGGAGGCCGCTAGGGGCAGCACGGCAGCCGGCCGGGCCGCTGGCCCCGGAGGAACACCCCCACGCGGCGCCCGCCCGGCCCCAGCGCCTGGTTCTGCTCCCCGGCCAACGCCGCTACTCGAGGCCGCGGCTCGGCCTGCGGCCTACTCTCACCTACGGGCTTGTGGCCTAGCATGGCNTGAGGAGGTTTGCCTTAGGTTTTTGCCGCCAGAGGAGCTCTCAGGTCACGGAGCTCTTCCTCTGAGGGGCACGAAGAGGCCGCTGGTGCATCCCGGACTTTTCTCATGGATGGTGATTAAGAAACAGCTTTAGGGTTTTTGCTTTACGGTGAGAAAGAACCCTCACACAGTGATATCCATTCTCAAATAAAGCTCAAGAGAAGCCAGGGATGCTCTGAGAGACACTAAAACTGCCCAAAGCCACAGCCACCCCAGCGCGCACCCTCCCACCTGCAGGCCTTGGGCTCAAGCTGCTGCCAAAGTGGGAGATTTCTCTTGGGAAAGGTACGGCATGCACCAACCCCCAACCTGCTCCTCATCCTCACAGCATCTTGTAGGAATCTGTCACTGCTGCTGAGCAGCTAACTATGCCTCACGTGTTGAAGAAATGCAGAACTCACCCACTTTGCTCTCATTTAAGGCATAAAAAGTGTTTCTTTTGGGAAGACGGAGTGTATCATTTGTGGTATGTTGTTTTTTTTTTTACTTGTTAGGCGTTAGTGTCACATAGGCATGAGACAGGAGTTCTGTTGCTCAGGTGATCAGGCTTTCCAGTTGCTCACTCCTCCCTTGAAATCTTAATCCTTTTGGTGACATTAAAATTATTTCAGTAGCAAATGACAATGACATTCTTAAAGAGCAACTGTTCTGAGTGAATAACGAAACGGTGGGGGCAGAAACTCACAAGCAAAAAGACATCTTCCTGCAAATTGTTCAAGTAATACAAAATAGGAAGGTGAAAGTGCAATTTTCTGAAATGGAAAATTTCTCTGTTTGATACTCAAAGAATTAATTAACTCATGTCATTCTTTAGGGCCTGATGCAATGCTTACACCTCAATCAGATTAACATTAAGCAAACATGAAATGGATTAAACCCNTGCTCCCCGGCCAACGCCGCTACTCGAGGCCGCGGCTCGGCCTGCGGCCTACTCTCACCTACGGGCTTGTGGCCTAGCATGGCGTGGAAGAGGCAAACCTCCACTTCAGGGCTCCACACCACCACCGCCTCCTCCGCCGGCACGCCGGGCTCCGGGGCGGCGGCAGCTGCCGCCGCGGCTGCCGCAACAGCTGCGGCNAACAGCTTTAGGGTTTTTGCTTTACGGTGAGAAAGAACCCTCACACAGTGATATCCATTCTCAAATAAAGCTCAAGAGAAGCCAGGGATGCTCTGAGAGACACTAAAACTGCCCAAAGCCACAGCCACCCCAGCGCGCACCCTCCCACCTGCAGGCCTTGGGCTCAAGCTGCTGCCAAAGTGGGAGATTTCTCTTGGGAAAGGTACGGCATGCACCAACCCCCAACCTGCTCCTCATCCTCACAGCATCTTGTAGGAATCTGTCACTGCTGCTGAGCAGCTAACTATGCCTCACGTGTTGAAGAAATGCAGAACTCACCCACTTTGCTCTCATTTAAGGCATAAAAAGTGTTTCTTTTGGGAAGACGGAGTGTATCATTTGTGGTATGTTGTTTTTTTTTTTACTTGTTAGGCGTTAGTGTCACATAGGCATGAGACAGGAGTTCTGTTGCTCAGGTGATCAGGCTTTCCAGTTGCTCACTCCTCCCTTGAAATCTTAATCCTTTTGGTGACATTAAAATTATTTCAGTAGCAAATGACAATGATATTCTTAAAGAGCAACTGTTCTGAGTGAATAACGAAACGGTGGGGGCAGAAACTCACAAGCAAAAAGACATCTTCCTGCAAATTGTTCAAGTAATACAAAATAGGAAGGTGAAAGTGCAATTTTCTGAAATGGAAAATTTCTCTGTTTGATACTCAAAGAATTAATTAACTCATGTCATTCTTTAGGGCCTGATGCAATGCTTACACCTCAATCAGATTAGCATTAAGCAAACATGAAATGAGTTAAACCTGAAATGTCTCATGTGTGCTGCCCTGGGAAGTTTGGAGGTAATGGTGCTCGATGTGAATGCATGGATACAGCTTCTGGTTTCTACCTGGGTTCAGGCTTCTCTCTCAAAATAGAGAGGAATTTCTCACTCTGGTCTTGTTTAGATGCTGTTGAAATTTTCCAGGATTCACTGTTTCTGGGAGACTCTGATTCATAGTGACAGGCATCTTTCTGGAATGGTTTTTCTACATCCAGGTCACAGGGTTCTCCAGCAATATTTTTTCTGTCTACTCTCAGCACCGTGCCCACATCCCGGCTGTGATGAATCTGCCCTTACACAGTTTAGGCTTCACAAATTTTCCTCATTTTGAGCCACAATTGTATATCAACTAGAATTTGCTGATCTTCAATACAAATCCATATACTTTTCCTGTTAAATCCAGCCCTCGATCCAATGAGGCTCTCAGACCTGTTTAACCTTCCATTGTTTATTTGGTCTATGCTGCTACCTAGCCTTAATTTGCTATCAAGAGGAGGTTATGATTTCCTCTGATGTCTGCACAGCAGGAGTAAATGAGTTCCTGAACAACTAAATTCCTGTTTTCATACATGTTTCTAGGCACAGAAAAATGAAGGATGAAAGAAAAACAAATAAATAACAGAGTAGAAAAATTGTTCCCTGATAGACTAGTTTTCAAAGTTTTGCAGGAATATTTTTTTATTTTAAGTCTGTGTGGAACACTGAGCTCCAGCACTCTCATCTGTCAAATTATGCTTGTACTTAAATCCCATCATCAAGAGGGAATAACTGTATCAACTCAGATAGCAATTTTTATGTCATTAAGTTCTGATGATTAAAAAAAGTAGCATGTGAAACAGAATGTGAAAAACATATGGCTACCTCTGAAAGTACAATAGCATATGAAAATAATTTAATTCAGTAGAATAATGCTAATTCAACAGGAAGAGTATATGCATAAAATGGTTGCTATTTTGCTTCAATCACAAATAATTACATTTCCCAGTGTCTAAATTTCCTTGTTTTTTCAAATGCCTCTAGGAAACATATGGGAGCATATAATTATGCCACGTACAGACACTACATGGATTAGGACCAGAGTTAATTTTTTCTCTTTTTATACTTTAGATGTTTATTTTTCCCCTCATTGAACAGATTTTTCAGACTCTGATAATTTTACCCTTCTCTTGTTCAGGTTTAAATCTTACTTGTTGATTTAAGTAGATATCAGCAATGTAAGACGTGCACAACTTAGATTTTCTCCTTTTCTTCCCACACTTCAGGCTATTCTCATCCTTAGAAATATGGCTTACTATTATATCAACTAAGAGTGCTCAGCCCTTTATCTGGATCAGGTCGTGTCCCCCTAGAGAGATGATATGATATTTCACAAGACACTGAAGTCTGAACAAGTCAGAATTATGCGTAGCATTTGGCATTCTCTCTAGAAGAATCAAATTTCTGGGATAAGCAATATGGCTACAACTATTTCTGTCATTATTTTTGAACAGCATGTGTTAGTGCTTGTAACAAAATAAAAACTTTGCTCTGAATACTCAGTAATTTTTGGTATGTCACATGGTCATTCACAAAAGGAATATCTGTTATGATGCCATTTTCATTGCATACCTAGGTTTTTACATGCAGAAATACATGCATTTGAGGCTGAGTCCTGCACCAAATCGCTCAACTCATTAAACTCTCCTACAAGAAAAGGAATCTCAATGCCTTGACATATTTCAGTATTTCCAAATATAATATCCTTTCTGACTGATAAGGACCTCCTGAAAAGAATTCTGATAGTTCTGATCTGGTTTGTTAGCTTTACCTGTACTTTCAAAATGTTATTTCAGTGTGAAGTGTGTGGGAAGTTTTGCCTTAGCAGAGCTGGATAGAGAGTTGGAACTTGATCCTTTTACATGTAGTGTAATAAATTAGTGGTGATAGTTTGCAATAAATCTGTTTTTCTCCCAAAAGACCTTTCAAGGAGGAAGAATCAAAAAGATGAGAAGCCTATGTGTCGTTAGAGTCCTGTCACACAGTGCTCTTTAGAGAAGCACTGCTTCTTCCAGCCAAGAGGCAAGGAGCTACTCCCCAGCTTTCTTCCAATTACCCAAGTTCTTAGCAAAAAGGTTTGCTTGATTGTTTCAGATAGGAACATTGAGCAGGGAGTGCACTCTTAGATTGAGCCTGCCAAGCTTCTCACAGGGTCAAAAATAAGGCAGTTGGTTCAAAATAAGGTGGAGGAAGCAGCAAAAAAGAGAGAAGCAGCTGTCAGACAGGATACATTCTGTTTGATGAGACATATGTTCTTCAGTTAAACTTCTCCCTTGTGATCTGTTGTGCTCATTCTCCCAGCAGAGAGAGGCTACATATTAGATGGGCATCAGATGGCAAGCCTTAGAAAAATAGCTTGAAAACAGTGCAAATAATTATCTCTAAGCACGCACAGAGGCGTTCATTATTGCTCTTGTTATGCTTCAAAACATCACGGTGCAGAGTGGGGAGTGGGAAAGGAAAACTCATCTTACTGATTTTTCAGTTTAATATATACATCATGTCTCAGGCTTACAAAGAAGCATAAAAAAGAATCAGTGAATTTAGCATGAACCAATTCCAGGTGAGCACAAGGTTCAGTTCATGAATGCGTAGTTGTCCCAAGCCAACATCAGAAGACTTCACAGCACAATTTACTCAAGGTGATTTTTACTGAGAGTGCCTAAATTGCCTGCCAAACTGAACCCACACTATCCAATCTGGTCAGTATAAATTTACAGGATATTTGTTTCCTTGACAGCTGTAGTGTTGCAATTGGGATTGTTCGGATCATAATTATCTTCTTTGCATAAACGTAAAGAATCTTCAGGACAGCAGACAAGCACTAAACCTGAGTAGCTGACAATAAAACAACAACAGCACTTCATATTGAGCCTTACACTGTGGCGAAGGGTGGCAGCAGATTTTCACAAAGTACATTTACTCCTTTAAGCAATACCATCCTTGAAGGATATATGCAAGTCAGGGATTTGGGGGATTATGTTAAGGCCCTTTTTTGCGTTTCAACTTTGAATACTTGAAGGTATTCACGATTACCCTTCAGCAGCATCTGTTAGGCAACAACATCTGGGTGAGGTTTAAGATTGCTTCTAGAATGGATCCTATGCATTGGCAAACAATAATGTTAGAAACAGACTGCAGCTGCAGCAGGCCAGGCAATGCTGTTGTTACAGAAATCTGCAGAACCTGCAGCTTAGTTTGAAGTTTGTCTTACGATGGTAGTAAGTCAGTAGCACCATTCAGGACTAGGATGTGTCAATTTGTCAAAGAAAGTCTGAACTTGTCTAATGTGTAGAAATATGTTTCTAGATCTAGCATGTCTCAGAAACAAGAGTCTATAAACTGCTGGTAGCAGTCATAGAAAACAGGCCTGTCCTATCTCTTGTTGTGTTTCACAAACACTTCTGTTTTGATTCCAAAATTTTAAGCCTGATGTTTGATTTACAGACCCAAACTGCTGTATAATTCTCAGTTCATTCTCATGCAAAGGACATAACTACTCACAGAAGCAAATACTTGAAAAACCAACATATCTGAAAATGGAGCTTTCAAATTCCTCTCTGTGTATGGAGTGAAGTCCATCATACGGAGAAGGAATTGGATTCCAAGAAATCATCAGTATATCTGCGGTGGTTCTGTTGGTACAAAATGCTCTTAACATAGGTCAGAGCTTGCTTTCAAGCAGACAGAAGCTACTGTTCTGCATCAGTTGGAGTTGCCTGAAGTCTGTGTGAGTTTTGGCTTTCATCGTTTCCAATGAATCCACCACTGTCTTTAGTGAATCCTAAAGCAGACCAACTGCAAAAAATATAATTAAGTCTTAATCAAGGGGAATAAAAATTCATTGATATCAACGAAGGTGGAATTTCATATAGACTGTATTCTTGTTTCCACTTATTCAGCAATTGAGGAGACATCAGTAAAGGGAGACAGGAGACAGTTGGTTTGCTATATTCTAGGCCTGCATCTCTTACTTTCTTGTTGTAATTTATGACACATATTTCAAAGCCAGTTTTTCCTTCTAAAACAGCACAGAAATGCCAGAGAAACCATAGCAGTAATTTAAAGTATTTGGATTTGATTTGAAGCATGGAAGTGTTTCGTCTTCACAGCCAATGAAATGTCAATTTGCACCATGTGCATGCCTGGGGCATCTCAGGAATTAAAAAAAAAAAACAACCCTCAAATAAATAAACAGGTTTAAAGAAAAGCTGCAGACAACACTGTCGTGACTGATATCACTGTATGAAAATATTACTTAAATACAAGTAGTTCGTTTTTCTACGCCATCTTTCAAAGCAAAGATAGTCTGTCATCCAACGTGTTCTCCAGTTGTCTTTCACAGTCCAAACCTGAAGCCATTACAGGCTGTACCTGCCTGTGGTGCCTCCTATGGCTGGGAGCCCTTGGGTGGCCAGCCACCCATGACATGGGGGATTTGTTCGTATTAGGGGAGCCTACTGTGTTCTTCCTGCTGCTTATCGCTGTGCTTAGCACTGTAACTAGACAGTGAAATGCAGATTCACTTCTACCCTGTTTCTAGCCCTCTCTGCCAGCATGCATAGATATTAGTAGAGGGAGAATCACAGAATCACAGAATTGTAGGAGTTGGAAGGGACCTCTAGAGATCATGGAGTCTTGTCTTTTACAGTGCCTTCATTAAGAGAACACTGCTTTTATTTTGCTTTCTGATTCAGCAGGCAGAACTTTATTCCAGTGCTTTGCTGTTTGTATATGAAATCAGTGATTTTATAAATTGTACAGAGACTATGTAAGTTGATGTAAAAGTCAATATGCCAGAAAGCTACTGCTTAAGAAGTTTGGCAAATTTTTGTTACCTTTGTGAGAGACTTAATTGCATAAGCCTGCTCACTGCATCAGTAGTATTTTACTTCACTCCCAAAATTTAAATTTCCACTTTCTGCTGTTTCCTACTACAAGAAGCACTACATAATTAAACTCTGTTTTGGAAGGATGTGGGTTGATGCATGCTGACTTGGCCAATGTGCTCTACTGCTTTGCTATGATCTCTCAGTCTTTGAATTACTGGTCCTGCTTTATCAATTATTTATTTTGTTCAGTATTCCTTATTCCAAAATTGCTATTTAAAGATAGCAGTTAGCATTAACTGCAGCCTCCAACTCAGACTCCTACCAAATGCATTCTTTGCTAGGTCAGGTTGGGAAGCAGTTTTACATATATATCATAATTCCCATGTGAACACATATGTTGAGTATTCTGAGGCCAGCTGCGATTTACAGATCTCTTCTTTAGAAGAGCCTCAATTTTCTGGAATAGAAGTAGCTGAAAACTTGCACATTTAAATCCATTTTATCTTTTTTTTTTCATTTTTGGAGTAATCTTCTTCCCTTTGCATAATGGATAGCAGCCTTAACACTTCCTGTTCCTTCAACTGCATCAGTTGCTTAGAATAAGGATCTCATTTTCACACAAATTCTGTGGCAGGGCAACCTGATGGACCTAAATTCAATGAAAATTACATAAAATTGAAAGAGAGCAGATGCCATTGAAAGTGATGGCAGAGTAGCACTCTTACTATCATCTATTTTGCATAATCATGTTAGTGACAAAGGCAGTTAGCACATTTGACAGTTTTTCACAGCAAGCTGTGACTGTAAGCTTTTTGGAAGGAGACAGAACTTCTTCTCCTATTTAGGATTTCTCAATTGCTTCAGCCATTCACACTGATTTTATGCTCCTTGACACAATATCAGAGGTGAAGTATCACATTTAAGTCATTTTCTTAATGGTAAGAAGGCGCCAATTTCTTTCTGGATTTATAACTTCATCGTTTAGCTCCGTGATAAATTTACAAAAAATACCTATTTGCTTTTATCATGTGTGTGTAGGGCACACTTTTGAAAGCTCACTAACTATTTCTTTGTAGGTTGGAGCAATGATGGAGGCATGGGAGACTGATAGTCAGGTGCATACAATGCTTAGGCTGCCTTTGGATCCCACCTACACAACCTGCTACACATCCTGCAGTTCAGGTAAGAGTAATCAAATACCTTTTGCTCTTACCTCATTCTTAAAATTGTCCCTACCAGTGATGTGAATTACTCTCACTTTTCCTACACTGTCATTAGAAGAGGACCTCCTGTCCAAAGGAAATGCTGACACAGAATGTACTGATGTCTGTGGGTGTTGTTCTCCTGGCTTCAGAGGACTTTCCGTTAGTTCTTCAGAAGGTGTTGGAAAGGGAGATAAAGAAGAAGTGTTTGCTACATATTGTCCTCTTAAAGTTGGAGAAGAGAAGTAATTTAAGAATTTCCTAGGCAACACCATGCTTTGTGATTCCCTCAACCACTTTGTATTTATCTGTAAATCTCAGGCCCTGGAGGTCATTTAGCATACAAGAGATGCTACTGTCTGGGCAAAGAATTAGAGAGGATAAAAATCTTTTTTCTAATCTTCCTTCACTGGCTAGCTTTTTTATTGGCCAAGGTTTCTCTGGCTGGCTGGATGAGATAATGGCAAAACTGACCCTTCCTTCACACAATATCTGCATTCATTAACTACTAATGTCATCCTGGTTGAGGGATGTTTCAAGCCACATACCTCAAATCAGATATCTGTGCATTTGTATTTTAGAGGCTGGATACTTGAGAAGGAAAATGTGATGTCTTTAATTCATATTTGTGAAATTTACTATACATTCAGAACTAACTTCAAGTATTTCAGAACACAGCTTTTTTCCCCAACTCTCTTTGCTGCTAAGAGATATGAAAACATAAAAGAAACAGCTGTGGGGGTTTTGTTTGTTTGTTTTTTGTAGTTTTTTTTTTCCATCAACTTCAGAGACACTAAATTAGACCCTAGGTTTACTAGCACTCCCAAGGTGGGAATTTAATCAGTTTCTGACTTTCAAAAATTTTTCCTCTCTTATTCACTATTAGAAGCAGATGAAAGTTCATTTGGAATCTCTACACATCTTGCCATATAATAGAGTACTTTAAGAAAATAATAATGAAGAAAAATCCATTGCTTTAACAGTAGGGAATTTAGGGCTCAGATGAACTGTAATGGGTCCTATTAACATCACACAACAGAATTCTGAATTTCTCATGAAACGATGATAAATATTTACAAGACAAAAAGGATAGCTTTGTTTCCAGTGTTTTATTTATCCTCCTTGGAAGCCATTACCTGAAGTGTTTTCTACTTTTGATGATGTTAAACATAATCATTACAATTTTTCAATCCAATGACTTAAATTTCCACTAGAAAAGATTTATAATTGTGATAAGTTCAGAATAGAACTTGTATATGTCAATGTTTTTTTGATGCTTTTAAAGAAAGAGTTGTATGACCTTAGAAGAATCACCTGACTTTGGTCAGAGGGCAAAATCATCCAGGTCTGCTGAGGACAAGAGCCTTCCACCAAGTCCATTTATCAGCTGAATTTCTCTGAATTCCCTTTTATGCTGGCCTTTTTCATGCTGTCTTTTTTCCCCCCTGTAACTGACTCTGCAGTTGTTCATTTTATGTCTTACGCTGAAGGCCAAATGCTCAATAGCCAAAAAGATCTAAAATGAAGAGTGGAAAAAATAATGTTTGTGGGAAATATAAAATGCTAGGTCATTTACTGCCTTTGTTAAATGATCTCCTTTAAACTGCTCTCATAATTGGTATCTTTTTATAAGAAGAATTTTCCTCAATGACAGGACACGAATGTGGAGTTAGCTCTGGGACTAACACGACTGCTGTCCTTTTACAGCTGCCCGACTTTCATCCTCAGAGGTGATTTTGATGTTATTTCAGAAGCTCTAGTCTTGTACAGAACAACACTTAATCTGCTGCTGCCTTTCTGGCAGTGTCCAGCTGTGATGATCTGTGGTGGCTTTCCAACAAGAGCACAGCACAAAAGAGGCAGTTTCTCCCTATATTGTGTATAGCAGTTTCTAGAATTGTTTCAGTGTTACTACTACATTCATTTCACTTCTTTCCATTTAAAGGGGGTCTAATTGATTCCATCTGAATATTCTCCGTGACCAAAGGTGGGCTGAAAGGGGCATCGAAAGATGAAAGGTGTTTAGCTATTTCTGTACCCACATATGGGAATATCCTTTATCTTCAACACAGGCAGGAATGCTTGGGAGTGCTGATAAACTTTCCTCTACATCTGCAGCCTTTTGTAGAAGCAGAGCCCAGAACAGAATAAGCTGCATTCACCACTTTGATTTTTTTAAAGTTATTTATTATCATTATTCAATTTAGCTGAATTGTTAGGAAAAATAATCCATTTTTGTTTTCTGTTTTACCTTTTATTGCTGCCATTCACTTTGGTATATTACTTTGTGTCCCGGTGGGATTGTTTCTAAATTATTGAAATTCAGTACAGTTTCTATTTGCTCTCACCATAACTAAGGCTGGCACATGCAAAACTGTTCTCTTCTAATCAGTTTTATTATATAGAATTGCTGATTGGGTGGCTTTGTACTTGTCTTCCAGACTGATTTATAAAACCAATTCTAACGGCAGCTGTTTGAAACTTCTTATTCCAATACAAATAATATTCAGGTTCATATAGAAATTTTGTTGATGAACAAGGTTCCAGAAAACAAATTTGAAAATCACAAACTTAATGGAACAATGAATACACAATATATGTTGCTCTCCTTATTCTTTAGTTAAAAACATACAGCACTTGAAACAGCAGATAATTAAACATGATGATGATCTTGTGTTCTGTGACATTGGACTGAATCTCCTAAATTCAGTCACTGGAATTTCTCCTGATTCATGCTAGTGCAGACAGAAAGAGATGTTGTGTCTATATGCCAGTACAGTTCATACCACATAGCTATTTATTTTACACAATGCTTTTTTTTGTTTTCAGTTTGGAATAAAAATTGCTATTTACATTGCAAAAAACCCCACAGATCTTTTAAGATAATATAATTTTAAAAGTTTGTGACCTATTATAACTAGAGGGCAGCTGGGGGAAAAAGCTTTTCATTATGACTATTATTGCATTGAGTGTCTGATTTTGTTCCTTAATTTACTGTTGAATTGAGTCTTCTGCCTAAAGATACTGTATTATACTCATTTTCCTCTTAGGAACGTTAATGAAAGGTTATAACTAAGGTAAGTGGGATGAAGCATCGGTTATCAGACGGATGTTGCTTGATGGAAGCAGATGTCTTTTTGCTGCTTTATAAGCTCTGTTGGTCTCAACAACTGAAAACCTGAATGTTCTTCAGAATAATCATTACATGCATTTTTGTGCTTTTGCATTCAGCTTCAGAATGTAAACTCTCTGTAATCCACATGGCTTGTCCCAGTGTTTACATGGATTTCAGAGCTCACATGGCTTACAAATTCAGGTCCTCTTAGGAAATGAGGGCAACCAAAGCTTAATGCAAAATGATTACTTGTCTTCGTTGTACTCCCTGACGGTTTCTTCCTTCTTTCAAAATTCATTTTTAATTTTGCAAATAATTAAACATAGCTCTGACATCATAGTGCAAAAGTGGCTTTCTTTTAAGAATGCTCAAGCAGCAAAGTGCACTCTTGCTGATGATAATGGGTGTTTGGATACCTGCATACCTGATATTCAGTGCATTTTAAAGTTCTCACAGCATTTCTTTCCTTCTGTGACACAGCATTTCTCTCATGGCTGAGGAATTAGCACTAGCAACACCTAGCACAGCTTTGAATTTATTTGTTTTTGTGCATTCTGTGGCATTGTTATATATGATAGAGCAGAGGAGTAATATGTTAAGGGATGAGACTGAAGTGCAAAAGGTAATAGTGGGTACAAATCTCTCCAGGGATTTTGGGAGCTTAGTCTACTGGAGTTGTACTTTGGTTTATATTCTTGCTAGTATAGATTTTAGTCATGCAGGCTGAATTTGGACTCAAATTTATTCAACATCAGAAAAGATCTTTAGGAAGAGCCATTGTTGGCTGTAATCATAACTGGAAAATATTTGGTTTCACAGCGTTTAATTGGAACTGCCAGCGACCGCTGTTTTACAAACAAAATACTTATTTTTAGTGTCCTTTATTGCATTAGCAATCATCTGGAAACAGCCCTAGAGGTGCAATTGTTTCTGTAGCAGCAGGCTTTGCAGTATTGAGTGCTACCTGCCTCTGGGCTGGCTCCTCGCACCTTGCCCTGGCTGATGGATACAGCTGAGACTTTTGCAAATTTGGAGGTGACAGTTGCACCCTCCTTTTCCTGCGTACTGAACAGAACTGTGTAATGGACAGCGGGTGCCGTGTTCTCGCTGTGTTGCTATGTGATACCTTATCAAAAAGGGCCTTAAGAGCTTCTTGTAACTGATTTTTCTGAGAGCTACAAGGATTTTCCAAATGAGTATAAACAGAAAGTAAAAAATCTGCTTAGAGATTGTTTTACGAATGCCTCTTCTGGAAGGAGCAGGATATGGATTGGGAGTCATGCTGTTTCTTACATTCTTCTTACAATTTCTTACGTTGCCATCACAATTTCTTGTGTTCCTGGTCCTGCTGGACTGTTACTGGGAGCAAGTCTGGTCTAAAGCACCTTCTCTGGTTTTTACCACAAACAAGTTATAGACAACAAAGCCTCCTTACAGGATTTGAAAACAAATTGTAATAATTTAAAATTCATAACAACAGAATAACAGAGGAGTTTCAGATGCTTCAGAGGAAAGAACATCTCAGCCTTTTATAATTGAGCAAACAGAAGAAAACACGACTGCCTTTTTTAATGCCACACTAATTATTCAAGTGAGACAGGATTCAGGTATTCCCACAACCCCCATTTTTATTCCTGCGTCTCCTCCATTCCTTTGCCAAGAACAAGATGTTTCTGTTATAAAGACCTCGTAGGCATTGATTTTGCATTCTCTGTTCCTATGGCTAATTGATCATATACCAACATCCATGTGAATCAGGCAGATATATAGCACTGAGTAACAAGTTCAGGATACAGAGGGAAAAGACAAATGCAGTGTCTAGATGGGTTGTGAAGGCTTTAATGATAGCAACTTTTTGCTGAAAGCTTGGTAGGCAAATCTAAAGCCCTGGCACGGCACCAGTGGTTCTGCATTAGCTCTGTCACATGAGAATGGCTGGTACTGGGTGGAAACAGTGACAGCAGCTCTGTGTGTGGTGGGGAGGATCGTGGTGGGCAGCAGGAAGGTGAACAGGAAAAGTGTTTCCTGTTCAGATCCCTGCAGATAAACACCAGGAGGAGACTTTGCTGAGGCCAGGCCTGGGTCTAACAACAGTTGCTGAGTTCACATAAAAGGACTGGTTTTGGCAGGCAACCTGTAAAAATCATCAAATCCAAATCTACTTTATTATTCCCTTAATCAGGAAGATAAGTACTGCTCATCAGGGTAAGTGGGCAGTTAACATCACTTGTGCTTATTGTGTTGTCTGAGGCTGGTGATTTGTATCTGCATTTACACTGCCACCAGGGCTGGTTCAGAAATGCTGGTGGTGCTTTGTAACGTTGGCAGCTGGCATCGGTGTGAGCATAACATGCCAAATTCCAGAAGAAGGAGCCACATCGCATCCAAGGTTGGGATCAAAGCCTCAGTGAAATTGGTGAAGACTTTCCCCTGAAGCCAGATGGTTTGAAAATAGACTAAAGGTTGCCCATAACTGGGCTGGTACTTAACTGAGCAAGCCAGTGGCCTACAGACAGAAAACCATTGATGGAGAGATTTTCTGCTTTTCAAAAGAAAATTAAAACCTGTAGACAAGGCAGTAACCTCCATAGTATCTTCTAGAGTTATTAATTTAATCTTCAAGTCTGGATGTTTTGCAAAGCAAATGTTATTAGAGCATTAGAGGCATAGATGGATGAATTTTTGAGTTGTAAAACTTGGCAAGAATTATCATTTCAGAAGAAAAAATCTGAGAAAACATTGCTAGTCGTTGTTCCTTTTCTGCTTTTATAGTTACTCTAATCCTGTGTTTCATTACATATTCGCATGGGTGCTTGAATCGCTGTAGAGAGTACAGGAATAAGAAATTAATCACGCTGCCAATTAATTTGCAAAGAAACTTATTCAAAACGTTGCTAAGTGCAAGAAGTTTTGTAAATCTAATACAGAAACTCACCAGGTGTCCATTGTTTAAATCTGAAGAACTCTAATGAAGTCTGGTAAGTTGATTCTGGAGTGAAGTTTCCGTGCTGAATTTCAAGGCCTGTGGCAATCAAGAAAGCTATAATATTTTGTTTTGTTAGACTACCGAGGTAGGATATATTTGCAAAACTGAATTAAACAGACTAAAGAGCTTTAGTCAAATGCCCTGGCAGGAACCAGAAAATTGGCTATTATGATACATGTGTATGTATCTGTAATTCTGCTTTTCCAACAGCAGTACGATGACTCACTGCATCTGCCTGTGATACATAGGAGACAGAGCTTCCTGTGTGTATTGAATACTGTCAGCTCTCTTAAAGCTTTCCTTATTCTTTGTTGTCCTAGATCCTTCTAACCATGCTCACCTGTCTTACAAACTGGGGTATTGGGATGCTGCTCTGAATTACCTGCATCTTTTTCCCACCTCCATATCCTAACCCTGGGAACGCCCTTGTTCCATCTGTTAGTGGTGAGATTTGTCCTGCCCTCAGTCCCAGCAGATAGGATCAGCTTTAGGAAACAGCATTTCTACTCAATAAATCCTTTTTTAAATCAAGCAATATTAAGTAAAGAAATGGTAACATCTAAAAATAAAATTAAAAATGAACTTTATTTTTTTCTATAGGAGTGAAATAGCTCCTAGAAAAGCTATCTTGCAGCCCTGGAAAACACAACCATTTCTATTAGGGCAGAAAACCAACTGGAAGGATAGGAACATTCAGACAATAAGGCAGATGGCCTTTTCCCGGATCTGAGGGTCTCTGCCCAGCCTGCAATACTCAAGGCATTTTTTTCACTTCCTTCCAAAGCATCTGGTGCTGCTGCTGTTGGAGAAAGAGTGGAGTAAATGGACCTTGGGGGTGATCCAACCTGGCAGTTTCCATATTTCTGAGAGATACCATAACAAAGTCGGAGCACAGGTGTCAGGGAGAGGTCTGTGTTGCTCTACCTACATCTTTAAAAGCTACATTCTCTTGGCAGGGTTTCCTGCATCCAGAAGGCCAGACAGGGGTGAGTACTACACGACCAACAAAAGAGCAGATGATGTGTGGTGTGAACTCCATGGAAACCCATCATCCTCAGAAAAAGCATACAGCTGCATCCTCTATGTCACTGTCATCCCCAGCTTTTGAGACTTTAAAATATGTCCCTCTATTTCCCCCTCCTCTGCAAGAGACAGAAAAGATGCTTCTTTGCATTTATTTCTCACTGTGCCAAGATCCTAAAGTGTCTGGTGTGCTAAAAACACTTAATAGCGCAGAGCAGAGCCGGCTGCCTTCCATTCTTTCAGTGTGCTGACAGCTCACTTCTGAAAGTTCTCACTGTACAAACGAAGCAATTTGTCTGCAGTCGTTGATTATTATTTTTATTATTTAGCCTTAGAGAATGATTCAAAGTAAAAAGTGGTTTAGATTTAGAGGCTCAGAAGGAAATAGGTATTTTCTGTGAACTCAGAACAGCACGTGTGTCTTGTGTTGAGTTCATCTCATTGCTCAGCTGACCCCGCTTGTCTCAGGGTGCAGCACAATAGCAACCTGCTTGCAGTCTGTGCCAGAGGATCAGCAATGAATTTACAGGTATTTTTGGATGCTTTGAGCTAGCTTCCCCTCCCACTCCCACCCGCCTTCCCACACAGTTGTTGAGCGGTTGGTTTGCACAGAGGGAAGGTTTTGTTCATGCAGTTCAGTTTGTCATAGAAATTGTGGCAGGAGGAGATTGTCTTTATTTTCTAAACCAGGCGTAGTTCATGGGTAATTTTCAGGGGGTCAATCCAGAGGATGGTATCTGCCAAATGAATTGAGGATGTTCAGATGACTGCTAGCCCTTCTGAGGTGGCAGTAATCTCTCCAAGTGAATGTACTGCTCCTAACCAGAGACTGCTGGGTTACTGGGTACAAATTTGGGGGCTATGAAGTATGTGTGTGAACTGGCTCATGCCCCTGTCTGTCTGGAAATGGACTCATCTTTGGCTTTTTAAAAAAAATTATTTAATTTTATTTGCAGCCTAGCAATAATAACAACCCTTTCTCGTAGTAAGAGTCAGGCTGGATAACAGGATTAACAAAGCCCATGGTTAAATCCATGACTTTGAGCTCAAGTTCAAGTCATGAATTTGTGCATGATGGCGATGGGAGCTGTGCTAGTGGCTGGATGTGAATCATAACTTGAGCTAAACTGTCGGTGCAGTCCTGGTTTTCCAGCTCCTTTCTCAGGGACTGAACACTCTTTCCTGATTTTCAAACTAATGTAAACTGCAGATTATGCATTTTTCTATTTCTACAGAGACAAAGGTTTCTTATTTAGCTCAGTGTCTGATCCCTGCACTTGTAAGAGACTTTTTATGTTGTGTGATAAGTTCAATCAATATGATGTTTTTTCCAGCTGCTGCATTTCTTATTCCCCTGGCTCTGCTGTACTGCTCCTGATATTTGGGGTAGATTTTACTGAAGGCTGAAAATACCCTCTTCCCCATATATTTTTCTTCTTTTTGCTTTTGCCAGCTCCACAGAATACCCTGATGATGTTTCTGCCTTCTCTTTTGCCATTTACAGCTATATTTCGTGACAAGAGCTATAGTTGAGCTCAGCTCGCAAAATTTTGCTGTTATTTTAAATAATCATCTGCTCTCCCCACAGTCTGCTACCTCACCCTTAATTTCTTTATTTTTTGGATGTTTATTTTGATTAGCTTTGTCACATGGTGCTATAAGGAAATCTTGCTTCACTTCACACACCGCTGCCATCTTGATACAGAAAACTGGCTTACAATCAGAATGATGTTATTTTTTCCATCTTCCTCTCCTCTTCCCCACCCCCAAGAAAAAAAAAAAAGTTTTACATAACAGAGTGTTGTGTAAGAAGAACAGCAGGGAATGCATCAGGACTTATGGATTTTCTTTTCATCTCTGTCACAAATCCACTGTGACGCATTGGGCAAGTCAGTGCAGACCAGATCTTATTGGGATCAATGCAATAACCACTGGAGTTGCTTAGGTAGATCCATAGTCACACCTGTGTAATGAAGATTAAACTCTAACCTAGATAAAAAAATAAAATCTTGCAAGAACCATTTGTTATCAGGGAAGAGGTGATGCACTAAAGTAGGTCACCTTTGTTTTCGTTAAAATTACTGGGACAGATTCTGAATTTCAGACCAATGTGCATATTTGCTCAGCAGGTTTGCATGTTTAAGATTTGTAGTGCATATGCTGTTTCCTTGTCAGATGAGTAACTGGCCTGGGTGCATAAGGCTGGGGTAATTAACAGGCACCACTCTCAGTGGGGAATTTGTGCATGTGATAGAAATGTGACATACCATAAGAAATTTGTTTTGGAGGAGCAAAAAATGGTGAAGAAATTCATACTCGTTTTGCAAATGCAAATTTAACTCGTCTGGGTTAAATAAAGAAACGTGATTTGGCTTCCTGTGAGAAACATTTTCTGAGGAAATATGGTCCCAGTGAGTGCTTTGTCTGCATACATCACAACTCCTGTGTGTCTGGGGGGAGCACGCTGAACATGCCTGTGTTAAGACTACTCGTCTGCTGCATTTCTGTTGTACTGTACTTTTCGCTGGGACCTATCTTGGAGTTGGCTCTGGTGGTATAAAACAAATGCATGTCTGCTGCCCTTGGCTATCCTGGGCTAGATACGGAGAGAAGTGAGTCTAGAATCAGACCCCTATTAACAAGCCATTGTCAACCCAGTAAGTGTTGGCCAGTGTTAGTGGGATGATTGATTCTCATCACTTTCATCAGTATAAATTGAGAGCATTTTACTAGTAGAGATGGAAGGAGAACAAGGTCTTTTGGTTCCATCAGGGATTTCAGAAGTTCACTTAAGGTGTAATTTTTATGTTATGCAATACAAGGTATTCCTTCAGAAGCTTTAAAAAGATATCTTACCCTGTTTTAACACCACACGCTGCTTTCAGTGGTGTATGTCAAGAGCAACTCCACTGAAATTAAAACAACTCCTAAGTTCCTTGTTGAATTAATGGTATACTGATCTCATTATGCAATTGTTTTTTTTTTTATTTAAAGATAAATTTGAATACATTTATCATGTTTTTTCTTGTGCTAGGCTAACTCAAAGTATTACAAAATTTCTGCAAAATGAGCACCAGCACAGGTAGTTAGCCAGTATATTCCATGTGTGTCTGAGCCTGAAATTGTGATAATAACAAGTTTCTTCAGAAAACAGGAGAAGGAGTGTCCTTAGGGTGTATTTCTTTTTTTCCCTTTATTTATCCTAAACTCCATTCTGTGTTGGTTTCTGTTGGTATTTGTTCTGCCTACCCTCTCTGATAGTTTTTTCTGAAAAAAAAAAAAGGCAAAAAAATGCCAGAGGTTCTTCAGTAATGTACTAACACTTTCTAATACTGGCCTGCAGAAAAGAAAATCTTCATTACTTTTGACAGCTGAATAAGTAATACTTATGTTATCTGCACAGCGCAGCCATGGATCCAACACAAGAAGTGTCCTTTTCTATACAGGAGCCCATTGTCTAGGCTGCTGTTGACCATCAATGAATCCCAGTGGGAATTCTTTGAGTTTGTCTGGTGATTTAACACCACAAAGGACTGGAAAGTACATTATTCCCTACAGCACAAGGATACATGCCTACTGTTGCTGATATTAATCAATAAAAGCAGTGGTGAATGTTCAAAAGATGCTCACCTGTCCAAGACAGCTGAAAGCCACATAAATCTCCTTAATGCCAAGCTACAGAAGGGAAGGTTGAGGAGACTGTTTTGCATAGGATGGATTGCAAGATTGAGAGATGTCCCAGGGAAAGTTTCCTGAGCTCATTTGCAGAATGCTCTGTTCTGATTATTTCTAACCTGAGGCAATACCAGGCAATTTTCAAGCAACCAGAAAAAGAGAAACTTCACAAAATCTTTTTTTTTTTTTTAAAGGAGTGGTGGTTGTGAAGTAATAAACAAACGTTCATTCATTTTTAAAAAATAAAAACACGAGTATTAATTTTGCTCTGCCATGACCACACTCAGAATGCTCTTTTGCCTTTACCTCTGACTGAAGAGATGTGGATTTTCATTCAATGTCCAGATGTTTTTCTTCTTTGTATGATGTGATACTAGCAGAAAAACCTCGTGAGAATGCCTCTGCATCAGGCATTTGTAGATGTGTCTTAAATAAACAGACTTTTTCCAAATGTTTATAGTCTATAGCTACTGAATGAAAAGGGGTGGATAAAGCCAGCTATGGCAGTAACCCACAGTTGTCCTACTGGACTTGGCAATCCTTAGGAGGTCCAAAGAGTCCCAAAGAGTGGCTGACTTTCAGTGGATCTGAGATATTTTGCGTTTTTCAGCTTTTCACTCATTTTCCATCAAAATTGTTATGTGAACAAATTCAGAATTTGTGTCCCAAGTGATCAGTTTTGTTTGCATTTGAGATGCCAGGAAGAATTCCTGAAGAAGTGAGTCTGACAAATCTCTTAGCAGAAGGTGGCTGGCGAAGAGGATGGACTTTATTAATGTTCTGGCTGAAGGAACGACTGTGGTACAAGCACAGCCCTAAGCTGACAACAGAGAAGATACATAAGAGTGCCTATAAATATTGAAATATTTGTGGAAGACTTCAAATAGAAAACATGCCTTAATAAATGTAGAGAATTCAGCCGTGAAACACCTGTCTGTAGGCTGCTGGGTTTCATTGCTCACAGAGCAATGTGTTTATGAATATCCGGGGAGCATCCAGTTTTCTTCCGCCCAGCTGTCATCACATGCCTTGACCCACAAGTGCCTTGATTCTGTAAGCGAGCTCCTCAGGGCAGAGGTGTTAGATGGTGGAAGAAGAAAGCAGGCGCAGTTAAACAGCTTTTCTGCCTGAATACAGGCTTCCCAGCTGAGATCAGAAGGCAAACCCTTTGGCATCTTTATAGGTTGCTATAAAATCCACAGTGCAATATTACTTGCTGTGAAAGCCTTTAATTATGTAGCAGGTATCCTACTGAACACGGGAACACAGCACATCTTTGTCATCTGCATCTTGCTGACTGTGATTGTTCTGCCTGATGAACAGCAATAGAAACTTTTGCTTTTCCCCTGCTCCTCCAGGATCTCCTGCAGGGCTCTGTAACATGGGAATCTCCCCCCAGCTGTACTCCCTAGCCCCAGTTTCAAACTTTTTTCCTAAAACCGGTGTCTTTCAGGCCTGGGATGGCTGTACTGAGCCAAATTCCAAACCTCTCAGTACCACTCCTGAGTCAGCTAAGGGGAAGGCTGTTAAATGATGTGAGTTAACCCCTCTAGCCATCTTGGCTAGTGCTGGGCACATATTCCTGCATCTCCTGCTCCAGAGAGGAGAGCACAAGAGTTATCAATCAAGGTAAAGCTGCTCGCAGAGCAGTGCAGGCAACTGTCCAAAGGCAATGGCAGGAAGGCTACAGCAAATCGCAAAGCCTGGGGAAATGCAATTTATTTGAGTGCTTCCTCTCCTTTTCTATCTTGAGATGGCATCTACCAACCAGGATTCCTCTCCAGGACAGATATATACTGAACCTAGAGCAGTGCTCCCAGCTCGATGAGTCGTGTCCTATGGGTTTTGTGGCTCTCAGTCCCATGCAATTTTTGCAGTGTATGCAAAGTGCAGCAGGAAGTTTGGCCACCCTTTACTACTGAGTGAGTAGCCTCAAGACAGCCTCAAGAACCTGTGAATTTAGATAGCTATCACAGAACTGGCAAGACTTGAAAGGTAAACACTGGATGAACTGGAGTATGAAATTTCAATGCACTGCAGAGATGAATGCATAATGGAGAGAAAGCAGCAAGTGTGAAGGAGAGATTAAAGGACTGGCTGACATTAACTGCCCTCCTCTTGTTCAAAATGGGTTTAACTGATACCTACATTCAAATCATACTTACCAACTGACATCTTTTCCTAATTATGCCTAATTATATTTTGACTACGAAAATTGTCAGGTCATGCAGTTCTACCCAGATTACTTCTTATCTAGCTAAATCAGGAGTAATTGGAGGCATTGCCCAAATATATAATTTACTTGACAGCTCAAATGCTTACTTAACTCCGCAGGGAGTTTTTCCAGCCCTCGGTGAGTTCTGTAGTGCTCGTGGTACTGGAGCGTTTTAATGACAGCCCTACAGCACAAATGGTGCTGACCCTCCGTGCCACAGCTCCCCTCTGTTCATCTGTCTGCCTCCAGATGAGTCTGCCTCTTCATCTCCTGTGTTTGAAGGCTCTGAGATTGCTCAGAATTGAGGAATTGTCATTCTGCTCAAGAAATTCTGTAATTCTGATTAATTAGAATGACTGCAGATGACTGAGTGCTTCTTGGGGCTTCAGCTGCAGTGGTAGCACACAGCTTTTTCACTTACAGTGAAAAAACCTAACCCTAACTCCTACCAAGTTCACAACATCCCAGGTGTTGGCTGAGAGTTGATGACACCTGTTTTTTGTTAGAACAACAGCAGGAAATTCTCATCTAATCAATCATCACATTTTCTTATGCATGAGATGGCAATGTAGGCTCCTGCAATACAAGAAAATTGGAGAATTCTAGAGGGAAAAAAGACAGCTCTCTTCATTGAAGATATCTCACTCAGTAGTAAAGGGTGGCCAAACTTCCTGCTGCACTTTGCATACACTGCAAAAATTGCATGGGACTGAGAGCCACAAAACCCATAGGACACGACTCATCGAGCTGGGAGCACTGCTCTAGGTTCGCAGTCACAGGGTGACAGCAGCTCTGAAGGACCCCATTCCCCTAGGTGACAGGGTTGGGTGTGCTGTGATGCTGATGGACAGATTCCTATAGCTTGCAGATTTGATTTGCCTGGCAGTCCTCATTGCACAGCCTAAGCCTGGGACTGTCTGTCACCCAGCAGGTCCTATTAATAGCTTATTTGCGGACAGAACGACGGCGAGGTGACAGATTCTAGCTAAAATTGTAATCCATATGGGCAACAAAATATGCTAAAAGCTCTTTAGAAGATCTGCTGGTTTGTCTGAGCTGCTGCCAGAACAGGATCTGGGGTGGAGAAGAGTAGGTCGACTTCGTGCTTCTAGAATGCTTCTAGTTTTTGTAGAACGCTTTGCCTATGCTTGTGCAGATATTCTGGCACTGAGTGTCCCCAAACGTTTGGTGTCATGGGGTCTGCCCTGACTCTGGGACAATACTCACGCACACAGAAGATGAGTTGCATTTTCTGGTTCACTCTGTCCAGAGCTGCAGCTTGCTGAGCCGTACTTAGAATCTGGCCTATTATTTTTGATTAACATCTCCATCTTTCAGTTGTTGCTCCACTATCGCATTCAGAGACGTTTTAGTTCTAGATGGAGAATGTTTAAAATAAAGGCATATATGATTCAGCTGGAATAGCCCTAACAGCTCAGTATATTATCTGCTGCCATCATTTCTGATTACATAATTTTAACATTTTGTAACCTTAATCCCGAAAGGGCTGACCTTGATCACAACATAAGAAGTTTAAATGCTCTCTGATTTGAGGCAGACCTCAAATCTGCAGTTTTCCTGCCCTGTGCTTCCCTGAAGTAACAGAAATTTTCACTCAGCACAGAATTTGTTGCCAGGTTTAGAGGACTCGTGGTTTCTGCTGAAACAGATCCCAGCACTGATCTTTTGTACAAAGTAAGAAATGTAAGCTGCAACAAAATATAAATATTTCAAAATCCAGCTTCTTTTCTTTAAATAAATTTACCCAATGCAGTATGTGGCTTTGATGATTTCAATATTTATGATTTTCTTCTGCTTCCATTATATAGTGAACATCCAGGAAAGACTGAAGTTCCATACATCTCTGTGCTTGGTTATCCTATATGGGTAGAGCTTTTCATAATGAAGTTTGGAATAATATTTTCATGTAATTAAATACAAGAGTGAAAATGTGTAACCAAAGTCTATGGGAACCAAATCCTGATGCTTCTGAAATTATTTCCTAATATTTTCTCCTAGTTTCTCCAAATATAAATTTCTCAATAGAATTCAGAAAAACAGCAGTGTATTAATAATTGAACAAGGCAGAGCCTCTCTAATGGCAACATTATGTCTCTTCATCTATGTGTCAGTCCCTGGTACTTCGACTGTTAGAGGAGATTTGAAGCTGTGGAGATGGGGGCTGAGGACAGCATGAGTGGGATGACTGCTTCTCACCTCTTACAGGGTGGGGAGGCTTTGGGATGCGTTCTTTTTAGGTATCAGTAGACAGTGTTCCAGTTTAAGTCCCCATATGCTCAACTGGGAAAGAAATTTTTGCCTAGTGCAATTTAGGTTAAACCTAACCATTCGACTTTCCCTACAACTTGCCCTCTGGAGAGATTTAGCTCTTCCCACCAACCAAGAGCCCTGCAGGAGTGAGCTGACTGCAGGAGGTGCTTGAGATGGGCGGGCAGGGCTGCCCCATCTGTGCCTTGTCTTGGCGTGCAGTACACTGCAGTGATGAAGCCTCTGCAGAGTTGTTACAGGACATTGCACTCAAGGAACATAACTTACAGTGCTTCAGGGGATAATATTGACAGCAAATTTTAAGCTCATTTTCCTGATGGCTTTTAATGATCTATTTAAAAAATGCAACGGTCTTCCTGCTCTAGGACTTTGAAGGTACGTGGCAAAATTAAAGAGTGCTCAGAGCTCTTGCTCTGCACTACCTGCTGGTTAACTGTTTTGTTGTTGATACCTCACTTGTTTTGTGCTATTTAGTGGGTTGCTGACCAAACTACACAGGGAAATTGTCATTAATTATTAAGAAATTGTGTCTAATCCACCAGGACATCAGTGCTGCTGTAATGTTTCCACTGATGAGACAAAAAGAGCCTTGAGTAAGGAGTTGGAGGTGTTCCAGTGAGAACACGAAGCACCAAAAAACAGTCTTACTTCTTAAGTTTGTTAATTGAAATTTCCATATGTTTCCTTCCTTCTCTGCGTTGCATGCCAGAAATGTACATCAGTTAGTTTATAGAAAATGAACTTTGTTTACTGGAGAGGAAAAATTCCTGAACAGGAGCTAACAGAGAAGATCTTGAGGGACCAAGTTCTTCTGTCAATACGAATTCATCATGTTCTTTGGGTACCACCATGGTATTACACTAAAAGCTCTGACCCAGAACTACTTTATAGTCATAGTACCACAGTACAACTCTACTGAGTTTAAAGCCACAGTCTGCAATAGCTGGGGCATTTTTGGGTGCTCTACATCTGGTTGACAGATAGAGCTGCAGATGTTTTTTTTTCTCTCGTGTCCAGTTCTGTGCATCTCCTGTAAACATGTCTGGGACATGATTATGAGCAGAGCTGATCAGATTTTGTTTTTTGAGGAAAATGCAGGTTCTTTGTAAAGGAATCCTTCACAGGAGCAGAAAAACAAACAGTTTGAAAAAAGCTTTGGTCAGAAATTGTTTCCAGGGCTCTAAAAAATTTAATTTCTGATTAAAATGAAAGCATCTGTCCCTTCATGATTTTCAGAGCAGCCTGGGATGATATTAGTCACCCTCAAGGTTTAATAAATATCCCAGACTTTCAGAAAAATATTGCTTCTGTTCATCATGGCATCAGCCTTTGGTGAATAAGTTTTCACACAATGCAGTAGTCCTTGTCTGCTTTAGAGACCCTACTAAACTAGGGTGAGAAGCTTGAACTTGGCAAGTAATATAATCCTGACACACAAAAAAACAGATTTGCAGGGAAAATGATTTCTGAAGGGGTTTTGACTGTTCTGTGCTACAGTATCTGGCAAGTTTACCGATAATTAAATACACCGCAATTTAACTAATTGTTTGATTAAGGACAATCCTCTAGACGTTATAACATGCCAGTTTTTCAGTGACAGGGCTGACAGATTAGTCTCAATTTTTTTCTAATGCTATAACTCAGAGAGTAGACTCGTTAGCAAATCTGAAGTATGGAAATGAGATAGAAAGAAATGCACCACCACACAGAGACTGTGGTGTTTGCATTTTATTCTAAGCAATAAAGCAAAAGAAAATAGCTAAGACACAGAGAGCCTTTTTGTGCAAATGGATCCCTTTCAAGCAGAAGTAAGCCTGCCACAATTATGACGTAATTATATGGAGGCACAACTGTGTAGAATAAACTTACAAATTTACTTTTTTTTTTATGTGTTCAGTGAAAATACAGTTTACTTCATCATGAGTTCATCATAAGGAAGTGATAGCAAAGGAAAGGAAGGTAGGAGAGTTTGTATATGCAGGTGAAGGAAATGGCTGTGAACAGAACAGCAACAACATATCGGAAAGAACAGGTCTGCATTTCACATGTCTGTTTTGATAACGTTCTCAGGGATCTCTTATGTGGAAAAGTGATTCACATAAAGAGAAATGACTACCACCATTTTATTAAGTCATTTATTATCAAGACATAAGCCATCTCAGTGGAAGATGATGATCATTGTGTTATTTTGCAAGGTACCATCCAGCTTTCCATGATTCTGAGACACTGCCTGGGAACTTTTTAAGCAAGGCAATGAATAGCCAGTGGAGACAATCCACCCTGCCTCTGTGAAATCCTCAGAGAGGGAGAACAGTGAGTGGATGACTTATTGGCAGTTTCAACCAAACCCCACCATTGCTACGTGCATGGACTAGGAGCTCAGCCCTCCCGCCAGAAATCAGCAGCCATGCAATCCCTCACCTGTGGGCATAAAGAACACGAAGGAGACAGGGGAGCATCTTTCAGTCCCTTTGTCAGGCGGTTTCTCCCTAGTAAGAGGCTGTGTTCCCTGTTTCAGGTAGATCATTGTCTCTGCTTTTGTGAGCACAGCTACGTAGTCTGGTTTTTTTTTATTATTTATTTTTAATTTTTTTTTTAAAAAACTCGAAGGTCTTTGCTAGTGAAACAACTGCTTTCAGGAACTGTTCCCATTTTCTACAGGAAATCTGGCATTGCCTTTGTTTAAAACCATGGTCTTATTGTGATTCCATCAAGCTGTCTTCTTTCTCAGCAAAAGCCTGCTCAGTAGCTCTGATCCATTTCTTTTCATAGATGTCAATGCCTTTGCCAGTGGTTTTCAGTTCTTGGAATTTCACTGTTTCTTTTATTCTTGTATCTGAAGTAGTTTAGATGCAGATCTGCTCTTTAAAGAGAACTGGAGCATCAGTCAAGTGGATTACAGCGAGGCTGGCAGGTTCCAAAAGCTTTATGAAAAGTACACTCCTCTTTGGTAGGCAAATTGTCCCTGGGAAAGAGAGCTCCATCAAAGCCAAACTTGTCTGGATCTGAGTTTGTGGAAAACATATGTACCTCTTTCTGTCCACAACATGGACACTTGTGATGAGAAGAAATTATTTCTCTTTTCTGTTATATAAAGTACCATAAAACAGGAAAAAGCACTAAATAAATGAAAGTCCATTATCACTTGTTATTCCATAACCTTTCCATTCAGACACAGCCTTTGAAAAACTAATTAAGGAACTAGCGGTGGCTAATGCGTGCACTCAAAATAATGCACATTCATAGCCTATTTTCAGCAAGAGCAGCCGAGGTTCATTAACATTATACACTAGCAAATGAATTCAGTTTGGGTTAATGCCATCCGATTAAACTTTCCACAGCCCACTTAACTGGAGCTTTGGTGTGTGTTTGACAGACACTTTAAACTCTCTGGAGATCCCGTGTTTTCCTACTTTCATTCCATCCTGTTCTAAAGGCCAGAGTCTGTCTTTGCTCTCTAGTTGATTAGTGACTTGCTCTTTGCATAGAGGTCCCTGAGTTCAAATGAGATGATTTACAGAGTTAAATGTTGTCCTGTGTAGGGAAAGGTAATAGAATGGGATCCAAAATGATGAAGTTAACAAACCAAAAGTGTTGCAACCACCCGCAAGTGTTTAGAAATGGAACCAGCTGAAGTGGTTGCCAGACCCTCATGCTGAGCAGGATGGGTATCCCTCTGTGTACTGTGTGGGATTTGTTGATTCAAAGAGATTCAGACAAGGACTTTGTTTCTTATAGATGACACATCTATACAAATTAAAAAAAAGAGACTCAATAAATACACACTTAAGGCTTGCCTTTATCATGCTTTTTGATTTTATCTTAGTGTTTGGCAGCGTTTCCTCATCAAAGCAGCACATGGTTCTACTTCTGTCAAAACATTATTAGCATGTTTAAAAGCAGAGAAGATCCTCAAGACCTTTAGACCATCTCTGATTCACCGTGTACCCTAGGTAATCTGTTTGTTGCTTGTAGCCACTGAATGCCTGAAAGGTCTGGATTGCACCACTCATGAAACCCGGTGGTGCAAGAGCACAGAGCCCATCCATAACCTTCATGATTGTGCAGAAAACTATCAGAAATCATCAACAACTCTAACTATAGTATGAAAAATTCCCTTGAGAATAGAGAAGGGCATCTGGGGAAGTTGTTGAGTAAATACCTTCTATTATTCTATTTTTTCTTCAACTACGTGTAATTTTTATTTCAATCACTTTGACATAGTGCTCTGTTTTCTCCTTAGGCTGATTTTGTGTGGATGTGCACCAGCACACACACACAGAAACCCAAACATCTGCATATGCATATGTCTGTGTTTGTGTATAAATTTACATACACATGCATGTGCATAAGCAAAATTGAATAAAATTCTTTGCTTTTTCAGTGTCCACAGCTGGAGTCGCACTTTCACTTTGGAGGTGTGTGGTAGGGTCATCTGGGTTTTGAGATGTTCTCTTTTACCTGCCAGTTAGCATGAGCTTCCAGCATGGAGATAGTGTGCCCAGTGACCTGAGCTGGGCGTGTATGTGTGTGACAATGAATTAATTTGAACTAAGACAGCTCAGATGGCAAAAATTCTTTACTTATCTGCCAAGAAAACTGAAAATGTGCTTCAGATGAGATCTGTCAACATGAGAGGAGCAGAGGGTTGCCCAGTCAGCCAGAAGATAAATTTATGCTTGTTCTGTCAACTGCTGGAGATTGGAATGTCGATGTAGAGCCTGATTAACTTCTAGTTTCAAAAGAATTAGGTGCTCTGAGATCATGTTTAATCACAATCTGGCCTACCTGAGGTCATGCCACCATCTGCAGCATTGTCTCCAGGCTGGTAGTGTTGCCAATACGCTGGCTTATCACGTCTGCTCAGGTGCACGATCCACCCAAATTAAATTTTCAGCCTCGGGTGGTTTTGCTTCTCGTGTGAAGTATGAAATAAAGGAGATAAATAAAAGCAAAAGCTAAGGACTTGAGACTGTGAGATTAATATGTTTCATTGGATTGCTTCAGAGAAAGTGGAACAGAGACTGAGAGCATGCAAACAAATACCCTCATCAGAGGGTATGACACCCCAAACTTGTTGGAGTCTTGCCAAAAGGCTCATAAAATAGTTAAGTAGTCAGACCCTTGAATGACTAGAACCTGAAAGCTTGAGAAGGGGCATGAATACACCCTGTATGGTGCAGAAAACTGTGTCCCATGTCAGTCACTCGACATGTGGGGCTTGCAAGGCCGTTTGAGGGGTAGTTCAGGGAGTGCAGATGGATGTCTGGGTGCCAAAATGCATCACAATGCTCTCTTCCTCAAAGTTCATTTCTGTGGGATACACAATGTGCAAAGAAAATGTTGAATACAGAGAATTCTTTCCTTTGTTTTTGTCTTGACTGGATTAATTAAGGATGTCATTGATCCTGATAGGTGCCTTGGGGTAACGTGGCTGATGCTGTGCTTGCTACAAATAGCTGGTGATGGGGGCAGATGCAGTGATCTTTTTGTGCTGTATTATTCCATTTGAGTCTACTTGAGTTCCCTTTAAACAATGTTTCTGTCTACGCTATTATGTTCTCCTTCCATTTATTGACAATGTACTATAACTTACTCCATTACAGTGGAAATGAAATTAGTTGTTGGGTTTTCATTTGAATATTCTTCACATGCAAAGCAATAATTTAGATAGAGCTACAGAGGAGACAAGAGACACTTCCCACCCTGCTACGCTGATATCTGAGCACTGCTGAGTTAGAATAGGGCTCTTCTTGAAGCTATTACAAAGCAGTTTCCTAAATATTTCTTATCAAAGCTGAAATTCAGTTGTCAAATGTTGGCAGGTTGAAGTTTACAAAGATGGGGAAGGATGAAATAAATGCATTTGAGGACAGGGGCTGGGGGACAGGGGCAAAAGCACATGTCAGATCCATGTCTCCCACAGCCCCGCAATTTATCGTGCAACTGTCACTTCCATCTATAGGGTACAAATTAGCTTGGTGCCCCGTAGGTGAGTGATGGGCCAAAGCATGAAGCATCTGTCTTTATTCTAATATGGCTATAGTCATGGCATTGGTTCAGCACCTTAGAGGCAGGAAAGCATTTATTATTATACTACCCTTTGAAGATCAGGAAATAATATTAAGATTTTTCTTATTTTATTTAGTTTGGAGACAGCAGGAGAATAAATGAGATGTTAAAGGTCACAGGGAGCATTTCTTGCAGAGCCAGGAACTAACTCATAGTCTAATATCTTGAACTCAGGACTCACTTGTCAGGTAGCATCCTAAAAACCTGTTCTATTTTCTCAGTTCCTCAAGGTTCTTCTGAATATATACATTTTGAAAAAATATCTGTAGAAGATATAGTTTAACAAATTTTTCACTGAGTCTGAGTGAGATCACTATAATCAGCTGTGTCCTGTTTTCAGTATTATAAATTATCTATGGCAAACGTATCAATTGTACATTGGCTTTTACTCCATGTTCATTTATGCTTGATATCTCTCTAAATCAGTGATTGCTAAATTACAGGTGACTCACAGACAGTGATTGAATGTTAAATCAAGTTTTGCTCATCTGACGAGAAACCTAGAAGACACAGGAGAAATAAGAGGGTTGAAACTTTAGAACTTTATCAAGAAACATCGTGTTCTTCTTATAAAACCAATAAATGTTTTTAGGTTAGCAGGGACTGAGCTTCTAAATGAGGCTATTTCCAAAAAGCACTTTCATGAATAGTTATTTACTGGGTGGCATGTAATTTCAGGGAAACAAAGTAGGACCCTTTCTAACTTAAAAAGAAGAAAACTTGTCTCAACTTCTGTAGCAATTCCTTTATTTCACTGTTCTGAAGTCCATTCATTGATCCTTTCTTGCTGTGTTCAGGCTGTGCTTGCCACTCCCTAAGCCCCAGTAGACCTATAACAAGAATTAGGAATGGTAATTATTCCCACTCTCTCCGTTTTCATTATGTCTGTACTAATAGTCTTCCTCTTTCAAACAACCTTTGCTGACAGCAAACCATTACCATATGATGCACATATACTAAGTACAAATCCAAGTTAATGCACAGTAAAGCTGTGTAATACACTGTCCTGCAGCTGAGCTTAATCTAACGCAATGTGATGTAGGAGGCACTGTGACGCAACTCAGTAGTTCATACCAGGATGCATTATCCTGGAAAACTTTGCAGAGGGCTTGTTTAAAAGCTCTCATTCTCTACCAGAATATCCTAGGGCAATGTATAGAGCGTGTCCATTGTGTGCAGGGCTGATGTAACTACTTTCTGGTATGAGCTGGGTAGCTGCTTGCTTCTGTGCCGCCCTTTCTCTCTTGGCCATCTGTGAGGAGAGCATAAAGGGAAGAAGGGCTAACCAAAGGGTATCCCGCAAATGCCACTGACCCAGCTCCTTGCCAGTGAGCTCATTAAACTTTTCTCTTTACCTCTTTTACATGGAAATGGGCTGCCTGGGTCAGAGGGCATGGAGGATGCCAGAGGACAGGGAGAATAGAGAGATCCTGTGGCTGTATGCAGCCACCCAAACAAAATTAAATTAGAGGTCTGAGCACAAAATCTTTGTGACTCCTGCCAAGAAGTTTAATTAAAGCCACTTGCTGTAGCAGAGTGACCCAGTTTCACTCCTAGCTATCACATCAGATGTGATGTTTTATGAGATGGGCTACAACAGCAGAACAGCATTTCTATCTTTTTTGTTGTTGTTGTTCTCCTCCTGCAGAGGAAGTAACAAACTTGCATTGCTGGCAGAGATGTACTTTTTATGCTGTAGGCCTGGTAAAATGCACTGACATATTGCATGGCTCTTCTGGATTTCAAGCTCTGTCAATAGAGAGTTCCTTCAATCCCATATTCCCTTTTCCTTTAGGCATAAAGTTTAAGTGGGGCACAACTCTACCTGGAAAATTTGGGTGCTGCATTGGCCTTGCCTCTCTCTTCCATTATGACACATCCCACTGAATTTAGAATTACAAAGTCTGGATTATTCATTAATTCACAGTTCCCACAACATATCTCTCTTTGAGACTGATCTACTTTACTCCTGGCTCCCCAAGCTGCTCACAATAGAAGATCTCTTCATTTTGGCAACTTCCTGCAGATCATTGCAAGTCATTTCCGTCTATGGCACCATTATATCCCTCCACGATGGGGGATTTTGTCCCCATCTGCTTTGATCTGTTGACAGAGGAACTAATGAAAGGTGATTCACCACATCTGGTAAATTGTTTGAAGCTTCCTCCTAGAGTCTTCCTCTTAAGAATAAGGTGAGATGAAGAGCCATAAAAAATAGCAAGGTGGGAATAGTTTGGCTGGTAATTTTTGGATTGTAATAGAGGATTTTTTTCTTTTGGCTTGTAATAGATTTGTTATACATTTGCCAACGGAGTTACAGCCATTTAATTCATTGGACCTCCGTGTAGCTCCATTTGGCATAGTCTGTGCTGGTCTGAGACCCAGATCTACCATCTGCAAATCAGCAGCAAACATCTCATTGCTTTTCACAGAGAGACAGATTTATAGCAGCTGCTGCAATCTCTTCATTTTTATAGCAAACTGTTAATTTAGACTTTTCATTCAATTCAAATCCAGAGAAGATGCCAGTGCACACCAGCACTGACAATCACTCTTTTTCTAGAAACAACGACACTGAGTGAACAATAGAATCTGTATTGTGAAGACTCAGTAAAAGTTATGCTGACACTTCAGATGAAAATTGACTTCTTTTCAGACCACAGAAGACGATAGGCAGGCAATAGGACTTCATGGTCTGTGTAGGCCCCTTCCAATTGAACTAATTCTAATTATTTAAGTGCCAGATGCCTGATTTAAGGCAAACTGGGCCTGATCCCAAACCCCCTTGGTGGTGATAGGAAATCATCTTGAGTTTAGCTGGCTTGGACCCAAAATTGCAAGCGGGTCTCTCACATTTAATGTTTGTACTGCATTCAGTGTCACTGACCAGCAGTTATTATGTATTACTAATGTTCTCCTTGTATTTTGGATTCAAAATTCAGGCTATCCTTGCTAACACAGAAACTCGTGAAGTCTCTTTGTGTATTTGGCCTCTGTTTTCAGTATGAACTTGTGGCAGTAGTGCTATTTTGAGGCTTTCACTTCTGAATTAACATGCTTGAAATGGTGTGGGGAGTGAAGCTCTTTATGTAATTGTGTGTTACAAAATCATGTTGTCACTTGCATTTGGTTCCAGCCCATGATGGGAACTTCAGAAAGTGGATTGTAAGGCCACAGAGAAAGAGAGGGGAAAAAAAAACCACAAAAGCAATTGGGTAGTGCATAGGCAGCAAGACATGGAGGCTCAAGAAATACATAATGAAGCTGACTTTGATAAATAGGCAAAGCTAAAGAAGATCTGTAGGCAATAGTGGGTGCACAAAATAGGTGATCATCTCGCCAGACTGACTTCTCAGTAGCAAATCCTTCTCTTACTTCTTTAAATCCTTATTGTACTACACCTGATGCTAGGACATCTTCTTCTTCCAACCACAACATCTTATTTAATATGGCTACAGCACAGTGTTTTTTAACTGGGTGGGTGTTTTTGTCCAGCTTCATTTAAGCAGCCCTCTGGCATCTCAGCAACCATTGATGCTCCCTTGAAAACTGGTGCTTTCTAAGGAGTAGCTGAGATAGCAGGGGAAGACTGATCCGTGTTCTTATGTGTGCATCTGGAGCCTGATGAGGAGAATGAACAGAGCTGGTAAAGGATGCTCACAATTAAATCCTAGACACATGATAAAATCAAGTGAAGCACAGACCTTTGCCCTGAAGCTTTAATTCTTATTGGCAAAGCAAATAGAGCATTAATACTATTTCATGTACTGTTACCTTGGCTCCATTACCTTTTTCATCAAGTACACTTCTGTACCTGTGCACGTCAATTCAAAATCTCTCTTTCCCATTTCTAACTTTGGAAGTTTGGCATTAGATAGGATCTCACTGAAAGTTGCTTCAGCTTGTTGTTATGGCAGTCTCAAAGAAATTCTAGCAGAACTGAGTGGAGGATGAAATAGGCAAGATCTCATTAATTTTTCAGAGTGAGAGCTTGAAGAACTTTTTCACTGTGGATGCAAAACAAAGCTGCACAGGTACCATTTTCTTGCCATCAGTTCATTAGACAGTATATTGTTGTCTATCTTGAATGTCACTGTCATCCAACAGTGATGGCTGCAGGTTGGGCTGCTTCCAGGGATGTAATAATAGATTCTTGGATGTGCTTGCTAACCAGTACTTGCCCACAATGGTTGAAGTTAATGCATTGTTATCCTTGCCTGCAGAGCACTTACCATCTCACCAGCCACCTTCCTGGAGCTTGCTCAGCCAAACCCATCAATTAACCAATGCTCATTGAATTATTCCACCTCTGCTCCTTCTGCTGCCAATAGTTTGTACATCAGTTTACAGATCTGTTAATATGATAATCCTGTTGCTTCTTTCTGTTTCTGCTGCTGCTTATGCCTGGTGAAAGAAACCACAGCACAGCTGAAAAATGAGTATTGACAATAGTAATTCCTCCAGCACAGGAATATGAACCTCCACTAATTCAGACAAGAATACAGTGCCCAAACAGACAGATGAATGCAGTTTCACTGTGTGTGCTGTTTAACCGAAAATCAACCCGATATATTCTTTATCCGAAGGCGTCGACCCTGAGGTATTTCTTTTACTTTGATAGAAGGCCTTTGACATCAGCTTCTTCTGAATTTAAGATGCTGCCAAGGAGGTGGAAATTGCACAGATGTAAGCTGGGCTGCGGTCCTGCTGCATACAGTGCAGTCAGTGGAAATTTTAGCTGTTTGGTGTGTGCAGGGCGAGGCAGAAACAGGCTGTGTCTGGTGACTACCACTGGAAATGGATGTTGTAGCATTAAAGGGTTTTGTTTCCTGTACAATTTTCCTCAATTTCACTTTCCTAAGTAAACAACCAGCTACAAAATTGGCTATAGTGCTAAATGAAAAAAGGAGTTGAAAGAGAGTAACAGGATAATTGAACGGGAAGAAAGAAAATACGCGTGTAGCAGACCCAAGAAACAGTTGGAGGTCTAATTAAATGTAATACAATTACTTTTGCACAATGTCCTTCACATGTAACAACATAAAATGTTTTGCTGAATGAGTGCACATAGAACCAGCTGAACATTCAGAAATGTCTTACCTCTCTTCTGCTGTGGTTTACTATTGTCAAACATGCAGAATCATGTCATGAGGAGAAAACATCAGAGCTCACCTTTCTGAGAATAAGGTGAAATTCCATCTCAAGCAAAGAATGCCAAAGTGGGCAGCACAAGTAGCCCAAAGCTCTGGCATGGGCCATGAGTCAGAAAGCCAGTCTGCCATGCACATTTATTGAATGATGTATGAAAGCTGTACCATGACATCACACGATGTCTGCCTGTATGCACATAAAACATAGGGACTGTTCCAGTGTGTGCATGTGTGCAAGTGTCTAACGGTCTCCTTGGAGCTTTGTACCGTAGGTTTCAGGAATGATTTCTGTGTTCTCTTTACAATTTTAATTCTTCATTAGTGGCATTTTGGCTGTACTAAGCCAGGGAATTGAATCTGAGGATGGGCTGTAGGCCCCTTACTCACTTCTTGCTTTCAAATGACAGCAGCACACTCCCTGTATCAGTTTCCAAGAACACTACTTAGAATGTGCAGCAAATTAAAGGATAATGAAAATAGCACAAATTTCATTATTGTTAGAGGTAAAAAAATGTGACTGAGGCAAACTAGGAGTCACTGGAGAATGATGGGGATGAAAGGAAGAAATGAAGTACGTGAGCATTCTTTTAGGATACTGATAGCTCCACACCAGTGGTTTTATGCAAAAGGAAGAGCTCGTGAATGATATTGCTTCTGCTCTGGCTGTAATCCTCACCAAACTGCCTGACTTTCTTTCTCATAGCAAAATTTGCAGCAATTTATTCTGTGCTTGTTGCATGAATTGCAGACATTCCCAGGAGCTGCTGTGTAGCTAAGTGCCTGATGAACGCGCACAATTGTGGTAATTGGACACGCAGCTCAAGTACAGACGGAACCAGCTCATCTATTCTCAGGTCTTTCATCTTCACACCCATTACATCTCCTGCCCTTTAGATACCCTGCTGGTGAGTGATGCCCATCCCAGAGAGACAGGTGTTGTAGGCAGAAGACTTCTCTTTGGCTTTGGATGACTTTTCAGCAGCTGGTTACTTGGAGTCTCACAAATGAAGGCAGGCTTTTTCCTGGCCGTGTATAGAAGATTCCCTTGCTGACATTTTCTGCTAGTTAACAGTCCATCTCAAGGAATAAATTAGAATAACAAGGTAGAGGAAGCCGTTTTCCTCATTCCCTGTCTTAGCAGGATGTTCCTCAGGAGGGAGATGCACTCCAGTGTGTGTTTCTGCTGCTATCCTATTTTCTCCTTTGTTGCCCATGAGGGGACTAATTGAATCATAAGATTATTTGGATGTCACTGCTAACCTCCTGGGCCATCCACTTTGTGTGGGACCTAGTGAATGTAAGTAGAGATGTTGACATTATAGCCTGTGACTCAGGAAGGTATTCCTTTGCTCATCAGTGGGCTTGAGGTTGCTACATTATATAGTTTTCATGATGGAAAAAAAAAGCAATTATTATAAGGCACTTTTATCTCCTGCCACATTCAATAAAATCAGTTTAGCTTTCTGAAAGCCCTGTGAGGAAGGCGACGGGATAAAAATTCATGAGTGCAGACGAAGAAACATCGGTGAAAAAGACCTTCTGTCAGTCATTACACTGCAGATCCTTTTTTGGGAAGCAATGAGTAAGCTGGGGTTAGGGGACCTTGCTGTGTGATTTGCCAGGCATTTCAAAATGACAACCCTACATGAAATGGCCAGTGATGAATGCAAGTTGCATTAATAAGCTTTGTAATGCAGCAAGGTGGGAGTATAACAACGATGCGGCTCTGCCCAAGATGATGGATGTTGATCACCAGGCCACAGCGGCTCCTTGCAGAGAAGAAGTGGCTCTCAGTAAGGGGGAAACCTTTCGAAAGGTTTCACAGCATGAGCTCTCTCATGAACTCACATGTGAGCAAGGATGAGTGAGCAACATTCTCAGAGGTCTTGGTGAGCATCCCTGAACAAACACTAAGTAAAAAGAGCTTCTGACAATGCCACAGGAGGGAGAGAAAAAGCCTCCTGTGCTTGGGTCTGGAATACCTCACTGAGGTGAGATCTCTGTGGGCAAAGGAAAGGCAGTGACTTCTGTCTGTTGTTGCTATTGACAGTGGGTATTGAGAAGGAGCAACTCAGAGTATCATTGCTGCTGAAACAGCTTATATCCTTCTGAGTCACTTTGTTAGCATCCCATGGGAAAATGGGAACGAGAGACTGTAACCAACCTTTCTGCAGCCTTGTTCCAGCCACTGTGGACAGCAGCATTATTGATGCATGGCCCCACAAGGAGTGCAAACAGAGGGACTGTTGGTGTTACCCCCATGAGCTGACAATGACCTCAGCACACTCCTCATTTAAGCAAGAGGTCTGTGACACTGGGGGGCAACGATGCTTTAACTCACTTGCCGTGTGTGAGCACCCAGCACTTACTACAAAAGTGTGAACTGATGAACTTCACTGAAGAAGCTGACATCTGCAAGCAGGAGGTTTTTTTAATTGGTTTCCATCTGTCAGACTTGTCAGTGGTAAAACTGGATGTTTGCAAAGGGAAAAAACCTTTTCCCTCATCCACCCCCAACACCTTCTCTCTTCTTGCTGGCTTGTCTCCAGACTCAAATGTGATATATGAGCAAGTTTATTTCAGCGTCTGCTGTAAGCAGGAGTGGAGGAGTTGTGAGAAGAGGCATCCCACAGCCCTGATTACTAGCGGATATTTTGTGTCTGATCTGTGCTTGGGAATCATTTCCTTTGGATATTGTTGAAAGTCTGTCATGATGCCCTAGCTTTCAGGTTCAAGTAGCTTCTGAGATTCGCTGGTGCTTTAACAGCTTTGTAGGTCTGCAAAGGTAGCGTGGGATGATCTATCCGTCTGCAGACAGTCCCAGATACCACAGCGTTGGTTTGTGCACGACAGTTGTCAGACAGAAAAGAAGACTAGCCAAGGTGCTTACTGCAATAATGGACACAAGAGAAAGAGGGAAACCTCATATAATTGATGCTGTTCTCAGCAGTGAAGATCGTGAGGCAGCAGTTGTAACACAGAGCTTTTATTTCCTCTCCCTTGTACTCCAGAAACAAATGCATACTCATCTCTTACCAGTGAGTGAGACTAACGAGAGGAAGTTTCTATAGAGAGGTCTGAAAGTGAAGAGGATTCTCCTCTGTACGTTTTTCTTTTAATGAAGGAAGATGCATTTAACTAAAGCTCTAGAGTTAGCCCAAGAAGAAAAACAAGGTATTGAGATGGATTCATACAGATGGATAAAGCAAACAGTTTCAGTGACTGAAAACACCCAACATTTTTTACCCCAGCTCTCCCTCTGAAGAGGGACTCATCTCAAGAGCTTCAAGTGTTTGAAGGTGGCTCCTACAGCAATGCTTCATCTCTCGAGGAGTTTGAGGATAGCAGTATGTGAATCTCAGTGAGTTCAGCACTGCAACCTGCAGTATCTGCGTTAACAATCATCACTTTTAACCATGTCTCTCTCTCTAGTGGAAGAACATAGCACAGACAAGTAGGAAACTTTTCATAGCAGGTAAAATCAAATCAAATCAGAGGAGAACAGAGGGGAGGAAGAGTTGAGCCGCCCTGTCCTTGAGGGATGGGATCATATCTTTGAGGTCATGCAGGTTTGGAGGCTTGCTCAGGCTCTTGAGAGTTCTTATACATACTTTCTGGACCTCAAAACCATGGACAGCACAAATGGCTGTGGTTGGACTGCAGCTTATGTCCAAAGGGACCACCTGGCAGGGACTGTGTGAGAGTACTTGGAAACTTAAACTGTGACTGCCTGAAGAGGAGGAGAGCATCTCATGTATGTTATTGGTACAACGCCTGCTTCTTCTTGTGGGAAGAGGCAAATTGAAACCAAGTGTGAATGGGCATGTTCCTAATTGAGTGTCAGAGGTAATCAAAGGAGACAGAAAACAATTCCTTTCAGTTGATGGTAGAAGATACAGGCAAATGAGTGAACAGCCCAGCCACAGCCACATTGTCTAGCTATACTCCAAAGTCTTCTCTGCAGATGACTTTCCCACTCTTATCTCTTCCCTTAAAGTAGCTATAATAGAAGGAAGACTTAGGATGTGAAACCAAAATAAAAGAGAACCATAACTTGGAAGTATGGGGAAAGTGCAACTTGCTTATTTTGAAACAAAAGGAAAAGAAAGGAAAGAAATTCCCCTTGTACGCTGTTGTCACCTAACCAAGTTCTTCTTCCACAGAATTGCCTGAACTGGGGAGACAGAATGTAGTGGTCCTGCTTTGTGCCAACAGACTCCTGAGATGATAACATTATTAGTGCTCACAGGCCAAACCTGTCATGTTGAATTAACAGTTCATAATGGACAAGAAGTACTGTTACCTCATGTGAATCAGAACTGAGACATCACCTGCACAAATAATTATATTCGTTTTGAATCAACAATGAAAATAAAGGATAAACTGTTATCTACTGAAGTTCTTCATTGTTTTTGGTAACATCATTGTGCAGACTAACTGAATTACCTTTGTCTTCCCATTTGTCCCAGGGTTTATAAGGCACTCTTTCTTCCTTTCCCCTTCCTCTTGTGGTTGTGAGCATGAACACTCTTAGCAAATAGCCTCTGTCTGTAGATGTGAAGAGGGAGATGTTCGAGGTGTCTTTGTCCCAAGCTACCCTCGCTGTTCCTGGGGATAGTAAGCTTCTGGCAAAGGAATGGGAGCAGAGAAGGGAAAATATAAATAATACTTAAGGAGAAGCTGATCTCTGCTTACAAGACTGCTATCCTTTGGATGAGCTGCAAAAGTTAGATTCATGCTTTGCTGCTTATGAGCCGCATGATGGGACGAGAATGTCTGGCTGCAAATCTGTCTCTTCACTTAGCCCTGGCTGTGCATTCCCAGTTTTGCCCATCTTGGATTGGCTTTCTGTGTATCTATGCAAATTTCATACATTAACTCACAGTGTACAGCACAGCTTACACCGCAGTTCATGATTTATTTGAAATGAAATCCACTTTTCTGCATCACAGTTTTTCTGGGTACATCTAGTTATGATGAGCTCTCATTTTCTAGCAGCACAGAACAGTTTAAGGGAAAATAAGGACTTTTAGCCATGAATATTTATGGTTAGAGTCAAATTGTATTTTAGACTGCAATTCATTACTGCTGGTAGAATAGCAGATAGAAGCTAACTTTTAATTTTATTGATATATTTTCTCTTTTGTGCCGTGATCAGTGAACAAATTTATCTGAAATCTGTATGCTTTTAGACTCAATATTTAAATCTCTTTAAAGTAACAATCTTATTAAAGAAAACAAAGGTAGGAATAAATCTGTCCCTAATGCCAATAAGCCAGAAATATTTCTGTTCACAAGGAATAAAAATACAGAATGGACTTGGAACATTTTACAGAGCAGATACTTTACCATGAAGAGAACAAATTATCCTCAATATAAACATCCATGGCGTGTAACAACAGCTGCTCAAGTGAAACTTGTTCACCCAAAATAAAAGGAGCTGGTTGGAAAGATGTGAATATTTGCAAAGGAGAGGAAATAAATCCAAACAAACACACTAATATGAAGTGCCTGGGGCAGACTATTTTTTCCCAAACGTTACATTGGGATGACTGTGAAAACATCTGTGATTGAAAAGTTAGATGTGAAGAGGGGGTGCTGGACATGCTCTGGAGCTTTCTTTGGCAGCATCAGCTCAGATCCTCTTTCTCTTTCTCCCCTTCTGCAGTTTCATTGCACTGATGTTCCTGGTCTCTTAGCAGCGATACGTAGGTGGATATGTACAGATCAGAAGCTAAAGAAAGGAGATGTTTTAGGTGGTCCTAGGAGGTATTACCAAATTGAATATAAGCAAATTTCATCTCGGTTGCCCTCAGTTGCACTTTCGAATAATTACTCTAAGAAACAGTTGAGAACAGTTAAAGCAATATAGAACTTGGGCCAAAAAAAGCCAGCAATTTTTGGAGCAGGCATTTGCTTTGCAATGTGAATGAACTTAACTCTTTTCTTCACTGCTTTACTGTGATGCTCGGTGAGGGAATGCTTTGCTGAGCAGGTTAATGGGATTGTATCATGCCCTGCCTTCATCCCACTGCATTGGGTGCAGATCAGCCCTCGTTCCCCTCCAGTTCATTTTGATTATTGTCCTACTCTTTGTTTCTCTGTCTTTGCACAATTAAATGGCCTTCTGAGAAATTCTATTTCATCCCTCACAAGAAATAGACTCTTCAAATAAACACGCAATATCCTCATCTTTATCATTTGTCACCTCAACAAAGCATCTTTCCCATCCTATCTAATTCAGTGTTTCATTTAAGTCCAATAGCTCCTCATTCTCCATTACCCTGGTGCCAGCCGCTAAGGAAGTTTATTGGGCTCATCAAAGTCTTGCTGTGACTCACAGCCCCTTCGTACATAAAACAGCCTTTTCATGTTGATCAAGACAACCAATCTTCAAACCCTACAGTGCCTCCTGGAGAGATGGGTATAAAAAATGGACAGACCCCGAGCCCTGAGGCAATCTGTAAGGAAAATGAACAGTGCAGGGGGATGAATTGTTGTAAACAAGAGGACGTGAGATTTTGGTTGAAGAAAAAGCTTTTGACTGATTTGTGAATATGTGAAAACCAGACATGAGAAGAATGCGGTTTGTTTTTCTTTCTCTCTTTTCCTTTTCCAGTATTTTTTGCTGTATGATGGTGTTGCTAACACAGCTGTCTTCTCTCTGGAAAAAGTCTGCAAATCCTTTTGATGACATGATGTATATCGAGACACAGAAAGCAAATAGAGTTATCATTGTACGTTTATTCCTCCCACACTTTCTGATGACAGTTGGAATTCATTGTACCTTTTGTCCTACATCTTAAGCTGATAGAGCACAATCTTCCTTAAAGCTGAGCATTGCAAAGTCATTAGCTTTGGGGCTGGCACGCTTTTCAACGGGGAAACCAAACTGATATCTCCCTGCAGAGAACTTTTCTGCCTCTGTCTCACTGTACAGAGGTTCATTGAGTTTGCATTTGCCTTCCAAAATGATGAGTAGAGCAAAGATAGTATTCCATAATTTCTGTTTTGGTGTTCATCTATGGGTAGCTTTGGCTTTCCTGTTCACCACAGGTGTGAAGTTCATACTAACAGCCATATTCTTTCTCAAGCTTGCTGATGAAATGTTTTCCTCGCAGAAGGAAGCACTACTTTTACAGGAATTAGATTACAACAGAGGAAATTGGTGGGGGATGATGTCCAAAAGTCATACTAGCACCAGAAGCAGAGGTAAAATCACTGGTGACAAAATGAGAGGGTGACCCAGAGATCATCAGAGAGGCCATTGAGGATGACGTGCAGGACTGTCCTTCAGTGCAGCACAGTGTATTGGCTAGGCTATATCTGCAAACTTTTGTAGCAGTACCAGCTCTGGTTTTGCAGCAGTAACAGCAGCGATGAGGAGAAGAGATGGCGCACCATTGCCTGCAGTTTTCTATCAGAGAACTGACTGTTGCCTGTTCAGCCAAGGACATGGCTCTTGCTTTGATGAGGAGCTGGCTTTAACTGCAGGTGAATGGAGTGAGAGTGGCAGCATAGGAACAAGTGTTTTTCTCTGTCTCCCAAAGTCCATATAAACTTATTAAGATACAAAGTGAAATCCGCAAGAGTGTTTTGTGAATGCCAGTGAGCTCCATATGACAAACAGTGTATTAAAAAGCACTGAAGCATGCCATGATAAATGGCCTCCTTCCTTGCTGTTGTAATATATACAATAAGCAAGAGATATCTTCCTGTATTCAATCAAAATCAGAACTGGAGTCTTTGTTCCTTCCAGACATTAGCTACAAAATGTGATTTTTGTTTTAATCTGATCAACGCCTCTGGCGTTTAAGATTGGCTGTGGAGCTGCTAACATAATGAACTGCTTTATTTTTCCCCTGTTAAATGATATTTAGAGGGGAAAAGAAGCCTTAGAAATGAGAAACAAACAAAGCTAGTCTGGGTCACTTAAAAACACAAACTGCATTTCTTTGCAGGTCCAAGCTGATTTATACAAGTTGTGCATATGGGCCTTCATCTGGGCTTACAAATGCTCCCCAAATTTTATTCAATTTTGTATCAAAAGTCCATAACCTTGTGTTTACATGTCTTGCTAAATCAGCCTTCCTGGGAAGGATATTCATTGTCCAGACAAGAAAGTAACCAATCTGACTACCTTGCTGTAGTGTCATCAGTGACCAGCTTTAATGTCCTCTACTTTGCTTGTCCCAATCCAGATCAAGCTCAGGGGAAGCAGAAGGGTAAATCTCACGTTCTGAGTCAGGAAAGACCACTGGCTGCCTGAGACGATCTTCAGGGATGGGCCTGAAAATTCTAATTTCATGCCTGTGATGATGGTAAAGAGAAATTAATCTTATCTCAATTGCTGGTCTGAAGGAAGACAAAAAATGATCTATTGCAATAGTGTGGAACTTTTTAAGAATGCATAGTATGTGTGGGAGCATACCGAGAGTACTGTTGACAATTATAGCTGCCTTTCAGATGGACAGAAGAAGCAGAACTCTGGAAATGTCAGGTGTCACAGACTGCTTTATAGTTCTCCATGGCGCTGCTGAGGTTATTCCAATTTAGTAGAGCTTGTTCCTGTTTGGATATTTTTGTAATTTAGAAGACAAAACTTCACTTCTTGCAGTGTGTATGTTTTCTATAAGGACACCGTGGATAACAGCACTATTCTGGCAAGAATACTTCGAAAGCTGCCAAGTGCTATGCCAAGGTTGTTGCTGTTGCTGACAGCCAGCAAGAAGTTGCTTTTAAATGGTTGAATGTTGGCATGTTTGGCTGATACACCTCTTGGAATGGAGGCTAAAAATAGCTCACAGACTGCTTATGCTGAATGAAGGAAAAGGTGAATCAGAGTTGACTGAGCCGGAAACACCGGGGTTTCAATCCCTGGCCTGCAGGAAGATTTCATTAGAGATCTTGAGTGAATCTATTTTATTCTCTGTTCCTGAAATCCTTACCTATAAAACAAGAGCACCCTCGCAGCAGCAAAGAGATGGAGCTTGCTGGGTTGTTAGCATTGTGCTAACACTGTTAGAGCTTGATAATGACTGCCATTACATCTCGATTATGTTCCTGAAATGCTGGGGTCTTGGCAAGCCCACAAGTGACTGTGGATTGCACGTAGGTACAGGATGGCAAAAGCCACAGTGTTCACTCTCCAGCTGAGCCCAGGGGGGCTGTTCCGCAGCAAATGTGATTTTGGAGGAGCCAGTGTTACATTGTACAGTCCATGCTCAGGTTATTAAGAGTAACTGTGATGTTAACACTGGTTTGGCTGTGTAGCATCTTTTCCTTCACACAATTCTGGAGAAAAAATAGTTTCACAAACCTCCCTTCTAGCTCTGACTCTGGGACTCTTCCCTTGCACATTTGTCTTTGACAGGGAGACAAACCATGGGCCTGTGTGACATAGTGCAAATACCTACTCAACCCTGAGACATTTATCAGACAAAGATATTATGTGAATGCTTTCCTTGGAGATTATATAGTTAATGTGATGAGTTGCAGAGGACTCAGACCTGTTTAATTATGATGTGTTTGACTGCCTGAGGCTGAGAGCTGCATTGCATATGTGTCGGACATACCCTTCCTAATAAATAGCTTCCAAAGATAGGAGAAAAGACAAGCAGAAGGAAGGAACAAGGAAATTCTGTTCTAACTGGTACAGCCTTTAATGTGACTGAAGCTGGTGCGATGACAAAGTACAGCATGTCATCTTCATGCTGCATTTTATTGGGATGAAGGAGGATGAAATGGTGCGTCCGAGATACTGATGTTATTCACAAGTGAGGAGTTCATTATTCTTTCTGCATCTTTGCAGATCTTGAAGCAGATCATCTAGGCCATGTGTTCATAATCAATCCTTTTTGTACTTCAGTTCACAATGAAGCTGATATGTGTACACTACCCATGTCAGCCGTGCATAGCAGAACAGCAGCAGAGTGAAAGGAGACAAAGTGGGCTGTTCCTGCTTTACAAGATGGTTTTACATTTTTGTGTTAAAAGGATGGAGGATATTGCTTCCCATTTCTCCAGGATTTCATAGAGAAGCAACCAAGTGTAATGAAATGTCATGTTGCTGGTGACACAAAGCAGCTGAGCCATACAGTACTTTCAAGTAAGACAATGAGGTCTGCACTGGAAAGACTGAAAATTTATGTTGAGTGTATGCTTGGACAACCATGTGGCTGTTGTGTTCACACCTGCAATGGTATTCTGGCCATCTCTGGGACAAACATCAGTTTTTCAGACTCTTCCCATTATTTGCTTTCAGAAAGCCTGTCATCAAGAATGAAATACTTGTGTCCTCTCTCCTTCTCTCTCTTTAGCAATCACAGTCCCTGGTGGGCTCAGATGTCCCACCCTAACACTTGCTGCCACCAACCTTTCCCCGTGGCACAGAACTGAGTGAGCCCAGCACCAGGCAGTGGCTGGCGAATGCTCACCCTGCAGGACTGCCCCAGCAATTCACCGCAGCATTTTGCCTGATGCAGCTTCCATCAGCACTCAGGGCTGTATCTGTGCTCGTGTACTACGGGAGGGATTTTGCAAGTGAGTGCCCACAGTCTCTTCACGCTTTGCTTCATACTTCACAGCCCACATGAGACTTGTAATAATAACCAGGATGCTCTGCCTTATTGCTTAAATACCTTTATGAATATACTGCAACCTGATCTACAGTTCAAATGAATTCAATAAGGCAGAGGAGGATTTAAAGACATTTAAAATAAATTAACTTCTGGATGGATGTTTATTAAGTTTTATGAAGCCATTTACTAAAATGCAATGTTTGTTTCAAAAAGCATCTGAAATTTTCCTCTTGTGAACTATGGAAATTACCTTTAAAATTGAAATGAGAAGTATGGGCCAAATTGAAAGCATTCCTTCTTGCCTGAAGCACAGTCCTTTTGTCTTTTGAAAAGAAAGAGAAGCTCACTGACTATCTACGGTGTTTTATTTTCCTTTGCGTTGGTGGGATGTGATGTGATGCCCGATTGCATGAGATTGGCAGGGAGGGTTTCATAGGTAGGGCATGGCTCCCTGGTGTCTGGGAGTTTTGCTTTTTCAAGGAATCAGTTCTGAGCTAGAGGAGTCATGAGTAGAGGGCGACATTTTCACCCCAGCTTGAACCTGGTCTGGGTTTCTGCATGAGCAATGGAGCCTCCACTGGGAGCATCCTGCTCTGCACGAAAATCTCAGGCAGGCAGGAAAAAAGGACATTGCTGCATATCATGGATTTTCACTGCTGAAGACATTAACTGCAGCTCTGTGGGCAGCAGACTGAGAATACACCTTTAAACAGAACAGGGCTGAATACCAAATAAAAGAATCCGTCAAATAAATGATTTGATTCTTCAATAATTGATGAAGTAGGGACAATAGAAGACCCTGCTCTTCTCATCTGGAAGCAGCATCAAAATGCTTTTGGAGAGGCAGTACTCCTCAGCGAGGTTTTAAAAGATGAGTTTTGTAACCATGAATGACTCCAAATATTTAAATTTTATTTTGTTGTTGCTTTCCAAGCAACCTTTTGTGCTGCTAGAAATCAAAACAGGTAGGTTGAATGGCTGAAAACAATGAACGTTTTGTGCATTTTCCTGTCGCTCAGCTGAGCTTCTTTATGACAGAATTTTAATGGGGAACTGCAGGGAGAATGGAGGTGGCTCGTTTTTGCTAAGTGTAAAGACACTGTAATGTAGTGGGCAATACCTAAGTATCCTGTTCCTACAAAATTACATCTGTGCTAGAAAAATCAGTGCCAGGAGAAAGTGGGTCATGCAAAAGAAGGAGGAAGGTAGGAGGGGAAATTTCACAGCTGAGGCCCTGGAAACCTGCTTTGTCTTTCAGCAGCCAATTCTCTGGGGTGAGAACTGTCTTCTCCACTGTGTACACTCAGCTCCTGGTGCACAAAGCCCCAGCCTGTTCAGTGCTCTGGGTGAAGCTGCTGTAGAAATAATGGCTGAGATGCAACATTTTTAATTCTTGCCCTACAACAGGGGAAAACAGGCAGGGAAGAGAAACAAGGAGTTCAGGAAACAGCAAGACTCTTGCTGTACCACCTGGATCTCAGCACAGCAGCTGTCCTCCGTGCAGCACAGGTCTGTCTTGAAGGCTGGAAGATCTCCACTCCCACACCTCAGGCTTGTCACACTCTCAAAGCCTCGGGATTCGACCGGCAGCTGGATGTTCTCTGTTGCTGCTCCTAACATCACAGCAGGTTGGGCTGTGAACCAGCATGGATTCTCTTTGCTTTTACCAGGTCTCAGGAGGGATTTCTCAGCATGAACTTTGCTGATCAGAGTATTTGTCAGACCTAGTGTTTCCTCTGTGTGTTTGCCTCCTTGCAGATACACACCCTAGCTGATGTTTGGATGCTGCTTTGTGCCTGCAGGCTTTGGGAGAGGAGCGCTTGGGACCCTTCTGCAGAGGACTGCAGCTGTCAGGGTGATGTCGATGTGATTCACAGGGCTACAGCACAGCCAGGCAGCCAGTCCTGATGAGCAGGATGTATGATCCAGGCACAGCTACCAGGTTAAACAAAATCAGCCCAAACCTTAAATTCAGGTATTTATTTCTTAGGTTCAATTAATGACGAAATAAACCAAAATAAAGTAAAATACCATACAGTACAAAGGCTAATATCAGGAAGTAACCATTTCATTACAGTTTGATCAGTAAACACAGTATCAATAATAGCATGTTACACTGAAAGAGTGTTTCCCATACAAAAGGATTTCATACCCTTTTACTTCCCTTTGTCACAGAAACTCTTACAAAGGAGACGCTGACACACTTTTAACATTCATTTTTTTCCCATTGCACAACAGGCCACAGAAAATAAAGCACATCAACATTTTGTATTTCAGAAAAATGAAAAGGTGCACTTTAAAAAATGTTTGCTGTAAATACAGTATGTGCAGGACTATCAGGTGGCACGGCTGGGGAAGGACTCTTGATCACAAAGCCAGGACACAGCACCAAGAATTTTAGCAACTTCTGTTTCCCTACTAAACGAATACAAACTGAAAACAGAAGTTGTTCATCTGTAATTTAAAGAATCAGACAGAGCTCCAGCAGATATAGCTTTGTTGAAACAGCTACCAAACAACACAACCAGGAAGATATCAGACTAACACTCACCACGTTGCACAGGAAAACTCCAGCACTCTCAGCCATATGAATGCACAGCCCCCACCGAGGGCATGCACGAATGGTAGCCACACAGATGCTCTGCTCAAATCTGCAACACAAGCTGTCTGCAGCAATAGCAGATTTTTATTTCACTGATGCTATGAATGCAAAGGTCTTGTGATTGTTGTGTTTATAGCATGTGTCCTGCTAACCCTCCTCTCCAATTTTTCAATTTAGTTTTCTTCTTCACGAGTGCGGTCACTGAAGCGAGATCTCATGCACTTTACAGAAAAGACAAGCTCAGCAGAGCGTTGAAACACTGATGTGTACCGGGCCTTTGGTGAGAAAGTCCTGTCTGGGGGAAATTTCTGAATAGCATAATGACTTTGGAAATCTAATTTCACACCCTGCCAAATAGATGGCCTTGACAAGAAGGCTGTGAATATAAACGCAACCTCAAAATTACATTTGAAGAGGTCACTTGATAAACTCTCTTCAGATGGGAATCTCTCTGAATCCATCCGGCAGCACTTCACATCTGGGTTTAACAGATTTTTTTAGTCGAAACAAACAGTTTGAAACACTTACAGGAAATTTGCATAGATTAACGGCATGCTGCATGAATGCTCACCTCTCCGCCCCAACAGAGAATTCAGACAAGACAGAAATACGAAGGATGTGAGGATGCATTTTGTTTAATGGCAAAACCCAATTATACTCCACTAGGTTTAAAACTGAACCTTGTTGGGTTAGCAGTTCAACCACTGTTAAAAGGCATGGAAAGAAAGAGAACCATGTCCTAAGTATATACTGGGCATTTTGTACCTTTTTCTTCAGTAGAGTACTGCGCTTTCCTTTACAAAGCCATGGGGTCTTGTAATGAGTTGTCCTCACTTCTTTGAGCTCGGGGCAACTAAAACTCTATTTTGAGTAGAGCAAAACTAGGTGAGGAGGGGGAAGAGGATGAAATCAGCGGTAACTTCCACTTCTCAACTCAGATAGTCAGATTTGCCCAGTGGAAGAGGTAGCTTTGATCTTCAATCTCAAGTTAAGGCTGTAGACTCAGGCCTGTTCCCAGATTAAACTGCAGGAACAGAGCTTTAGAAGCCAGCAAACTGCTTGGATAAATCTCCCAGGACTTGAGCAGCCCAACAAACCTTGCAGAAAACTTTCTAAGTTCATTTTCACTCCAGCTTGTTCCCATTTTCACGTCAAACCAGAAATAAACCTACCACTTCCTCAGAGCTGTGATCAAAAGTTCTGTAAGCTGCCAGTGTATCTCAGCGATGAAAATCAAAGCCAAACATTGTATGTGAGACAATTTTTGTACAGTGTTTTCTAAGATAACCAAGCACATTTCAGCAGGTTGGTGTTTAACAAGCATATTAATAACATTAAACATTTCAAAGGTGGATATTGAAAAGCAACTGAGACACATAGGATGTTAAATCCTAATGAAAGTTAAAGCAACACAGTTACAGCTTCCACGAGAGGTTTCAGAAACCACCTCCCAGCTGTTGACTCTATTTAGAAGTGAAGTTAAAAAATTTGGGTCCTCTCCAGAACCATTTAAATGTTGTCTTGCCTGGAAGGCCGGTGTTAAGTGTGTGACATTAAGCCTCCTCTTCCTCTGCTCATCATACCTGGACTTTGCTAGTGCAAGAGCAGTGAGAGCAGTGGAGATGATTGGCTTTGTAGGGTCTGTTATGGATTGTGTCCATGAGTTATTTACTGTGTTTCCAGCTCACCTTCCTCAGCTTAGTCAGCTGGAGGCTGTCAAGGTGCCATGAGTGCTGTGTCTCTCCCGTGCCTATGCAAACCTGCATCTTCTTAGGGCTGCTGCTCTCAGCTGCAGTCCCCTATAAACGTCAGAGTAGTTTGATTGAACTTCAGTGGACAGGTGTTAGATGAAGGTAGCAACAGTGAGCGAACCAAGAATACACAGGGCTATACATGGTTCTGCTATTCCTGTGCATTTTACATAGCCCACGATGCAGTATGTACTGATCCTCTATAGCTTCTTCTTCCAACCTGCCTAAGCCATTTCTAACACACACAATGATAACATTGGCTGTTTCCTCACAAATTTCCAAAGAGAAGCAAGTCTCCTTTGTGCTTTTTCTTTTTCTTTTTGTCCCTTTACCATTTTTTCTCGTCAAAGAGCAATGAAAGTGCTGTGTCAGTTGTAAACTCTGCCCTCTGTTTTGTACACCCAGGGCAAGGAATTAAGAGAAGGCATGACAGGACGGAGCCTGTAGTTTGGCTGAATCAGAAGGAACTAAAGCCCGACTGAATTCTGTTTTGAGCCCTTTCCTTTGGAATAGTTCTGTAGTAGGCATTAAAATGATCTCCTGTCCCTATTAGGTGTGGTTGGAGGTCGTGGCTGGTGGCAGCCAGATCTACCATGTTGCTAGCTCTGTACAGCTGCCAGTTATCAGCACCTCAGGAGCAGAGAGCTGTCACTCACAGCTCACAGCAAATGCTCCAGAGGTATTTTCTCTATGTCCTTAGCCCAATAGGGCCTAACCCACGAGATGCTACATCTGTAGCAGGAAATGTCACTTAATGTATTAGGAATTGACCTGCATTGCTATGTGACAGAGGGCATTGTGCAGTGTCCTCCTTTCACCCATGGGGCCACGTCCACATGTCCAGCACTGAGACTGGTCCTATACACCATGAGTGCTCAGTGGCTGCAGAGTGACAGGGATGGACAAAGCTGGAAAGCTAAATGGAGCCAAGGGTCACTTCTGGCTTGTCATCATAAAGAGGCAAGCCCCACTCTCCTAAGGACCCATGCAGGTGTGCAGGGATGTGCACAGAGCCTCTTCTCCCAGAGCTCCCCCTGGACCTCTCTTTATAGAGAATCTCATTATTTCTGTGCTTTTGAACAGGAATGGTCCACTTCTTCTTTCCCACAGTCATTCTGAGCAGCAGAAACAAACAGTGGTGTCTGTCACCACCAGAGAATAACCCTTCTTGCAGCAACTGCAGATGAGACTAAAACTTAAAATTATTACCAACGCTCTCCAGTCTGCCCTTTGCCCTAACGTGGCTCACCTCTTTTTCAGAGTTTGTTTGAATTCCTGGTAATGGTTTGTGACTGCATCACTTTGTAAAGGCCAGACCTTTAACAAAATGCATGGTTTCCCTGATAGGATGTGTTTGGCTCACCTTTGTGTGAGCATAATTGGTGGTTCACTTGGTGGGATTGATGAGGAATGCATCTGGCAAGGTGCATGCAAGAAAGGACAGCCTTGATTTAGTTTGTTTTAGAAGGGGAATATAAGGTCACTCAGCAAAATCACTGCACAGGTTGCACATGATGATGGGTTGCTTCCCAGGTTCATGCAGGTCACCATCTGGTGCTGTGACCAGGCAGGGAAAAGGGAAAGCCCTTTAGCTTGTCCCAGAGGCCCTTGATTTCTGGTGCCAAAGGCTCTTGGGCAATTTGTTGCATCTCATAGCTGGCTGTTAGAGGTGGAACCATATGGGAGGAAATGTCATGCTACCTATTGTGGCCAGCTGGGAAATTTCAAATTCAAAGCAAGAATCAGGGGGGGAAAGAAAGAGAAGAATATGCTTTATGTTCTCTTATTTTGATCCTGGTTTCTGTTCAGAATGTGCTCATAGTCAGGGTTCAGCACAACCTCTGACCGTGCCAGACTGTCTGATTTGCCATAAACAGGTCTCACCCCTGTTCTTTTGCCTTGTTAAAAGAAAGTTTTAGAGCTAAGGCTTTCCAGCTTAGACCTCGCGTTCTTCATTTGTGCTATCTGAAGATTTTTGTGTGCAGATCACTATGCGAACAGATTTGGTAGCAAGAAGAAATAAAAGGTAGAAAAAAGGACTCGCTGCCTACAGCTAATATCCTATGAAATGTCAGCTTGTGAAAATAATGGGAAAAATCTGAAAGTCCCACAGAACTGGAGTGGTTGCTCTTATATCAGCAGACTGGAGCCCTCAGCAGCCTGCTGTTTTCTCACCTCTTTAATGCAGGCCAGCTAACTGTTTTCCCTGGCGAAAGAAGCAGCGTTTGGCTGTGTGGCATAAGTAAGATTTTCCATTTCTGTTCTTTTTCAGCAATCCATCTGGACACAGTTTCTACATTTTTGACTTTGCCAGAGACTCTGTTACCTATTGGTGTTGCAATACCAATACCAATGAGAGTGAGGCTCACTGTGCCAGGCACTATATATGCCCTAAAGTGAAAGATGATTTCCATTCCCCCAGGTTATACCCACCCTAATCTAAGTAAGGCATCATCTGTTGATATTTAAGTTCAAGGAGCCAGAACGGCTCTCTTGAGCACCCAGGTCATATTCATAAGAATTTAGATGTATTTCTAAACCAACCACCTGACTCCCTGAGTTTTCACTCCTTGCTCATTGAATATCCCATTGATGAGCACGTCCATTTGCCAAAACCATCCTTTTCTTTTTGAAACTGCTTTCTCCTCATTAGACTCTGCTCAGTGCCACCAAGAGGCATGATCTCAAACCCTTGGGTGTGAACATGGCATCTCTGCATTGAGAAAAGGATAAAATGCAGTATGAAGTTGCCTAAGTTTAACATATATTGGCTTCCCAGTTAACACTGTACCTGGATTTATGCCAGACCGAAGTTACAAATTGTGTAGACATTACTCACAGGAGGCAAGGCCAATGCTTTAAAATAACCTCAAAGTTACTGGCAGAACGAAGCCTATTTCTCCAACATAAATGACTCTGCTAAACACACTTGTGTTACATGAATTTGGAGACCATACATGAAAGTCACAGAGGCCTCTCGCAAGTTTTGACTCCATGAAATGCATTTCTTTTCCTCCTTTGGCTTCAGTATGTAGTTTCCCTTGTGACCTGGCTGGAAAAAGTGTGGTTGCTGGAGATGCTGTTGGATTTCCTGGTGAAGGCGAGTCGTTTTTTCTTCTTCCTCCATGGCAGGCACAGGAGCGTGAGCGTAGAAAGGAAGATCTGTCGGAAATTTGCAGACACCAGGTTGTATAGGATGGGGTTGATTGCTGAACTGACGTAGAAGAGGACATTTGTCAGCATGTAGAAGTAGTGGTAGAAGTTGTAAAGGAAACTGGAAGAACAGATGAAAGATAGAAGTCTAAGTAGAGTGTGGAGAATTGAAATAATTCAAAGTCACAAGGGTGAGAAAAACACGAGTCTTTCTTCCAGCTAACCTTTCTGTTAGGGACATGGGTTTGTCAGTGAGAGTCAGTGCAGGCACCCTGCAGTTCCAGCTGGGCCTGGCCAAGTGTAGATCAAATGCCTTTACAAAGGTCTTGCCCCAGTCAGTACCAGTTAGAAACTCATTTATGCCCTGGGACTGGATGGGATATTTGCCTCGTGTTCATTTTGCCTTTGAAAATAGACATGCTTGAAACTGAGAAACCAAATGGAAATTTTCTTCTGCGTCATGCATATACATTAGCTTGACTTTTCTGGCTGCAGCTCTGGTATACAGAGGCTGCAGAAAAGCCAAGATCCTGTAACAGATGCAGAGATCTCCTCCCCCAGGCAGTGAGAGCTGCATCAACTCATTCAGTGGGTCCCTGGTTGGGATTTGTCTGTACTCTGGGATGGCATTCTCTATTCTGGGGACAAGCATGCTTTTGGAACATATCCTCACCATCACAAGACAATGTTTTCAACGAGAATGTTTAGCTGTTTTTTTCTTTCGGAAATATCTTTCCTTGGGAAAACTGAGATCATCAGCTCTGAGCTGGTAAAGGGTTTATAAACAACATAGGTCTCATTTTCAGGAGGATGCTCCCCAGGATCATTTATCTCAGTGGAAACCGCAGACCTTTTTGTTAGTCTGAGCACTGTCTAGCAAAAGATAAATAGACGTGTGCTGGAGTACATCAGCAGCATGGCCCCCTCAGCAATGCCAAGCACTATGTGGCCCATCCAGCCCTTACAAGCAGAGTTTCTCAATGTTGTTGTGAAGAATTAATTCAGCAAAGATTTCTTTTCTTCAGGGGCAGACATATGCATTTATAAATGATCATGTTGAGCTGCTGCAAGCTCTTGATTAGCTACCATCCTGATAGTTCACCATTCATAATGTGCCTGTAAATTCAATATTTTCCTAAAATCACTCACGGCTTTTAAAAGAAGAAGAAAAAAAGTGAATGCAACCACAGTGCATAAATTCACACTAACTGCTAGCAGAATTCTCTACTCCTTTGGCTCAAAGCAAATGCAGTCACTACATAATTGATTGCTGCTTAAAGTGCTTTTCATATAGGAAAGCAAACAAGAAACAACAGTTTGCCCCAGTGTGTTCCTAGAGCTCTGTTTTCATGATTAAAGATAGGTTTTGGCTTTTACTATGGATGAATGTACAATTCCATTCAGCAAACTGCTGTATCATAGGTTACTATTATTTATGCTTGGAGTTTATGAAATTTTAATGTGTCACTGTAGCTCTGCTTTTTGGTATAGTAGATTTTTTCTTTTCCTGTTCCTTGCAGGAAGCAGACCCAGTCCCAGAGAGAACAGGGGCATAACGTGCGAGGAGAGATACATCTCACACTGAGCACCTCTTACGCCGTCTCTCTCTTGGGCTACCTGGGTTTAGATCCCTAGATAGTGTTAGCTTTAATCATATTGAAAATGAGTAATCAGTTCTACCACTGCTTTGCCAAGGAACCTGGCCTGATGCAGCAGAAAAGCTGTTTGTGTGCCTTTGCATATCTGCAAGCACCACACGTGCACTCAGTGTAGGTGTGCAATTGGGTGTGGGCATGTATGCCTAAACTGTCTGTGAATCTGGACATTTTCTAATCAGTGACAACTGCTAGTGTTTAATTGTGATGTACTCTCTGTAAAACCCAGTGAACATCCCACTCTAGACTCTGAGCAGCCTAATTATTTTCCCGTCTGTGTAATCTCTCCTGTCACTAAGGAAATGTGGCATTGTGCAACTAAATTGTGTGTTGACAGGAGCTGCTCCATCTTAGGGCTGGTGATCGATATCTCCACCATGGAGACAGCAATCCTCTTTGGATGCATAAACCCCTCTGCCAAATGTCATTTCATCAAGGACTGCCAGAGGTGAATAGCCACTGCCGTTGTCAATGGGGGTGATTCTGTGGTCGCAGCCACAGAAAGTAATGCTTCCTTCATCCACATCTGGGGGATTTAGATGATTAAGCCAAGACTCTTAATTTGGTTGGTAATCATGATAAGAAATCCAGAAGGAAAAACAAAACAACAATTAGGAGATGGAGGCTTTACCCCCCTTTGTGGAGAATGCCTTTGCTCTCCAGTCCCCACCTCCATCCCCATCTGCTGGTGCCCAGAGCCCGGGCTCCAGCTCCATGTCCCATCCTGGCATGGGGGATCTGGTCCCCAGGTCACAACTCACTCTGTCCAGTGTTTGGAGGGCACATAGCAAAACATGAGGCGCCGGATGTGATAAGGGAGCCAGCAGACCACGAAGGCAATCACCACAGCACCTGCAAGGCATGAAAAAAGCCCGTTACTTTTTGTGAGCAATTCTTCACGGAGGGTGAAAAAGGAATCTGTCTGTGCAGGTGTTTATCACTGTAAACTGCTTTCTTAAAGCCCCACTTTGTTCATATCTTGCTGATGTGGAAAATATTAATAACCCCGAGGGACAAACAGCCTGAAAATGCCTATAAAAACAAGTATAGCAGAAATAATAGAAGAAATAGCTATAAGCTATGAGCGTGGGGATGGTGAAATTATGAGCAAAAGAAGATATAACAGTGATAAGGGACTGATGGTGCCTGGTTCAGACAGAGGCTAAATGAAACGGGGCTGCATTTGCACCTGTCTTTGCATTTTATGCCCTCACGGTGCTGGGTGTTTTGTCTACAGTACCCACAGAGGCAGTTAGTGTGTGTTTTTCATCCAGGTGGACAGGGAAGCAGGGACACAGTAATCCCATTCGTTTGTTACGCGGAGCCACTGCCCGCAGTCCCTGCAGTGCCTGGGATCATTACACGGCCCCAGGAGCTGCTTTCTGCTGGCAGGGCTCGTCCTTTTCTTCTACATTTCTGCAATACCTGAGACAGTGATGACAACATGCTTGGGTCTGGAAATTGCTGTAATAAAAATCATTAATTAAAGAGTAAAAAGAGGAATATGATAGGGCATTTTTTTTTTTCCCTTTCCAGATTCTAGCCAAGGGATGTCAAACAATGAAAAGCAAAATGTAACAACTCTGAAAGATAAAAGCTCTGCTGGTGCTGAGCAATCATCAATCTAGATTAAAAAGCAGATATATCAGGCAAGCAAGGGAAAGATTTGTTTCATTTTGTAATATGTATTTCAACCTCTGTATGAACTGACAAGATTCTGGCAGGATCCCAGCAGGAAATAAAGAAATCTCAGTTAAAACATAACGTAATAAAAGCCAAGAAGAAAATCAAGAGTAAATAAAATAATTATGTTAATTTTTTTATCCCAAATTCGCTCTGCAGACAGTAAGGGCCACATCACTCTTGTCCTTTGTGTGACCTGTAAAGAGCTAGGAAGCAGCAAAGCTCTCTTGCTGAGCTATGTACCACCAGTGCAATATGGATTTGGTGGCTGCTTTTCCCTCTGCCTTCAGATTGAAAATATTAAGGTGGCTATGTCCCAAACTCAGTCGCTCTCACCCCACAGGGTGAGAGGAGATGTACAGACTATGTGCATCCCTTGAAAAACACAGCCCATGAGGAGCATGGATGCAGCTGCATGTCCCCATCACCATGACACAGCCCAAAGGCACAGGGGAGGCTCCAGTAAACAGACCCCCAAGGTGGGACAGGAGGGAGGAGGCAAGCATCTGTGCCTTCTTTTTGAGGGTGTCATCAGTGCTGTTATCATTGCCCAATTCGTACAGAAATCCAATAATTCCTGGTGTTCAGCTCTGAACTCACAGCTTTATTTCAACCCCACGGGTTATCTCGTTTGTTATACACATTACTAACAACGGAGATGGCTAAATTCTTTAGCATCAGCCTGTATGATGTATGAAAGCATCTTCCAGGAATGCTGCAAAAGCCATTTATTCAGTGAAATTGTATACATCTGAGAGGATATGTTTTGGAAAGAAGGCTAGAGGGACTGTTTTTATTCTCTTGTCCAACTGAATTCGTTATTTCAATCTGAGTATTTCTTGGCTGCTATATGGTCATAGTGATTGCAGATGTAATTCATCGCTATCGGGTCTGCAGCTCTTCAGCAGTCTAAAAGACACAATCCAGTGGATGAATTTGACCTGCATCCCATCATAATATTTTGCAGAAACCTACAGGCACTGACACTTCCCAGGTGTTACCCCTGCTTGTGGCTCTTCAAGCACTGCAGGATCTGGATTCTTTCTGCAGCCAACTTTAGCCATCCTGCACATCTGCCCATTAATTTTCCCAACATGTTAATTGAAAGTGTTTTCCTCCTTGTAAAGGAGGTCTGCTGTTGTGGCTCAGGTAATGCTGTGCCAGATAGCGTGGAGGCAGGGGTCTATCCCAACAAAAACACATACTGGGAGACATAACTTCTCAACCTCAGCAAACGAATAGTCAATGAAGTAAGCTGTGGTAATTCTGTAATATCCCATGCAACCATTCTGCAAGTAGAATTTTATTAAACACATGGCTAAGTGGAACAGCGATGCTTAGGGGCTGATTTTGAAATCCTGGCTGGGCAGCGTGCTGCGTGGCTCTGTGCACTGCGGGTTAAGAGGCCCTGACCTGCATTTGTCACTCTTAAACCTGATCTTTCAAGCTCATTATACAAGGGCAATGTTGCTGCCAAAATGATTTTTTATTTCTGTTACAGGTTCCCAGAGCCTCTTCTCCATCATCCTGAGCTTTCTCAGGGGTTTCTTTGCTGTTGTAAGATGGGGCAGGTGAGTCTGGGGAAGGGTTAGGAACAAGGCATGGTGGGGTGTCTGTCAGGAATGATGTATGCAAGGCTGGAGATTTCCTGCCTTGATTTTTTTGAAGTACAGAAATGCAAGAACCAGGGACTTGTTTGCCTCTGCCTTGTGGCCTCTGCACAGAAAGGAGCATGGCTACTTCCATGCTCTGCCCCAGTGCTGCTGTGCTGCAACAGGAGAGTTGCACTCACTGCGTTGAAACCCAGCCCTTCCCTCACTTCTAGTTAGTTCAGTTGCTGCATGGAAACATGATTTTCCTAGGAGCAGAGCTGCTCCATGAACTCCTGATATTTCCCACATTTGAACAAATGAAGTGCCAAACCTGCGAGCCTGCCCCAGGCTGGGAGCAGGAAAGAAACCTGGGCAAGACGACCAGGCTGGGTCTCCATTTACCTTCAAAATCAAACTCCTAATTGAATAGTTTATTAAAACCTAAATTACTGCATCCTATGATTTTCTACCGTGTCTTGTTCAATCCCTGCCTGTTTGAACCACATCCCAAGGAGGAAGGGCAGGCGGCAGGAGGTGCGGCGGGGCAGTGAGCCCGTTTGTCCCTCAGGAAGTCCTACAGAGGGAAACATAAATTGTGCGAGACATCTTTTTCATTGCGAAAGAGAAGATTTAAACTGTGCCAATCTTGATTTTCAGACTAAACTGGATGTGGAAGCAAGCCTGGAAGTTAAATTTTATTAGATTGCACTGAGTATTTTATTTTACCATGTGTGTATCCTGTGACTGTGGCTGGGAGGCAGCCCTTTTCCAGGGCCAATATGTCAGAAATCTGGAAAGGTGTTAGCAAGAATATGGAGCAATACATCATGTGTACAAAGGCCCTGGCAGTGCCTGGTGGAAGAGAGAACAGAGATGCTGCTTCTTCTCTCAGCTGCCTCCACGGTTGCTCCAGGGAAGCTCAAATCCAGCCTTCGTTGATAGCTTTGTTCAGACAATTGTGGCCAATTTATTTCTTTTTCTTTGTGTTTCAAGGGAAGCTGAAGTACAGACAACACGTCACAACTTTTAGGCAAAGATAGGAGCTGTCTGGGTCTGGACAGACCTAGCAGAACAAAATCACTCTGCCTTTTCTGAGTTTCAGCACGCCAACAGCTGTGCATCTCCAGTGCTGCGCAAGGAATGCACGCTCTGGCCGCTATTAAATAACGTATAAAGCAGGGTAATGGGGCTCATGTCTGGGATTTGCATTAATGTTGGTTTCTGGAGAAACAGTCCCTGTGTATTCAAAGCTCCGGGGGTTATATACGCTTATTTAGCTGATGCCATTACAAGAGAATCTATCACAAAGCGGAACAAGTGTCACTGTGCGGTTTGATATGAGAGATGGAGAAGGCTGGGCCAAGTGTAGATGGAGCTGGAAGTGCCTGGCTAAACCTCAAGGCACTGTTTATGCTAACGTGATGCAGTACCTGACAGGTTGTCGGCAATATTTATACCAGTAGGCCCCAAACTAGGGGCTATGGCACTTGCAGTGTGGGTAGGAGCCTAGTAAAAGTAAAACTGCTTATGCTGGTATTTGGGTCACAAGGCTGCAGAAGAAAGGATTTCCATAAAAGTCGATAACCACCAGCAGAGTGGAGACCACCGGTATGCACTAATAGTGCCCAGGAGAGCAAAAAAAATAGGAGAAACTGGGAACAGCAAGGGACCTGGGGAGCCCTCAGCTCCTTCAGAAACTGCTGAAGATGCATGGCACTCGCTGGATGCAATCCCCCTCTTCTCTTGTACACGTTACTGAGCAGCGTAAACACTAGTTTTGACTCCTTAATTTCCATTCTCAGCAGCCAGAGATCTGCTTTTATCTTCATGTATTATTTTCAGACAGAAGAGTGAATCGAAAAAGCAGAGAACAAAGAACCAAAGTATTGCACTCAGACTGTCTTGATTTTCAGTGGATTCAGCTGACAGGTTTGAAAATGGATGTGAATTCCTGGCCCTGCTCACGCTGGGCAGTGTGATTAAAACATCCACTGGCACCAATGAGACCTGGTTTTGTCCAAAAGGAGCAAGGCAGAATATGAAGGTTAAATGCTGGCCGAAGAATGGGGCTCAGCAAGCAGCACATCCCTGCTGACACACTGCAAAGCAGGGGCTCTTCCCAAGTCCCCTTCTAAGGTAATCAGTCTTTGCTAAAAGAAAGGTGTTGCTGAATTCAATTTAAGTTTCCTTCGTGTTGCTCCTTCCAGGGATGTCAGGGTGTTTGGAGGAGAAGGAAGGACAAAGAAAGAAAATTTCTCATTTGAATGATAGATGAGGGCTCTCGTATTTTCACTGTGTTTAAGGCTCTTTCTGCTCACTAAGCTCAGGTGTAACCCAAGCTCCTTTGCAGCCCCATTCTATGTTCTCCTCTTGTTTCAAGGCTTGCGTGTCCTTTATTCCTTCTCAAACTGTTTCTGCTTGCTGGGGGGATCCTGGTAATGCATTTGCTGCATGCTTCTGGAGGACTAAGCCCTGGCCAGATTTTATGTCTAAAAAATGCATCAGATAGCTCTTCAAATGCTCATATAGGCAGGGCCTAACACCTGGAAAATCTGCTTGCTGAGCCTGGCCTGCCTCGAGGTTGTTTTCAGAGATGCAGCCATGAGAGCCTGAGTTCCTGCAGCCGTGGCCCAGCAGCTGCTGCAGGAACAGGCGTGCAGATAAGAGATCTGCCTGTCCCAACAGGGGCAGCTGCGCTGCACTGCTGCTCCTCAGCGGCTGTTTATAGAGAGCTCTGATCCAACTCTCTTTATGTCACTTGGCAGGCTGTAAAGTAAACCTACACGTACAAACACCTCTGAGAAACATATACAGCTGTTATATAGCTCATTTATCCTCCTGAACTTCAACGTGACACTTCAGCTGTTAAGCACAACTTCTATCCGTGCCTAACGTCACAGGAATCTCACCAAACTCCACCTGCAGTCGCTCAGACTTTTTGTTAGGGTTACAAGCTGTCATGGACATAGTTCCTTTCTTGCAAGTAAAGTGATTCACAGACAAACCTGGTTTCCTTAGAGCAGGGGAATTAGGAAAGACAAGTCAGACAAGAACAGATTTTCAGGCTGCAGTTTTTCTGCAGATCTTTGTGGCTGGATGATGTTTGCTATTTATTACTCCTGTTTGTGCGATAGTTACACTAAATCTCATAGCATTATTCTCCTCAAACTGATAACTCAGACTTGGAACATCTGAAAAGAGAAATGGATGAACTCTTTGGCACATTTATTCAGGAGAGGAATTGTTCACACACAAAGTAATGTAGGATGCATGGGTGCTTCATTAATACTTGGCATTTGCCCAGCATGGCTTGAAGAAATGTAGAGGCCCCAGAATTGTAATTTTTACATTCTCAGACTGTCAGTAAAAAAATACAGTGTGATTTCATCTCTTAAAAAGCATCTTAGTGAGGAGTCAACCAGCCAGCTGTGGGAGACTGAACAATATTTCTTTAATTGCTTAAACCTCTCTAAGTGCCTTATAATTGCTTTAGTTAAGCAGCTTCTGTAACAGAGCCCATGCTACCTGGAAGTGATCACGCTGTAATAGGCTTAGCCAGTGTCCACCCAGGGATGCACAAAGCCTTCCCTCACCATCCATCAGTGTTCTTCAGCATTGCTGTCATTACTCAGCTGTGCCATTCAGTAATTCCTCCTTCCCGTTACTGTGGGAACTGCACGTGTGTATAAGACTTAGTGCTGTAGTTGGGATTTATTTAGGTAGCTTTCCTCCTTATCAAACGATAGGTGGATATGCAACCAGAGGAGATTCACCCTTCTGTGCAGCATCACTGAGTGCCTAAGAGACTCAGCTGCACAGAATTCCTGCAGTGCAAACAAGGAATAACAACAACCACGAAAGTAAAAACAAAACAAAACAACAAACTCTGCAAAGAAATGACACAGAAATGGAGGTGGCTTATTTTTGGAGACACGGCAGAAATATTGGATGGATGAAGTAGGGCATGAAATCTCTTTTTGGGAGGTATTTTTAGCAGCAGCACTGGTGCAAACGTTGCCCAGTTATCCTCACAAAGCAGCTGGAAAGCCACCAGTTCCTGGAGCTCTCTGAATGTGGATCCTCACACCTGCTGAAAGCTGACAGCAGAGAGGGAATTACAATCAGAAAGCACACGCTTAATGAATTAATGAACTGGCTTACAGGCAGCAGGGCTGACACGTTCCTTGATCCTGATCTCCCTAATTATTTTGTACATGACCAGACTCAGACAGAGCCAAGAAAACATATACATGCTAGCAAAGGGGAGGAAAATGATGCTGTAGTTGTTTGAATGGAGCTGTTAGCCTGACGATTTTAGCTGCTATTTTAATGTAAATAAGTACAAACTCAGTAGATCTGGAAGAAGGGAGAAGGGTGTTTGCTGCTCTGATCTCATCAACCCTGCACACTCTGAACTGCAAAAATTTATTTTCTGAGCACTAGTTTTATGTGTTGTGAAACATTGTACCCTTAAAACAAAAACAAGCTTTCTGTACTTCAGGCCAAAGTTTACCTTTGGAAATGGAAAATACTTTGACCCTCATAAAGTCTGATTTTGTGCCAACAGTTTTATTACTGTGGACATTTTTCTTTTCCCACTGTCTTACATGGACTTGCTTAGTGTGGGTAGATGATTTTGGCAGCATCGGAGCCCAGCATAAATCATCTCTGCCCTTGCAGAAAGAAGGGCTGTGCTCAGTGCCTAGGAGCTGACATGGACCCATCGGTGAGGGATGCTCTCCCACTGCAGGGAGCGAGATTTTTGGTGGTTTTCTAGGGCCAGGATTTCCTTCCTTAAGGAATATGCGGCCTTGGCTGAAGCGCTTCAGCCACCACGAGCCTTGCCACGAAAAGCACCAGGTGGAAAGCTTCCAGCTAGCAAACTCTCCCCATCTAATGTGCATGAGGGCTTTCACACTGTAAAACCAGAACTGGCATATTTTACTAGTTTTTTAGGGTGCTGTTTTTGAACTGCTTTTGGTTTATCGTCTGTCAGCTTAAGTTACCAGATTCTTTGGTCTTTTCCTTTGCTTACTTAATTAAGGTGTCAAGTGTTTCACAGCACAGCTCACTTCCTGGGTGCAGCATCTTTTATGTAACCTTAGTCTGAACCAAAGCTCTGAGAAAAAAAGAGAGGGAATAAAGCCATATAGTGAAGGCTTAAGTTGCTGCTGATGGAATCATTAAAATGCTGAGCCAGTTTTGCTTTTGAATTCATTCAAAAGCTCTTCCTCAGAGAGTCTGTGTGTGAGAGCAGGTCTATTCTTTAGCTTTACATATCAGCAAGCAAAGGCAAAAGAAAAAGATTATTTGTGACTACTCTAATTGTGGTTGTTGGGAAGAAAAAAAAATATTGAATCTCCTTCTGTCTTCTTCCAGGCAGATGACAATTCTGCCTCGTTTCTCAGTGTTAAGAATACTCATCCATCAGCTCCTAAACGGCCATTTGTGCTCAGAGCTATAAATGCTGTTGGAGACACTGCAGTAATTACAAGTACAAAGGTGAACCCTTTATTGCACGCGAAATATGAATAAAGGCATTTTCAATAACTGGACTTAGGAATTCGTCCTAAACATGTTTAGATAGCCAGCCCTCAAAGGGCTGCAAAATTTAATAAAAATCCTGTTAGAAGCTTTTTTTTTATTTATTTATATATTTTTTATTTTTTTAGATTTCTGCTGCATTTTAATTTGGCTTGGGAGAGAAAGCAATGTCTTTGTTGTGATATCATGAATAGCTTGGCCAAAGTTTGCAAAGCATTGGATGCAAAATCTGTTGGGAGCAGACAAAATGCAGCTCACCAAGGGATGCACACATGTCCCTTGGGAACCCTGCAGAGGTGACAGTGGGACATTGGCTCCCAGGAAAAATATAAATGAGACTCGCCTTCCCCCAGAGCTGAACACTCAACTTTGGGAGATGCAGGGACATCTTCCAGCAGTTCCAGCACTCAATAGGACTTTATTTTTAGTCCTGTTTGATATAATTTTCAGAGTAGTGTGTTTATATAGCACTATATAGGCTGGTTTGGGGGGAAGATGATGCATCATCTTCTGCTGTAATAAGCAGAGCACCAGCACGGATTTGCCTGGCCCTGGCTGTGTGCAGACAGCACTGCAGTCACCCCTCACTGCCTTGCTTCAGGCCGGGATTAAGTGAAAAATGTTTTGCTATCTAATCAGCACAAACAGTGACATTTTAACATTGTTTCCCATCTGAAATTGGAATTCAGAGTTTTGAAGAGGAAAACCAGTCTTATTTGATTAAAAATCTTTTTTTTTTTTTAATCTCAGTTACTTGACTTTTTCTGCCAAAGAAAGGAAAATTGAAATCTGAATCAAAGCCGTGGCTGTGTGAGAAACTCATTTCTATGTGTGCATCATCAGGGGAAAGCTGATTTTTCACACCCCTCTGGTGAAGCAGAGAACCCCTTCAGAGCAACTCCTACTTTTGCCTGGAGAGAAGGGAGAGGAAACCTACAAACAGCAGGCATCCAACGCCTTTCTTCTAACATCTGAGAGGGATCTGCACACCTATGTGGCCATGGGCAGGGTGTCCACAAGAGATTGGTGCAAGGTGTCCACTCGGGATGATCTGTTCGAACCCAGCACCACGAAATACCTTTGGTTTTAAGACTACATCTGCTCCCCCATCACACCCAGAGCCCAAAGCCAGCACCGGCTGGAAGAGAGGTGTTCAGGCTGGAGGTGGCCCGAGACATAAAAAGGAGCAGAAAGGCTTCATATTAGCAAGTTGTTTCTGTCTCACAGAATATATATTTTTCCTTAAATTTGTATTTTAAATTCCTCAAATTCTCCTCCACTGAGCACAATTAATTAAATAAAACTCGAACCTCTTTCTAGCTTCCTTTCTCTATAACGATTTTTTTTTTTATCCTTTAAGGGAAGATTAGGAATCACAAAAGTGTCTCCAGGAGAAAAAGAAAATAAAGGAAAATAAAGGATAATATTCCCTTGAAACCTCTTAGTGTCTCAGCAAGAAAAAGGTGAAGAAGGAAAGAGATCAAGAGAAGGAACAAATTCATTTTCCAAAATGTGGAGCTTTGAGATGAGAGCTGGACAACTGTGGCAAATCTCAAAGCATTTGGCAGGGATAATTTGGATTTCAAAAAAGGGCTACTTTTCATTTTGGATGTTTTGAATGAAAACATCTGCCAATTTCAACCTAGCTCTTCGAATCATATTTACATAGATACTTCTAGCTGGTTCAGTGTCAAAACGTGTCACTACTTACGCAGGACCCTGACGCCGTGCTTCAGGGCTTGTATGCGACCGGGCTCCATGGACATGCTGAGCATCGTCTGCTGCCCACCGATGGTGCAGACCTGGTTTTCCCGGGCAGCCTGCTTGAACATGACCATGAGCTGGTTGGCGATGATGGTGTTGAGCACAGAAATGACGACCATGGGGAACACGAAGGAGACAAACGTGTTGACCTGAGGAGGAGAGATGAGGCACGGTCAAGGTAGGGGAATGGTCAACGAGGCAAGAGATTGTGCTTTATTTCTCACAGCAAGAGAAGCAGCACTCAATGGAAATATTTTCCCTTCTCTTATTCTTTGCCTTTGATTTTGAAGCCTTATTGCGCAGAGGGAAAGCTCAGACCCTGCTGACATGCATTCATTCAGCTGGGTCAACACTCAAAAAAGGCAAATTCACTTGCACCCAGTTATGTTGTCTTCCCCTTTTCAGGGCAGTTCATTGCCAGAAGTGTCATGACCAAAACACGCCGTTATCTTTGTACCTTGCTGGTGGCAGAATGCTTCTTAGCGTTCCTTGTGCAGAGCATGACTTCTAAATAACAGTATGTTTTTGTATTTTTTCTTTATTATGAGCCCTACTCGGGATCTTTTTAACTTCCAGTTTGTGCTCTGGCCTTTTCTTGTAGATTTAATGACAGCTTTTTGTTACCCAGTAATCAAATTATCCAATAAACCTTGAGCCTGAAAGGATTAAAATTGATCTGAATAAACAAGTGGAACTTATAATGGTTTTAGTACAAATTATTTGATTACTACTGTTTTGATAAAATTAAATGGAGGATCAAATTAAGCAGTGATTGATTCAAGTGGAAGTCACTATTCGTGTCAAATTAAAGCAGGAAGCCTTTGTGAGGGCCTCCTGCACTGCCTCAAAACCTGTTGGAGCTGAGTTTAACAAAGAGCAACCAGAGAAAAAGATCAGCCAGGTGCCCACGGGGCTCGCCCTCGCTGCTGGGTGACTCAGGAGGAGGCTCGGCATGTCACTGACACGAGGAGGTGCTGGGCAGAAAGCCCCTTAAAGCCTCAAAGTTTTAAAATCTCAAAATATTAACCATTGAACTATGTGCTACGAATCACTGTGGAAGGAATTTTATTAAAAGCAATAGAACAACAGCAACAAGAAGAGGATAAAACATGAAAGGTTATAGGGGGCTTTGCCCTGTGGTAGGGTTACAAGGCATGCCAACTTTTTACACCCCAACAGCTACATCTCTTGTAGCTCAGTGCCTTAAAATACAGAAGTGACCCTGCACCCTGAGCCAACCCTGTGTTCCTGTGCAGACCAAAAGCCAGGAAACCTCACCTACCAAAGGGCGCTCCATTGGCTTGGATGGAGACATCCCCTTTTCACCAGCACTGCGAGATCATTGCAGTGTCGAGCCATCCGCTGTACCCATAATATCTAGTTCAGATACACGTCCCCTTTGCTCTGGAGGAATTCAGAAATACCAGAGATAAATGGAAAAATTAAAAAAGAATCTCCAAAAGCCCCATAATGCAACACGAGATCCAAAAAACAAAGAACTGAGAAGCACAAAAGCATATGGGTAGCAGGTGCGCTGACAATCAGAAGCACTTAAGTTTCTTTGTTCATAAGTTTAAGCAAGATGCAACTTCTCTTTTGGTGAAGACAAGCAGTGCTGTTGTTGCCAAAGTTTTCTTTGTTAGATCAAGTCTCTGTACAGTCTTGTGTTCCAGAGCTCGATGCATTTAGCAAAAGTACCAGCTGGGTTTCATCTCCAGCAGCTCACGTTTGAGAACATTGACTCTTGGTTTATGCTTGTAATAATAATAGAGCTCCACTGTGGACAATTTCCTGAGGAAATCCCTAGATATACCCTGCCGCTGCAAGCTGTTAATGGTCTCTGTTGTCAAATATATGGCAGTTTTCTAAGCTTCCCTTGTTTTCAAAAAGATATCACATCTCACAGCCTCCTGCATATAAGGACGAGATATCTTTTGGAGTTGCTTCAAGATGTTAAGAAAGATCATTAAGTGGCAGGCAGCAAGTTCTCAGTTGGCACAAAATAACACATTTTCATGAGAGAGCAAACTGTGCTTGTAAAGAACCTGCTTTATTTAACCTTCACAGTGCAGCTGTGCTGAGCTGATGCTCACAGGGGTGAAAAGATTTGTTCAGGCTTACCTGGACCGACTGCAAAAAGAGCCCTGCAGTCCCACACTCCTATTTGTGCTGCTTTAGCTGCTGAATGTTCTTCTGTCCTACCACTGAACAGTGTTTGCAAATGAGGAAAAGGAAACGCTTCACTCTGTCACCTGAAATTCAGAGTTCATTGAATTTCACTCAATAGCTTTGCCTAAGCTAAAAATTAGCCTTGCCTACTGCAATTACAGAAAGCCCAAAAAGCTTTCTTTAAAGTTTTACAGTACCTTAATGGTACAGTAAAGTTTTTAAAAAGCTTGAGAAACTGTCTACAATAGCATTGACTTTCATGAATTGTTACAGTATAAGTGCAAAAATTGCATACATTCAATGAAAGGCTACATTCAAAGATTTCTATCCTGTCCTGATGTGCACCAAAACCTTCCTATAGTTAACAAAATTCAAAGAGATGGAAAGTTTTAATTCATGGAAAAAATCATTTTCAAACACAAACACTTGAGCACAATAAGAGGAAGAAAATCTGATCTCCTGCCTGCACAGCCTTTGTGCTTGGTGCTTTCCCTGTAGCTGCTCGCTGGGTTGTGCACACCAGGCACGGCGCTGCCGCTTGTTTGCAGGTGACTGCACACTGCTGGGGCTGATGCCTCCAACGCCGCTTCAAAGCCAACAGAAGGTTCCCTCCTGCTTCGGGAGGAGCTAGTCTGGGATCCCAGGGCTACAAACTGAACAGGCTTCAGGAGCAGGAGGACTTGTATGGGTGTCTAATGGGATTTTCTGTAGTGCTGACACTCTTCATGTCAGTGGAACTATAGTTGCCGGTGAACGTCTAGGGGTGTTCATGCCTTTGGCATCTTGCATACCTTTACAGATCAGTCTGCATACCTTTGCCATTCAGTCTGGCCCTGGGAAGGAGGATTTAGATGGTATCCAGGTTCATTTTTGATCTGAAAATCTCAGGCTTCATGCTGGCTTATCGTGGAAATGACGGCTTATGTGATACTGCATCCAAACTACTGCATTCAGGTTGTTTGAATGCACAAGTAGAGTGCTCTGGCGTTGTCTCTGCTGTCACCAAGAGCAGTTCAGGCTGTTTTTCCTCTCCATTGAAACTGATTTAAACTGATTTAAAAAAAAAAGGAAAATCCAATACTGCAGTGTTGCCACTGGCAGGAATAAATGGAACACTAAACCCACATCTGTGTTGCTGTCACTCCTGTGACCAGTGCAGTCTTAAAAGCTGTTCAGGCACCAGGATGACAGCATTTGCAGGATGGGATCAGTCTTCATGACTGAGTCATCATACAAAGCCTTCATCTCGTACAAAGCCACGACCTTTCCTCCCAGCACCACTGAGCAGCACCACTCGGGATCAGGTGGTTGTGTTTCTCCAGGACCCCCTGCACACGAAGCATTGCAATTAGGCAGCATTTTGCCAGACACCAAAGACAGAAAAGTTCTGAGGATGGGGCTCCATAAGCTTATGAGAAGACAAGTGCCGGACACAAAAAATGCAGTTATCAGCCCCTCTTGGTCAGCTCAATAAAAACCAGACTTCGTGTTGTTAACTGAGCAGGAGACGGGGAAATTCAGCAGGATGTGAGTTGTCTTGTTCCGTCCAAATGATAGTGTGGGAGAGACACAGGGGAAGGGACCAGCAAAATCAAGTGAAACCAAGGAAGAACACAGAGCTGAGGTTTGTGACTCTTTCTAAATCTTTTGTACAGAAAACTGCTCCCCTGGCTCAGCGGAGCTTCACGCTGACGTGGTTTGCCTCTGCCAAGCCGTCCCTCGCATCGCTCAGCTGCCGTGGTTTCCCTGGGTTACGGATGGCAGCAAGCATCAGCCCGCTCACCATGGCAATGGGGGAGATGGGCACAGAGCTTCTCCTCGTGGCTCCCCAGAGGGCTTAAATGTGTGATGTAAACCAGAAGTTTTGTGAAGGTTCATTCACTTGTGCTGCAGGGCGACTTCTGGAGGGACACAGACTCCAAGGCCCCGTTGGAAGGAGATTTTCCCTCCTTCTGCAAGCCCCAACTTTGCCTTTTATATATCTGAAGAGGAGGAGGGGAAATGATACATTTGTTCCATGCATTTTATGCAGATGTAAAGCAAAGTTGTGCCTCACCCCGAAGTAAAATGAACCCCGTCTGTACCTACTTCTCTTTATTTCTGCAACATTAGCGACTGTTACTAAAAGACACACAAAACCCATGCTGAGTTCCCTGACCAGGACCTATTTATCGATCCAAGGGAACCCAAAAGGAAGGCTCTGCTCCAGCTGCAGCAAGTCACCTCTGCTGCCATCAAAATCCAACTGTCCGAGCCCTGCAATGCCAGTTTTTGGCTGTTTCCACAGTCTGGCATGGCTGTGAAGCTGCTAGCAGGTGTTTGTAGCTGTTTTATTAGGTCTTGGGCCACTTAAGTGGCTAAATGCCAAAAATTATGGAGTTATGGTAGAAAATAAAATACCTCCACTGCAAGTATTTTAATAAAACAAAGCCAAGAACCAGAATGGTTCATAATATTTCCCTTGACAGAGTTTTTCTCTGAAAAGCTCCTTTATTGAGGCTGTCAAAGATAAATATTTTTTGAACATGCTTTTCATTTTTTTTGTACAAGTGAGCTTTTTCTCTAAATAAACAAAGTCACACAAAGTAAATAAAGCTTGAAATGCAGGCAGCAGTGAGGTGCCCAGCACCAGGAGTCCCAAGGAACAGAGCCAGGGTCCCCAACAGCAGGGAGCAGACCCCAGAGCGGAGGAGGGGACAACTGAGATTTAGGGGAGCTTCAGCTCTTCGTTGTGACAAATGTTTTGTGGCGGAGAGCAGAGATGCTCCCTCTCTGCCTGGATTTCTCAGTGCAGGAATCTTCAGCTGGCCTCGAGACCCCTTGAACCTCAAGGACACACTGTGTTGTAAGACCCCAAAGTTGCTAGCAAGCATCTCGGGAGATCTGCCTGGAAGTGATGGCGGAGAGACTGAGGATGCGAGGTATCATGCTTTTGAGCAAATCAATTAAACATCACAGGGATTTAACAATCTACCACATTCTGGTTCACCTCATTTCCAATGGAAATGAAAAGTAAATTATCCTCCCCCTGGCTGTGGAGGCCGTATTGTTAGCATATGCCAATCAGACGAGCACATCCTTCTACATCAACATTCAGCTGCCAAAGAATCCTATTTGACTACTACACGTAGTTGACAAAATTACTGGCTTTCTCACTTGTTGACTGGAATTAGCATTTTTTAACCACTCAGTGGATAACTTCAGCCACTAATAAGCACACTGCTGCGTTCCTGGGCACAGCAACTTGTGGAAGACAAAGCAGGGCAGGGAAGTGCACACGATGCTGGCACGCCAAAAGAAGCATTTGGCATTGGCACTTGGTCTGATGTTCACAGGATGTATCTGATGAAATACTCAAAGTTTTTTTACCCCTATAAATAAATTACTATCTAATTAAATCCCATCTTTGCATAGCTTTCCAAATGTCCATGCCAAGTATTTAGCAGCTGCCAGCTCAAAGCTGTTCCTTAGATACAGTGGGGCAGGAGGGACTGTGTCTGTAAGTGACGAAAGAGCAACAACTGTTTTCATAGCCAGTGCCTGGGACGGGAAGGAATGTAGAAGCTGAAAAACAGCCTAGGAAGGGAATTCAGCTCTTCTGACAAATCTTGAGGCATTTTAGTAACTTCATTGTGACTTGGTTCAGAGCATATTCAGCATTAGATTCTAGTACAAAGTATTTCCAGTCTTTTCTCTCTTGGATCATTCATCCAATAAATATCTAAATTAAATCTGCAGGATAAAGAGAAAGTCTAAAAGAGTATGAAATTGAGAGAATAAAGGAAGGAATTGGAAGTGCTCGAGTGGGTACCTCACACTGTGGGGACATGCAGTGCAGCACGGGCCACCAGTCCTTATCCCAGATAGCGCATCCTGGTGCAGAAACACAGATAATGGGCAAATAGGAGCAGGGCCAGGTGCTGAACCCTGTGTGTAGCTTTGGAACTCTATCAAGGCACTTCAGCAGGAGCTAGATCTTTGCACATTTATCGTTTAACTCATGCAGGCTGCCTGTCACGTTTTATTTTGGGTGCTGCAATCTGAAACGGCTCTGAGAGCGTGGTATGGTGTGACACCATCCTCACCTGCAGCAAAATGAGCCCCCTTGCCTGGTGACCAGAATGAGCGTGTAAGGATCTGATGTAGATGTGGGTGATGGGGCATTATTATCCCATCATTACCGTAGCAAATGACCAAAGACAAAAAAACTCCAATTAATATTTTCTCTTTAAAACTCTCTGAGAAATGGCCACAAATTCCTCTGGTTGTTATCACACCTTAAGCTCTGTCGTTCTCCTGTTCAGCTGTAGGGAGCATGGACTCCGTACCTCCTATCCAAGGTAATAGTGTGATTGTGTGAATTGCTCTGATCTCATCTCAAACCGCTCCACTGTTCACTTTTTGGGACTGTAGGTGTGGACCAGAAAGACTGAGGAGCACCTTGACCACTCCAGTGAGACAGAAGTGTTAAATATCATCCCGAGGTATCATAACCTTTATAAATAAATAAAGGTTATAAATAAATAAAGGTTGTGATGACGTGAAATGCTGCTCATATAGGCACAGGAATTTGATGTCAAAATGTTACAGTCATCTTCAAATTAAAGAGATGAGCGTTGGAGCTAGGACAGAGCTGCGCAGGGGTGGGGGAGGATGGAGTCAGAGCAGCCGAACCTCTGGGAGCTGGGACGTGGGTCTGAGCTCAGACTGAACACCAAGGTGAGCAGGCCTTCAGGTGTGTCCTTCAGGGGAAAAGACAACAGAGAAAAAATCCAAATGCAGGTGTATCCTGCTCAACCCACTTTTCATTAAATAACTCAGTGGGTATTGCTGAGCTCAGCTGGCATCAACTGCATGAGCCCAAATTGGCCAAACCTCTGTATTCTGCAGGACTCTCAGCTTTCTTCTTGTTTTGGATAGGGTCTGGAATTAGGAGGCTGCAGGTACTGGTGCTTAGGTGAAAAGAGCACACAAAGCCTGGTGACAGACTTGTCAGATGGATCTGATGGATGCTCCCCAGTGACCAGACTGGGTCTTGTCCCTGAGATGCTACTGCCCTGCGCCCATTACATCAGTGAGGCTGACCATTAATTGCGTGGCAAGGACATGTGAGCCTCTGCTACTGACACATCCATTCACTGGCCTTCTTCTAGTCACTAAGGGAAAACCACTCAGCTCAGAGGGTGACTCCAAAGATTTGTGTGAGTTGTGGCAGCTTGCTGCTATTAAGCAGTTTTAGCTTTTGTATTGGTAGATATTTTGATCAGAAGAAAATGCATGTTACCACATGGCTAACAGTGACAGCACTGCTTTCAGTCTGTGCTGTACCTCCTTCCACCTAAACTCCATTTTCATTTTCATTCTGGGCTAACGCAGACGTGTGATGTGTTCCTGGTAACATGCCTTCTCTCTTTAGATTCAGGGACATCACAAGAGGATGATGAGCAAGTGTGGATCAGAACATGAAAAATAGTCAACATGTGAGATTTTTAAGCCTGTGTGTGGTCCTGCACTGATGAACTATAACGGGAGTGCAGCACAGCTAACGAGCTTGAGAAGTTAAGTTAATCACACGCTCTGCAGGAATTAATCAGATACAGAACAGATGGAAATAAATTGCATACTGACAAAAAATCCAGCATATCTCTACGGCAAAAACATTCCTCCAGCTTTCCCATTCATAAATCTCCCTCCATGGAGAAATCACTTGTTCATAAAGAACAACATCTGATGCAGAACAGCTCAAATGTGTCTCTTGCTTATGGCAGGGTGGCAAAGATGTCACAGCACTGAATAATGGTGGCATTCCTGAGCTTGACTGGGTACCTGATAAGATCATTTAGCCTCATTTCTATGCATAGTTATAATCCTGTGGCCTAAGGTATTTTCAGATTTGTCATAAGTAGTAGCTGAAAGGTATGATTCACACATAAGTGTTTGATATAAGGCTTGTTATTCCTAATTGTACACAAGGGTAATACCTAAGTATCAAACTCCCCGGGGACATCAGAGCTCCTCATTATTGTGCTAAATGTCAGAAACCCTCCTTCATTATAAATATTCATAAGAGAAAACTTGCTCCTCTCTGAATCTTTAGGACACCACTCTCAAACTTGAATGGCTCTTGTGATTGTGGCTCCCAAAGGCAGAGAAAAGCTGTGAAATTCAGGAAATCCTAGAAAGAACATGCTGGAGAACTGGGCTCATGGGAAGGTTTTAAGGTTTGCCAAGTGTGATGCAGAATGCCTTGTTACCAAAAAAAAAAAAAAAAAAGCCCTCTAAACCAACCAAAACAACTTCCCAAGGATTGCACTTGATGAGGATGATGAAGACAGAGTTGGGGCAGTTGGACATCTTACCTGACCCAGTCTCAGCACTCCTGTCACTGACTTGAGGGATGTGTGGAGGATGAAATGTCAGGGGCTTGGCCCAGGATGACTGCTGCCTCCCCGTTCCTGGTGAGGAACGAAGAAGTGACAGAGCAGCACTGCTGGTCCTCCGTCACATCATCATTAACCTGAAAGATTCCAGTCCTGACTCCTTCCTCCTTCAGGCCTTCTTAGTTTCCTGCAATTGGTGCACTGAGCTACAAGGTAAATTAATTACATTTACTCAGTTTGCTTGAAACAAGAACGAAGTTAATTTGTCTGCTGTCAGTGCTTACTGCCCTCAGCTTTGCTTCTCAGATCTAGCTACCCGTCACACTATTTAGGGCAATATTTTTGGTTGAACAAAAACTCAGTGAATAATGTTCTCGATTTTCCCTTTGAATGTGCAGGTCTCTGTAACTCTTCCCCCTCACCCTCCTCGCCAGCCATATTCTACTGAAGGGGAAGTAATGCTTCAGCTTTATATGACAGGTTGGAAATATGCTTTAAATAATTTACGCACGCAGTTGGATTTTGGTTCTCACTATCTGCTGCTATTTGGGTTCCAACTTGCTTTTGCCACAGAGATATTGCCCAGCACCTACCACAATATATTTCCTTTCCTCCAGCTCTGCTGCTTGTCAGCCCTCTAAATATTTCAATAAATGTTCATCCAGTGCCTCATGCTTCTGACATCTGAGTAATAGCAATCCAGTTTTTGCAGTTATTTTCTGTCCATCTTCTTGCATATCTTTTCCACAGTGCAGTGCACATCAGGGGGGATGTTCATCCATGGGAAGTGCCTCCCCAGCTCGGTGCTCACTGTTGAGGGTAGCTAATGACATCCTTGTCAAAACCAAGAAAATCACCCTCTTTCCTATGCTGTTAGCCATGGCTGCAAGCACTCAGTACATCCACTGCTCCTGCTGTGTGGGTTTTGCAGCTGGGATGGGTGCAGAAGCAGCTGCTGCAGACTTAATGAGGGTGAAGACTACGCCTATGTCTTGCTGGTGTATTGCCACGTAAATTAATCACAGCAGCTGTTTTTGCAAGCCTCGCTTCTCTAATGTCTGCTTGTTCTTCTGTACTTCTTCAGTTCACGCTTGGGATAGGCATTGTAATGAATGAGACTATTCTACTTGGATACTGTCTCACAGAGTGTGTCAAAAAATAATCAAACCATGGTGACACTCAATTATCCCCCAACTTTTCTTGCTCTATCATTTGGTAATATTGAGTCATTTCAGCCCTGATAATCAAAATGGATGGCTTCAGCCTCCGTATATATTAAATCACTTAAAGGGACCAGGCCAGCTTGGGAATTTCTAGCCAGATTTTTCAAAGTAAGCAAAAGGCACGAGCACAGCAGTATATATAAGAGGCAAAGATTTCTAGCTGTGATGATCAGCCAAGAGTTAAATCAAGTGGTGATCTCTTTCTCTCTTCCCACACTCTTGGCAGTGTGTGGCAGATGGATCACACTAGGGAAACACGTGAGTCTGTTCTGCTCCCGTTGGGGCCACCAGTGCATGGTGTCACCACGGGCACGTGGGGTCTTGCTCCGTGCAAGAGGGGCTGGAGCCCCTCTGCTGATGGAGAAGAGCCGGGAAATGGGAATGCAGCCCAGAGTGAAGGGATGCAGCCCAAGGTGGGATGAGCTAGGTGACAGGCAGGCACGTGCTCATCAGAGAGAGTGAGAGTGCAGGGCAATTAATAAATCAGCTCCAGCCCCCAGACAATCCTGGAGATTTGAGGCAGAGACTTTGCTATAAACCACGCCAGCCATAAAGCCTTCAGCCTGATGCATGATGCACACAAGCCACAGAAGGATTCAAAGGAGAGTTAATTTAGAATCAAATGGAAAGAACAAATCATTCTCCTCCTGAAACACAAGGGACCTGATTCTGCTTTCACTCTTTCTGCCAGGTGAGATGGAGGTAGAAGGGGGTGAGAGATATTGCAGACACCTGAGACAAGTGAGATCGCAGCAAAGAACGATTTATCTGTTGAATTACGCTTCAGGAACAAAATTTCTGAAGCTATTTGTAATATTTCATATATGCTGAAAAGTCACGTTTAGTATAGTTGGTAAAATAACAGCTTGTCTGCTTAAAATAATTAGTAGTTGACAAATGGGTTGAATTTTAAATCTGTAAGCAGCTTTGGTTAGCACTAATAAATGTTGATTAAGGTAGCAATTAAAATCTAACAATCTCTCTGGGGATCTGAACTTTAAAGCTGGAGTTTGGAACATTCCTCAGTTTACTGAGAAAATGTGGCAGTTCCTCCCCAAATTGCAATGTTAAGCTGTGGCAGCACAGATATTTTATCTTTATTTTTTCTGGTTTGCACAAACTAATTGCAGTCTGAAGCAGTGCCCACAAAGAGGGGCAGAATCCAGCACCTGATCCACACGAAAACCAGGTCTGGGTACAGTGATGGCATTTAGCAGGGTGGGTTTTCAGCATTATTGTACTGGCAGGACTTTACCGTGAAGCCTTTCCAGGAGGCAGGGGCTCTGTGCTGAAGAAATGAATTTTTTTCTGGAATTGGGATGGGAGAGAGTGGCTGGGGAATGCAACTACCACAGATCCCATTGCGACTGCAGTGAAATCAAGCACACAGGCTGTAATTCAAATCGTTACACTTAGCAAAGCACTGGGCTTTCTCTTGAGCCAGTTAATGCTGTAATATCCTCTTAAGCCCCTATTTCCACGGCAATCCTTCCCAGGAGGCAGCGCCTGCCCCTCTTCTCATCAGGCTGTGAAGTGGGCTGGAGAGATCTCCATCTTTCCTTCAAGATTTGCAGCTGTGGAAATGTAGCTGACCTCTCAAAACCAAGCAAGGTTTTGAAGGCTCTCCTGCATCTCCCCTGCTGCTCCAGGAGACCCAGCTACGCAGCTCCTAATCAGGGTGATTGCATGAGCTACAAGGAAAAGGTGCCGACCAGGCAGTGTCTTGAGGACCACTGAAATTATCTCCCTCTGCTGCACTTGAACAGCACGACCAAGGCAAATCAAGAAGCAGAGTTTTGTTTGTAGGCTTATTTCACTGATTTATGATCTTGGGACTATTCAAGAAGGTCTCAGACTCTTTACAGTACTGCTAGACCCGAGAAAATTTCAGTCATTTCTCTGCAGTTTCTGTCTTTGAAGGAGGGAAGTGCATTTGTATTTTGTGGAACGCCTCTTTCATGCTGGCCGAATACTTTTGTTTGTTTTTCTTTTGCTCGTGCTTTGGGGAAAGCACAAATACACCATACAAACAGATTTGTTGCACCCCAGCTGTGTCCTCCATTAATTACATTTCCTCCCCCGGATCATAAGCTGAATGCCAGCAGGACAGGAACAGGAATGCAGTGTGAATTGGGAGCGATGTGGTCGTTGCATGTTCCCAGCCTGAATGGGAGCACATTGCCATGTCTGCCCTTGTTGGGCACCCGTGAACACCAGTTGTGTTTAGGGAACTGCAGCCTCCATCCTGGACAAGCTTATCATTCTGAGAAGGACCTCTGTGATCTGTAGGTGTTTTCTTAGCCCAGCCTGCATGGTCTGAGTGTGGCTGCTGGTTTCTCCACAGCACTGCGTGTTCCTCAGTACATGTGCAGGGTCCATCCATTGCTAAGGATGTGTACAATGAAAGGGAAATGGAGAGCTGAGGATGTGAAGTGCTGGAGGAGGAAGGAGAACAAATCTGTCCAGAGGGTAAGAAAGATCCCATTCACTCTCTATCAATGTGTGTATCACCTTTTTTCTTTTTCTTTTCTGTATTGTGAGGACAAAATATAAATGGCTCAGATAAAGGCAGAAAGGGACAGCAATGAAAGAATGATAAGTGGAGATGCTCACAGCTATTTTTTTCAAGGGAAGCTTGAGAACTGGGAACAATTGTGTTTATATTGGCGTGAGCAGTTCCCGTGCCTGAAGGTTTAAGCCAGGTCACTCTCCGTGTAAGATGGACACAAGGGCTGAACTAGCTGGGAACTGCAGCTGCAGCCAGGCACAAGGGACCATTAGGAAGAGTTGGCTCAGCCCAGCACTGGGAGCGTGGGGTTTTCATGGAAAAGAGCAGCTACAAGAAGTTCCCAGGTGGACCTTGTTATCTTGGATGTCTCCACCCCCAGCCAACCCCTCCAGGTGCATTAAATCCAGCTGAGATAGGGCTACCTGTGCTGCAGTGGGTGCATAGGGCTGCTGGAGCAACATCACCCTAGGTCTTGAAATATGGGAAACTATGAGCTTCCCTAAGAGAGATTGAGGTTGTTATTTACACATAGGCTTGCAGACTGCTTAAAAGGGCCTGCTTGATATTTGTATAGTAATACTGTGCTCTCTGCTGCTCTTTCTGTAGAATTACAGGTGTCATCCTGAGGAGTGGGGACACCTCTTTGGAGAAAAGCCATTTTGTTGGGGGAGATGGAGCAGAGGAGCTGTTGGGAGATCTGACAGCTCCAAGGATCTCAGGGGATCTGCTTTCAGAATACTGACCTGTCTCCTCAGAAACCATGAAGGTAAATCAGAGGTAAATACATGTAGAGAATGGAAGCACATGATGGCTCAAGTGAGGACCAGGAAAAGGCAGGAGCAGAGAGAATAGTTGCAAACCTAACACGGCTGGAGAGGAGATAGGGGAGGCCTTCTCTCATTGCCAGTATTTCTTTGGCAAATTTAAACCCCCATGTGTGGAGCAGGTCAGATCCCAGTGTGCCCCAGGTGGGCTTCAGAGCTGCAGGTTCCAGGCCTAACTGGAAGCTGCAAGGCCACCACCCAAATCCACACAGCTCTTCAGGAAACCATCCCAGAACAGGACGTACTGAGAAGGTCGTGGCACTGTGCTGCAAACCATGGCAAAGACAAGTCCTGACTGCATCTCCTCTTCTCAGAATTGTATTTTTCTATTATTACTTAAAGTGCAAAATGAACATGTGGAACTAAATGCTACAGGATAAGACTGCAAATGAGACTAATAGGCCAAATGTCAGATTCATTTCTGGTGCAGCTGCTGAGGAGTCATTACTGAATGCATCTTTATGTAACCTCTGCTTTGAGGCTTAATCCAGCCACCAGATGACTGGTGTGAGGAAGATATTTTGCCAGTGGGTTGGTTTCTTTTCTGTTCTAAATTTCTTTGGCCCTCATCCCAAAGCAGCTGGCTGGAGCCAGCATTGGAGATTGGCTCAAAGTCTGATGGAGGAGGCCAGTGTGAGGTGCTGGGTCAATTAACTCCTTGGAGTCTGCATGGGGGCTTTGCTGCCTGTAAAGTTATAAATTGCTGTTCCTTAAATCCAGATTCTGATTGCGGGTTTAGGAAAATCTGTTTCCCTGTGGCAGCTCAGCCTCCTGTATAGCAATTTCCAGCCTGTTAACAGTAGGGTTGCTGTTCAGATATACCTTTCTCAAAACCAAAAGGTCCATGGAGGGATGGATAAAAATGCTGATCTAGAAGCTGGTGCAGAAACCAACATCCAACACTGACTTCTGCAGTGCAGGAATGAGGAGTGAAATCTCTGCAGGTGCTCAACAGCTCTTGGTCCTGTTGAGGGGTCTGAGCATGCCTGCAGAGGATGACAGCAGCCACTTTCTTTGCTTGCAGACGCTGCCACAGACATTGTTACCCTGGCCTTTGCTGCGCATTGACTAAATAATCTCCTTTTTTCAGCCTAAGTAATTAATTGCAAAAATCACTATATTTATCCCTAAGGCAGGTTTCCCAGACACAAGAAGAGTCAGTCTCAAATAGAGCCTTTCTTCCCCAAACAGCTATGGAGGCAGAGTCCTTGTAGCAGAGGTGATTTAGCGAGATGATATAATCACAGTGTCATGAATGCATGCAGGATTTCCCTGTTAATTACCTAACAGTTTAATTAAGGGGTGATTTTTTTTTATTAAAATTCTCATCTTTGTGAAGTACATGGCTTATAAAGGGGATAGTACAGAAGTGTTTATCACTGATACCCTAGGATGCTAATTTCCTTATGTTGTGACTTGTAATCAAGATAAATTTTCTCTGACTTATCCTCCAAAGGTAAGACTTTACACTGGTTTTGACATTTAAATTACCTTAAATTTGCAAGTCCAATGTTGTCATAAATATTCATAGCCAACAACTGAGCATTTAGTCCTTTTTTTTTTTTTAAATTTTTAATTCACTACTTAAAAACTGGTTCCAGAACAAGTGCAGGGAAATGGAGTACCAGGAGCACCTGGCTCCACTACCAACAAGTGAGTTGACACGCAGCATTTCTGATGCTGCAGTTTAACAGCCCACGTGACAAAGATTTGATGGTGAAATCATCCTTTGATTCTTTTCCTTATGTTTATCTACAAAAAGCTACTTATACTCAGAAGTCATTGGACAGCACTGCCATAATCTTAGCGCATGCCATGCAGGAGGTGATGAAGCTGCACTGTGCATTGTCCCCATCTCACCCTGATCCTGAGGTCTGTATGAGCCTCTCCTGCAGCCAGAGACCCATGGTGAAAGCACCCTTACCTTCCTGAATTAGAATTTTGCACCACAGGGACCTTGCTGACCTGTTAGCAGGCAAGTTACACTCACATTGATTTTTCTGATGTGTAACTGAGGTGTCTGTTCTATGTGAAAGGACAGCCTGTAGCCCAGATTTTTGTTTGCTTGTTTTTCAGTTCACTATTCTAACAAAAAGTGTTTTGTCTGCATACAAAATGCTGCCTCCAGAATGGATTACAGAAGCACTTCTATTATTTTCCTCTTCCAGTTGAAAAGAAATTGCGATGCAGCCCAAACCTGCAGCAAGAGTGAATTATTCAGTAGGGATCTGATTGTGGCCTTAGAAAAGGAACCCTCCAAGTTTTGAGGACGTGAAGAAGGGCATAAAAGATCTGAGATCTCAATTTCAGGTCTGTCTCTGCCAAGAATACTGAAAAATATAATTATTCCGTGGGGTTGTGTGCTCTGTGGTCAACACCTGGGAGTAAATGCAGTGTCAGGACAACAAATTTAAGTGTTTCTAGGTTCACCCTCCTTGAAGGACCAGTCATGAGAAGGATGAGCATCAGAACTCATGAGGATGAATCTTTACAGCTCTGAGCTTCTAGAGGCTTCACTTGAGCCACAGTGGATAAAGAAGATGCCAGAAATCCTGGACTCTGTTCTCCCTAACAATTCATTGCAATATAGGAAGAGATGCTCCTCTGTCAAGCTGATAGGAAAAAAAATATGACAACAGCCTCAAACTTCTTGATTTCTGATCCAGGAAAAACTGAGAGTCTAAGTGACAAGTTCTCATAAATAATTCCATCTAATGGAAGACAGTTTGGTAATTGCAATATTTTAATTTCAGCCCTTTCAGTGCAGAGAATTCTCATTAGCTCTCAGTATTCAGGTACTGCAATGAATTTTCATGGAGAGGGAATAGCATATATAACGTGGAAATAAGTTGAATTTGTTCAGCATTTTATGGACAAAACCATTTATTTTGTTCGTTAAGCAAAACTGTCCATTCCCTTCTGGGTACAAGAAAGTTTTTATTATTCCTGTTTTTCAAGTTAATAAAGCGAGGCAGAAAACAAATAGATCTGATCTAAACCTCTTCTTCACAAGCATTTTCACAATGGCTTTCTCTGTTTTCTAGCAAGGTTTATTTTAAAGCACTAAATTGACCTGGGAAGTCTTGAGTTTCCATACCTCAGTGTAACTCCTGTGTAATATTGCTTTGACTAAAGGCAATAAAAATATACACGAGGGAGAAATGCCAGACTAGCAGACTGTATACATGGATATTATAAATGAATAAAGCAATATGTAGACTGCGGGAAAAGAAGCATGCTACTTCACAAACACAGAGAAATTGGCCTGCAAGCAATGTCTGTTGTTGTTTAGATGAATTCTCAGCCCTTTGGAAGAGCGACTCTTCTACTTGCCATATGTTGCTCACTATGAAACCAAGTCATGGGAACTAAAACATCCATGTCCTTGACTATTTCACTGGCACTGAAGGTGTTGGAGGAGAACTAGGGGTGTTGGAGCAGGGTGTGCAAGGATGAAGGCGAGTTCTTGTTGCACACAGAAATCCAGTCTCATGAGGATATGGGCCATAGCATCTCAGTCAAGCAAGGCTCAATTCGGGGTAACATGGGCAAAGCAACAAGGCTGAAAGCAAGTTTTCCTTCTGATTATCTCTTGCTGTCTACATGGCCTCAAAAAAAAGCTGTAACCAAGGATGTAAATGTTACATCCTTCATGTTTGATGCACTTAAATGGAGCTGGCAAAGATAAAGCTCCGCAGGTAAAGATTCTGGCAATGGGAAATACTGATATGAGTCATTCCCTCCATTTAGCTTGCATTGAATTTCCAGCTCAGGGAAGCATCATTTGATTTTAAGATAGAAATTAAACGTTTGCAAGACTCAGCTCCCTGCCGGGAGTTGTTTACAATCAACATATGAGTGATTGCCAGCAAAGAGGACAATCGCCAAAGCAGAGCCAGACCTCAGCCAGCCCAGGGAATTTGCTGTGCATTACTTTATCACAGCTGCAAATGTTTTTTCTTTGGAGATTTTTCAGACGTGCTGCTGCCTCCTTGCTTGCACAGATGAGGCATCACAGCTGGGTCACCCGACTGTGGACAGCTCTGCGCCAAGGCATGTTTCTCTTGTCTTCTCTCATTGTCTTCCTTGGCCACCTGAATCTTACTGGGTTGGCTGCTGGTTACCTTCTCTCTAATCAGCTCTATCTGATAACATTCTTTTCATTTGTTCAAATAGGAACTTTCCACCCCCAGCCCCAAATGCACTGTCATCCTCCTTTGATGGCACCCAGCTCATTTTGAATGTACCTCTTCTTTACTTACAGCTCTCGCTCATCTTCCCTTCTATTTCCTGCACTGCTCAGTTTGGAAAAGCACAGCCCCAAGGACGGGGCTGTGCCACTTTCAGGCTCTTTAGCAGGCTTGTGGTTCACACATGGGAGGAGGTGCTGGTGGCTCCTCACTCACCCAGCCCCCAGCAGTACGCCCAGGCCTCACTGCAGCTCCGTTGTACAAGCACCCAGCTCTGCAACAGCTCTTTCAGTGTAATTTTGAAACCTCCTTCTCGGATTGTTCCTCCTTTTGCATGAATTATATGCAACTCTAACAGCAGAATTCAAACCCAATTGCATGCATCCAAACATCTTGCAGGTAGGGACCTGTCTGGGGCTCATTGGGAAGCATGCAGAAGTTCTGCTCTGCTGCACAGCTGTTGGTGAAGCAGGGATTGTATCAAAGTAAAAGATTTCTGATGTTTAATGATACAGTCAGAGTTCCTACACAGCCTCAGAACAAAAACAAAAAGCCTGAACCAAACATGAAGTGGGAGAGGCACCAACCATTTGGGTGCTATTTGGTTTATTGTAGTTAGAGCCTATTAGAGAGCTTATTAAATACTCTTCCTCCAGCATCTCTCTGGTGTATACCTGGCACAGACAAAGGGAAACATTTGATCCTCAGCAGTAAGGGAATATCAGCAGGCTAAAAAAAGGGCACGCTAGAAGATGTACTTTAAACAAAATGAATCAAGGGGGAATGCCAAGAAGACAGCACCTAACTTTTAGGCGACAATTTATGTCTTTGTTTACTTATCTATTATGCATTAATTGAAATCCTTAAAAGAAGTGGAACCTGGCTCAGTGTGTGATGAATTCAAATCAGAGATGCTTTGACTCAGTACAGCGAGACAGTAAAAGCTGTACCAAAAATATAACCAGAAAAATCTATGTAATTTTAAAGCTTTGTGCATTTCAGGATGTACTGCACAGTTACAAGGCAACAAAAAGTACAGGGACTGAACAAACGCAAGAATTATAAAGCCACCTGAAAAATCTCTCTGTCCTGGGAAGAGATGTTAATCATTGCTGCAGTCCTAATTGCCATGATTAAGAGAGAGCCAATCCTGTGCCCCTTGGAGCCTGCCATCCCTCTGTGAGAGCGTCTGCTCCGTGCACTCTTTGTGGCAAAAGCTGTGTCTTTAGCTCCGCTCCTGCAGGAGTTATGGACAGCTAATATTCGCCACAGAATGGTGAACTTGATGAAAAGTGAATTTTTGGAAGGAAAACAAGAACTACTTGAGGTTTCATGTTACATGCAATAAACAGTATTGACAAATAAATGCTGAACTGTGTCAGTGTTTTCAAACAAATACTTCTTTCTGGAAATGCTAAAGCGTTTTATTTCAACATATTAAGTAAAAAAACATACTGAACTTCTGTCTTATTTCAGAATTGTCCTGAGCTTAAAAAAAACCAATGGGTTATGAGCCAGAAGGGAAGCAGAATGTTTCACCTCAGCTCAAACTAAATGCTTTATTCACAAACAGAGTGCTGTAGGCCAACCCCAAACTAATTGCTTTGTTTAGCTCATCCCTGATAAATTCCTTAAACTTTTTTTCTCAGTTTGATCCAAGCACATGTTTTCCTTTTAAAGTGAATTATTTCACTATGAAACCACAAAGCCCGTTCTTCTGCTGCGTGGAGAGGGAACATCTCCAGTGCTAAGTGAGGATGAAGGAGAAGCAGTGGCCCCTGGAACAGGAATGTAGCCCTTGCAGCAAACACTAAGGAATGAGTAAGAGCAGCACTGAGGATTGGATCCTGCCTCAGCAGCGGAGAGAGACCAGAGCAGTATCCCTGTACCCCAGGGCTGTTTCTGTATTCTGCAGCAACGCTCTGCTGGGCCGTTTCATTGGAATTAGGCAGAGACACTTCCAGAAGCACATCTGTGCAAGTGGCAGCTGACTCCTTGGTAATGACAGCTTTAGAGACAATTATGACAGACAATTGTTTAATAAGAACTGGCATTTTTCATGAAAATAATGATATCAATGAAACGTGAGGACGTTTTAGCTCATTCTGGCCAAGCCCATCTTGCTGGTTGTCAGCCCTGTCAGCATTTACACCCAGTAACTTTGGGACTGTTCACTGTCACAGCAGGTGTTTGGTGCACCACCACCATCAAATCAATGAAATCAATCTGGCATCGCCATGAACACAAATAGAGGCAGAAAATCTGCATCAGGCTTCAGAGCTACATTGGACATTGCAGGTGGATGCTGCAACCCTTCATGGCCTTCTGCATTCCCTTCCCTCCAGCTCTCCGTGTCTTCTTCCTATGCAGTGTATCGCTGAGAGGCATCCCCTGCTCTTTTGCTGCAGGGAGCATCAAATGTCTTCATTTCCCAGGTATGAATTAGTCATCCTTGATGCGGGCATTTCCAGCTAACCGACTAAGCTTCTCCTACTGGGCACAAAGCACTGGGATGGTGTCTTTCAAGATTTAATGAAGTGTTTGATGTTTGCTGTGCAATCCTTTTCTCCTGTAGGGAAGGGCTAGAGCAGCTCAGGGGGGATGAAAGGGGATGGAGGAGATGCTGCCCTCCTGCCAGCCCCTCCTGAGGTGGGAGGTGGAGGCAGATCCACACCAGGAGGAAATCTGAGCATCACATGAGCATCTGAAGGCTTGTGAAGCCACTGGGAACCATTGCAGCCAGTGGTTTATCCAGCAGTCTTCATGCTTTGAAAAATAATTTCCTCTCCCTCCTTCTGGCCAGTACATTGATTTGCTGTCCGATGGTTTAGACAGTGAAAGAGTGGAATATTTTGGAAAGAATGGAAAAAAATAATAAACTGGGAACACTTCCACTTCCCTAAAATCTTGCTCAGGCTGCCTTAAGGTTTTATTAAGAAGGCAGAATTGTTGAGAGTAGAATTATTGTTCTGTGCTGGGAGTGGCAAAGCAGATTGTTAGACACGGAGAGAAGTGAGCTGGCTGCCCTCATGAATAAGTCAATGTGTTACTCCTGCTAGACTGGAAGCGGAATGACAGCTCTTCCACATGCTGATGCTCTATTTCTCTGCGACCTTCACCAAACTGAAGCGTGCTAAAAATGCCCTGCAAACATACCCTGCAAAGCACATGCTCCAGGGCTAGGGAAGCACCTGGAGCAGCACAGATCTGGGGCTGTCAGCTTGCAGCTCCCTGCCACAAACCCAGCCGTGCTGCCCATTGCACCTCTGCTCCTGTTTCGTGTGCTCCATGCTCCACCCAGTTCCAAAGCAGATGGGGATGAGAGTTTCCTCGTTCCTCAAAGTGCAGCTGGCAGGCAGCAGCTGCGCCAGCACGGCTGGGACATGTCACCATCCCTCTGCCAGACCCAGTGGAGGGAGCACACCAGGAGTCATGGGCACCCAGGCTTTTTCTCTCCTTTATCTGCGCTTTGATGCCAGAGATACATGAGGACAGAGAAAGCACGAGCATGACACGGTGATTCATGCTTATCTTCACCCATGCAGTTACCAACAAGTTACCAACTGGCCGCTCTCTGTCCCTATCTCCTCACTTAAAATGCCAACTAACTTGAAAGAAACTTGAAAAAAAAGGATAATGAAGGCTGCCCTAGTCAGCTCTGGGGCTCACTTGTACCTGAAATCACTGCAAGGCAGAGTGAGGTGTCTCTGGCGTGCTGCAGGGTCAGCTCCTTGCAGTTGGTTTCCCGGGGTCACTCCAGCTGCAAGCCTGGGATGTGGGGGCACGGCCTGGGCTGCGTGGTGCGTGGAGGTCCTCTGCCAACACCAAATGTGTCACTGTGTGTCCCTTGGTTTCAAAGTACAAAGCTGTTCCCTGGGTCACAGCAAAAAGCACAAATGTTCTGCTCTGAAAAAGGAAATTCACTGACTCCTTCTTGAGCCAAAAAAGGGGAAAAAGGCTGCGTAATTCATTTACTTTGAGTAATAAGCGTTTCCAAGTTATCTAAACAGCACTAAAACCAGGGAAATCTCTGTTTATTTTATCAGTCCGTTTCTGCCATGGGATTGATGCTGGTGCTCCAGGCAGGCTTGGCTCCTGCATCTCCGCACAACTCAACCCCTTTTCCCAGCACCACAGCACCAGCCCCGTGTTGTTGACAAGTGGAGGCAGCCATGCAGAACGCCCCATTCTCCACCTGAGTGCTTTCCTGCTGACCTGAAAGGACCCAGCTCCCTTTGGCAGAAGGGCAGCACTGCTGCTAACGGGATGCTGCGTCCGGAGAGCAGGAACCAGCAGGCACAGGTGATGGCTCTATGGGACACAGCCAAACGTTCTTACATAGCTTTGCATCCTGACATCAGGGTGAGTTTCCCCAGAGCTTTCTGCAATAGCTGCCCAAAGGCTGTGCACCCCTGGAGCTCACAGCAGGGCCCTGTACAGCGGCTGTGTGGCACCCATGGAGGGAGAGTTTTTTTGGAGGGAAATAAGACAGGCACATCTTACCCAAACGCCAACATATGCCTTCAGGGTAAGGCCTGGGGCTGTGGATCAGCCTCCCAGAGAGGAAAGAAAATCCACTGCTGAAAAGGAATGAATGCCTGGCAAATCTACAGCTGGGCTTCAGTGCTCTATCAACCCACAGGGCACAAGGCAAAATCATCTCTGCAGCCAGATCAATTCTCGTGTCCTGACCGGTGAGCTGCTCTCACTGCCATGAGGATTGCTCGGTGTTGGTGCCACTCTGCATGGTGGAGCAGGGACTGTCCCCTGCCAGCACTGCCACCAGCCCCACAGCGAGGGGCACCCACCCCAGCACTGTCCCACCCCATAGAAGTGGGAACCGAGCAGCACTGCAGCCGTGGTTGTGCAGCACAGGTGAACAGCTGTCCTCACAGAGCCAGCTTTGTTCTGCAGGCAGAAAGGGCTCTTCTGTCACCACCCAGCAGAGTCTGAAAACTGTCACTTCTTGCCCTGCGTCTGCCCTTGTCTCTCTGCTTCTATTTGTTTTACAGACAGCCGGTGGTTTTCTTATTGCTTTCAATTTTTTTTTTTTAATTGAAACTGGGTAAATTACTTCTTTTCGCCGAAATCATTGATGAGTTGAACGAAAGTTTCCATTATTGCGTGGAGCAGAAAGCAGCATCCTTCACGTCAGGACACAGAGCTGCTGTTCAGACTCCTGCACGAGGGCAGGACACAGAGCCTCGCTGCAAGAGGGGCAGCCCCCGAGAGCCCTTGAAAGCAATTTTTGCCTGGCTAATATTTTTAAGGGACGGAATTTAGCACAGCAATGTGTGATATGAGAAAACCTCTGGAGTGCGCCCTGCAATTTTCCCCTTTCCCAAACAGAATTGTTTCAAAGTAATGGAGGCACAGAGCAGCTTTCTTCCTGCTGTAACATCACTGAGGATGGGTGCCCTCTCCTGAACGGTCCCCACTGATAAAAGGGGAGGAAGGAGGAAGGAAAGAGAAGCATTCATGAACGTGGAGGACCCTGTGACACAGCCATTCCCTGGGGATGACATCTCTCCAACCCCTCCTAGAGGAGCTCAGAGCACGCAGGGAGCGACGAGGGGAGACCTTGTGTGCTGGAAGAGACGCCGAGCACAGCCTCAGCCGCGGAGCTGGCATCCTGCAGGAGCCCCTTTGCATTATTCAGCACCGTGGAGCCCGCAGCAGCTCCTCTGCAGAGCTGGAGCACGAGCCTGACCCGCAGCAGAAAGCAAACCAGACCTGAGTCCTGTCCTGGCAGCTGCCTGGGGGCATGGCCACGTTTCTGCTCCATGATGCATGAATGCGTACAGGAGAACGGGACAGGAATTTGGGAGGAGGAGTGACATGGTCACAGAGGGTGTTCACTTCTTCAGACGGTGGGAGGGACATGGAAGGGCTCAGACAGAAGAGCAGACACCAACCTATTAACAGACTTCCTAACGAGGTGCTGAGCCTATGGCATTACACCTGACAAATTCATCGCATGAAGATATAAAGGAATTAAAACAGCTCCAGATAATTGCAGGGCACGAGAATATGTCATCTTAAGCTTGGCAAAATTAATTGTCCTGACAGCTTGTTTAAAATGGAAGCAGGCCATGCAATCAAAGGAGATAAAGTCCACAGGGACGGCACGTTGTGTGGTCAGCAGAGCTCAGCCCTGCAGGGCCCTTTGCAGAACTTCACATCCACCCACTGCAGGCATCTCTCGCTGCTGGGGCTGCTTGTGCCATGCCCATCTGATTTCCTGCTGCTGTGCCTTGCAGGTCCCAGCCCTCTTTTTCTCCCACTTCTCTGTATGTCAGCATTTCCCCGAGGTTTTTATGCCTTGGGCCCTTTCCTCTGGTTGTAGCCAGGCACTGGTGTGGCACAACGGCAGCTTTAGATCGAGGCTCCTTCACTGGAATGTTCTCAGCCCTTGTCCATAGAGCACCAGGCACAAATCAGCCCTGTGCAAATCGGAGGGATAGAAAAGCCAGGCTGTTAATCTCCGTAATGTGCCTCTCAGTGGGGATTTCACTCTAGTGTTGTTTGCATTAAATATGATACCAACTGCTGGATATGCAGTTATAAATAAATTAAAGGCCACGGTTAAGTCAAACACCGTCCCGCTGCTGACTGCGGGCTCTGTTTACAGCGAACGGGGCAGGCTGAGCGCACTGCCCGCCTCGCTGGAGGACATGGCAGCAGCAAATTCCATCATCTGTGCTCTGGGAAGCTCATTCTGGGGGCAATTAACCCCTTATTGGGCTCTGTGGTGTCAGCCCGGGCTCTGGCACTTCTGTGGGCACTGTGTGTGCCTCGGGCAGAAGAGAGATCACTTTGCTGGGGCTGATGGCCAGCAAATACCTCCAGTGCAGTGCTTTCTTCAGCTGATGTCTAAATATCTTTTTAATAGCAACATGGCCAGGCTTGCACTTCTGGTAAAAAAGAAAAAAATGAGCTGGTGCTGAACTGCACGGCGACGAATCCATCGGATATTTTGGTAACTAACTGAAGAAACTGTACCCTGAGAGCTGTGAAGGGGGAGATGGTAAAGGTCCAAGTGGAGCCGAAGCTCTGGTGGTGGCCGTGAGAACCCCGGCACAGTGCTGGGGGCTGCAGCGGAGCAGCAGGAGCGATGCTCGGAGCAGAACTGGGGCACGCAGCGCTGGGACGTGGAGGTGCTCGCTGCAGAGCTGCTCAGGGCAGACACCAGCACAGCATCGTGCCGTGTCCCCGTGGCCCCTGGCTGCTGCTCTCTGCTAATCCATCCCTAAGCCCCTGAGCAGCTTTGGGAGCCCGCGAGCTGATTTCTTACCAACCTGCTGCACAAGCACGAAACCCTCTGCTCTCCCCATGCTCTGGCTGTGAAGAAGACCGTGCAGCCATGAGGCAATACACGCACCTCCTGTTGTACTGCTGAGGATGGGAGCAAAGCAAAACCACTGAGATTTACAGGGGGAAAATAGAAGCACATCCCAAAGGGCTCTGTGAATTTGTGGGTTGCTTCATCGCTGCTGTTTCCCGGTGTCTCTCTCTGTTCCTCTTCTGCCTCTCGGAGCCTCTGGGATTAAAGGATTTGTCTCCCAGCATGGCTTGGCTTCGGGGCTGGGCCAGGACAGACAGAATGTCCGTGTGTTCCCCCCTGCACTGCTGTTCTGACAGCATCCTGACCGCTCTCTCGCAGAACTTTGTGCCCTTTAGAGGGGTTTTCCCTCTTTGGGCAGCACCTTGGGTGGTGACAGAGGTCCCCAAGGGCTGGGGCACTGCATGCTGCCCCATCACCGCATCTCGAGGCCAAATCTCTCTGTGTCGGTCTGAGCCCTTCCTCCCACAGTGCTTTATCACACGCTTGGAGTTAGAGGGTGAGGAAGTACAGCAGTGTCACAAGACCATAACTGACAGGGATAAAAACACAAAGTGGGGGCTGTGGGGAGGGAAATTTTGCTGTGTTTCACTTTTGAATGAGTAAATCGAATGTATAAATTGTCCCCTTGAGGATAAAATGCAAGGAGAAATCAATAGAACGATGTAAGCAATGAGCTGAAGTTTCCCAGCGGCTGTGTGCGTTGCATGCTAATAAGGTGGTTTTGAAAAAAAATCACAAAAGAGCAGTGAAAAGCAGATGAATAATAAATTGGTATTGACCATACTCAGATAGCTGTGGGCTCGCTAACCGGGCTCTGTCCCCAGGAGGAGCGGGGAGGTGCAGCCCTACCCCGCACTCATTCGGTCCAGCGCTGCGGAGCCGCCTGGTTCCTGATTATGTTGCAGTGATGGGGATGTGGCATGGCAGCAGCTCTAGCAATCAGCTGCTTGGAGTCCTGACCACAGGCAGTCCTGCATCCACATGCTGGCAGCTGCCATGCAGCAGGGCTTTGCTGCAGGTCTGGGCAGGGATGGCACGTTGGTAGACCGCGCTCCTCAAGGTTGGAGGACGTCCAGGGTCCTCGGGCTCTCCTGAGGAACCCATCGCGTGCTCACGGTGCTCATCTCCTTCCTTTCAAAGCAGCTTCTGCAGTGGAAGAGCTCCCAGAGGGAGGAGCAGAGCTCCTGAAGCAAAGGAATTGGTTTGTGAGTTGGCTCCAATGGCAGCGGCCCTAAATTTATTCTTTATTATCCAGAGGGAGCAGCGGTTGGCAGGAAGCACCAGAGGGTATTTGCGAAGGGAAGGGAACACGTTGCTGAAATCAGATTACATCCCCAGCCCTGTCTGGGCTGCCCATTCCTCTTCTATATATTTAGAAATTGGCAAGGATGCAACTTTATAAAGGGAGATTTACAGCACAGGGTGCAGCGTGCGGGGAGATGTAACCCTGCGGCTGGGTGTGAGCTGTGAGCGAGGAGCATGGGGCGAGGGTGGGGGCTATGCCAGGTGGCACCGCTGCCACCAGCACCGCCACCGAGCCCTGGGCACCACCCCGCTCCCAACTGCTGACATCCTATGGGCTCCTGCACTGTGCATGGCTTCACAGTTCAGAAGTGCTTCCAGGATTTTTTTCATGAGCACTTTGCATAGAAGAGGTGCTTCTCCCCCTTCAAATGTAGAAGAGTTTCTGAAAATTCATTTTTTCTAAATTTCCACTAGAACATCTCATCTTCTACCTTCAGCTGACAATCATCTCCAGCCCCTGAGAAACTAAAAGTCTCGAAGAGGCATCGCTGAACTTTCTCTCTTGAAGAAAAGTGCAGTTAAATAGACCCTGCTCGCTCTGTTATTTTATCTCTGTGGTAGAGATGTGCTGCCACGGAGCCATGCCCAGCAGCACTGAGAACCATTGAAGTGGAAAAGCCCCAGGAGAGAAGCAGCAAAGACCCCCTGCTCATGGCACAGCCATGTCCAGCTCTGCCCCGCAGCATCCTCTGTCCCATAGGAGCAGGATACAAAAGTGTCTCACTGCTGTTGCCCTCCCACCCACAGAAAATTTAACAACAGACACTTGGAATGCAGGGAGATATCGGGAACAGACCATGGCTTTTCTCTGCCGTGCCCAGCTGAACGCTGAGAGGGGTGTGGGCATGGAGATAAGGGAGGATGGGTGCTGGAAGCACCTCCAGCTTCACATGGTGTGGGCTGGAGAGTGACCAGGCGGGTCAGGAGTGTAATAACAGAGTTTTATCTGCTTTGTGCAGTGACAGGAGGGATGCCAGCATGGGAGCTTGCTGGTATTGGCACCCAATGATCCCTGCTTTAGGGCTTGGTAGCCACGATGCTCAGGGTCCCACCACGCTCCCAACCTCTCCAGACACCTTTGCTCAGCTGCCGTCCCCTCCTGACAGCAGCACCTGCCCTGCTGCATCCCCCAGCAGGCTGAGATTTCACAGCTGGGAAACGTGATGGTGACACCCAGAGCCCCCTGTCCCCACCCCGGGCAGGACACTGCCACCAGGGTGCCCTGGGCAGGACGCGGGAGCGTTTCTAAATACCAGGGAAGCACAAGTGCCATCTGCGAGCCCCCAGTAGATGCTGCACAGAGATGACAGTGAAAGCCTTTGAGGGGAGGGAGGGGGAAGCAGGGAGAAGACAATTAAATAGCTGCTTTAAATGATCTGGAAGGAGATTAAAGGCAACTGAGGGTTTTTTTTTTTTTTTTTTCCTCTTGGGTTG
>WBMW01005037.1:1971224-2021964 GCA_013396635.1 Penelope pileata | reverse complement strand
AACCGGAGCCGGTGGGGAGGAGCAGCTGGGTCAAGGGAGAGGTGGCTGAGGAGCCCGTGATGCCGAGACTGGACCCCTCCTTCTCCCGTTGGAACCCCCTTTCTCCATCCCATGCAAAGTCAGACAAAGAGGTAGGGCTGGAAGGTGAGGGGGCTGGGAAAGGGTCTCAGCGCTGTTAACCCCCTCACACCTCGGTCCCCAGAGATGAGAGGCACCAGCAATGCACCCATGGACACCTCCATGCCCTGGTAGCCCCCAGACACCCACCCACCCTGCTGCTTCTAGGATAAATGCATTTTAAATGCATTTGAAACACCTAAAAATATTTACTTCTGCCCTGAGATTTCTCAGCTAGCAGCACCACTTTTCCCTTATCTCCACATCCTCAAATTTGGGGATGTGTGGTCCTCTCTGAGCTGCGCTGTCACAGGAGCTCCAGCGATGCCACGGTGACACTGAGGGTGAAGGGGGGATCTCCCACAGCAAAAGGCCCCCAGGATGGGCACAGCTGGGTGGGCTGTTGGGGGTTACCCTCCCAGGCTCAGGGTGCTGAGCTATCTGCTGCCCTGTGAGATCTGGGTGACCCGTTCACTCAGCCCTCTTTACAACAAATTCTTTACTACTGCACAGCGATCTAGGAAATCCCATCCAGGGATTCATTGATTTGGCAGCCATAATTTGTCCCAATTTATTCATTGACAGATGTCGTGTTTCCAAACACCAGTGGGCTCTGAGCACACTGAGGTCCTGCAGACCCCTGACCTATTGGATGTAAGGAGATACCTCACCCTGCAATCAGTCAGATAATCTCTGTGTGCAGTGGACTTCACACAGCAGCCACCCAGAGCCAACATTCCCCCAGACTTTCCTCCTCTTAAATCCAGCTGACAGAATCACTGTGGAAGGCTGACCAGAATCAGATTTATTTAGTTATGTGTAGTCATACAAATATGGAGAGAAATGTTTTCTAGCATTCATCCCACACTGGTTTAAAGAATGACTAATAATCCTTAACACCAATGTTCCTTTCATGTAAAAGCTTCTGTTACGAAATCTTGATTAGCAGAGAGGAGTTTGCCAGGGCTGGGGTTCCCAGCTGCTCTCACCCCCTGTTCCTGCTCCCTGGACAGGTTCTTGGGATGGATCAAGAGTATTTGTCCTGAAGAAGAGAAGTGAGACACGAAACATTGGTGGGCTGCTGTCTGGAGGAGAGCCAAAGCTGGGGTCTGTGCTCTTCTCCCAGGTCCCCGGTGCTCCAATTCCTGGTTCTCCCATTTGTGGGAGCTTATGGTCCTGTGATCCAAGCCCAGACCCATGCCCCTGCACTAAAGCGTTTCTCCCTGAGGCAGTGAGAGAGTTCCTTTGGGATCCTTGTCTATAATGAAGAGCTATTGTCACTTCCTGGCCCCATAACTTCATTTTGGCCTTGTAGAAAGCAATTGCTTTCCCCATGAACAAGATACCCATCTGTTGTTCTAATTTTACAGTGTGTGTGCACGTTTATATCAATAGCTGTCTCTAGAAAAGCTCTGTTTTGGATTCTGTTGCCTCGTGTTTCTGCACACAGTGAATGCAGGCACGGCTGCTGACATGGAGGATATTACATCTCCATGCTCCGTGTCAGCAGCTGCTGCCGAGTGCTCCAGGTACCACCTCCTCCACTTTGCCTCTGTGCCAAGTGCTGCCAGACAATATCCAGTTATATTTAAAAGAAAATTCTAATTATGCTCTGAAATATCAGCTACCTGGAATCAATGTAACTCTTGATTTACAATCATCACTTTAACAGGTGGGTGCAGTTTGTGTCTATTGCCAAATATCTACTTTCGTGAATGCACATTGGATGGGTACCTCTTTTTCAGGTGTTCCTAGCAGGTGAGGCTACAAAAAATATCAAGACATTGCTCCTCTGGCAACCCAACTAGTCAGCTTGTGCCTCTGGTGGAGTCATCTGAGGGCGTGAGTGAACGACCAGATGTGAAATCATGATGTGGCTCTCAAATGTTCACCAGTGATGGCCAATTTATCACCGGTTTAGCCTAGCTGAGCCGGAGTGTGCTGGCTTCCCAGAGCCTGGCTTGCAGCCTTGCCATTCCCCATGCAGAAGTGTGGGTCACTTTGTAAACAAGAAAATAAAGGAAAGCCTTAGCATAAATCTAGATGGAAAGGAGTCTACCTCTCCTTCACCCTTTAAGAAAGATTTTGTTCTACCTTCTGTGCTCACATCACTTCTACAGAGCTGGATACCTACCGGTGGTCCAGAGCTGACCCCTGCACACCCAGCCCTTGGAGTGGGCAGAGGTGTAGTGCCAGGGGAAGACACCGTCCCATGGAGCACATCTCCCAACACTTTTAGTGTCCTCATCGCTTGTGCATAGCCTGAGGGATGTGTGCAGTCCCTTTCCTTGCGTGGGGTATTGAAACGAATGCCAAACTATCTCTTCCTGCCTTCACCTCTGCTCCCTGCAGGGATTTAATCCATATTTTCCTTCAAGCAAAAGCAGAGCCGGAGGTGCACCGTTCTCTCCTTGTGCACTAAAGCTCCCAACCTAAATCCCTGCTGTTTGCTTCTGAACTAGCCGACCTTTCAGCTAAGCTGGGCTCGTTTTAATATATTTTGTAAGTGTGTGTCTGTGGCTTAAAAAGGAAAAGAATCATGGAAACCATCAGGCTCCTGATCTCAAATGTTACAGCAAGGCATTTACTTAAAATCTTGCAGGAAAATGTCACCTAAAGACCTTGCCTATTAAAACTTCCTGGACTTTGAGCTGAGGGTCCCACAGTGACCAGGATACGAGGCCCACAGATTGCCTCACTCCCTTTTATGTTGACCCAAGTGTTTTTCTTCTTTGCTTTTCCTGCTGCAGCTGGGGACCACTAGGAGTTTTTCATGTTAACCCTATTGCAGTCTGATTTCTCCAGGTGGGATTTTTCTGAAGGACATGGAAAGCAGCAGAGAGAAAGCTCTGCAAGAAGCAGATGCTAAAAGACAGCACCAGCCTTTTCCTTTGCTGAGGTCCCAGCTGCCAGCCCTAAATACCTGTCACAGCAGGTTCCTGAGTCAGGTAGCGTTCGGCTGATTCGAGCCTTTAAAATCAGATCCCAGTGAACTCAGTGGGACAGGTACTCCCGTCTTCAAACATCCCTAAGAGTCAGGAGTGCCTAAGGTGGGTTAGTAAGATACAATCCTGGGGGGCACAAGGAGGTTCTAAGCACGCTGCGCTTGAAAAATGAGGAAGTAAAGGAGAAAGGAGTGAGAAAAAAGTGGGTATATATCAGCTTTGTTGATGACAATATTGACTGCATCATTACTTACAGGCATGGCATTACTCAACATATTGCGAAATAAAGTATTGCTAGTCGGGATGAGCAATAAAAGATTCCCAACTGCTGCGTGTTATTTACTGTATTTGGCTGAAGTGATTTCAGGAGAGTATTTTAAATCAAAACTGTTGATACATGAGAGATTTATTGCCTCTGTTTTTCATAGCAGAGGAAACTGCTGAGACTCCTCAGTGTGAGTGTGTGGTGTGTGAGTTGGCAGAGCAGATGGACCATGCCCAGCACAGAGCAGCGATCACACACCCCAGTATTGTGTCCTTGGGCATATTTAAAAGAAAATAGGAAAGTGGAAAACAGAACACGCTGGGATGTGTATGATGTTGTTGGTAAGAGAATTACCCTGAAGAAGAATCAATCTCTGGGAATGGACAGCTGGGAAATGAGGTGTCCAGATTCTTTGTGCAAGTCTTATCTTCTGTGTGCCGTGTGTGCAGATTCATCCCTTTACTTTAGCAAAATTCCTTTAAAGTTAACAGATGTATTGGCTGATAGGCTTTGTAACATTTTTCTCAGACAGAGCCAGATGTGTTAACTGGACATGCACAGAAGATACCAGATGCTTTAGTTCAGAGATAAAATCAGATTCTGGATCCCCTGAGTTGTTATTGCAACAAGCCCAAATCAGATTCCTTGTGGCAACAAACACACTTTGTCTTCATGTACAATATAAACGTCCAACGCACAATCATTTGTGCTCACAGACTGCCACGCAGTGTTTCCCTTCAAAAACCCTCTGATTTACCCCAGGAACAAATACAATGGAAAGGGACAGAGGAGCCCAAGGAGGGAGCTCCCATTTGCTGCAGCTGAGAGCCTCCGTGCAGTGCAGTGGGCAGTCCTGTGCCCTGCAGGGGTGAGGTCTGCCTCCCCAGCCCTGGCACTCCTGAGCTTCCAACAGCTCCACTCAGCAGTGTGTCACGGGGCACAGAGCTAAATCTTCTTAAATACTTTTAAGTGTTTGCACTGCCTGCAGCCCCCACTTGGCCCCCGGCCTGCACACCATGCCAACGCTCTTCAGTGTATCTCAGTTGGCACACTTTGACCTCTCCCCAAAATAACTGAAGACTTAAAGCTATCAGAGAGGATCCAAAAGATGGTAAAGGGACTGGAGGGCAAGGTGTGTGAGGAATGGCTGAGCTCCCTTGGTTTGTTCAGCCCAGAGCAGAGGAGGCTGAGGGGAGGCCTCATGGCGGCCCACAGCCCCTCATGGCAGCCCACAGCCCCTCATGGTGGCCCACAGCCCCTCATGGCGGCCCACAGCCCCTCATGGTGGCCCACAGCCCCTCATGGCGGCCCACAGCCCCTCATGGCAGCCCACAGCCCCTCATGGTGGCCTACAGCTCCCTCATGGCGGCCCACAGCCCCTCACAGGGAGCAGAGGGGCAGTGCTGAGCTCTGCTCTCTGGGGACAGTGACAGGGCCTGAGGGAATGGCATGGAGCTGTGAGGGGAGGGTCAGGTGGGGGTGAGGAAAGCTTCTGCCCCAGAGGTGGTGGGCACAGCCCCACGCTGCTGGAGCTCAGGGAGTGTTGGGACACTGCTGTCAGACACAGGGTTTGAGTTTGGGTGCCCATCTCTGCCCAGGTCCCCTACACTCATGTCCCAGGGAGGCTGGGGCTGCAGGACTCACCCGGGCTGGTCCCAGAGAAGTTTCCAGTGGAAGTTTCCCTGGGACACCCTGCACTGCCTTTGAGTCACGCTGTGCCACTTCAGCAGATACAAGAATTTGGCAGTTTGTGCCTTCTAAAGCACATCGTGACCTGCTGTTAATATGTTTTATTTGCGCTGTGTGATTTGCCTTGTTCCTGCTATTTTTCCCTTTAAGAGCCCACATCCTCCCATTTTTTGCAGCACGCTGGATTTGCCTGAGCCTGAGCTCCCTCCGAGCCAGTGCTGGCATCCCTCTCGCTGTGCAAGGAGAGGAGGACAGAGGATTTGCCACTGATCTGCAGCCTCCATGAGTGATGAGAAGGTCCCTCTTGGCTATAACAGGAAGAGGAATGAGGCTGCAGAGGACATTAGTCCCCAAGCTCCATCCCTGCCATTACAGGCAAAGCCACTGTGCAGCAGCCTGAGCGCAAAGTCACATTTCTGCCCTGCTGCTCCTCCTGCAACACTGCTGCAGGACCTGCTGCTCTGCTGGCAAACGGGAGCCTCAGAGGAAGGGTTTATTTCCATGCCTGTAGGCCAGTGAACCGCCGGGAACTGTTCTCCCTGGACTTCCTGGGGACTTTTTGCCCCAGCCCATAACACAGAGCAGCCCTGTGACTGCTCTAAACTAAACTGAAGGAGAACAGTCAGAGGAAGCAGGCAGGAAGCTGGAAAGAGAAAGTCGACAAACAAATGGCCAGGGAGGCTACTCAGTTCAGCCTGAATTAGACAGGGAGCTCATTCAGTGCCTTCCAGTGTGATACTGGGGCTTAGCTGTGGCTGCATTCACTGCCTGAGAATCTTAGAAAATCTGATCGGAGCTCTTTGGGGAACTGCAGGTATAGAAGAAGTTTGGACAAAATAACAACTGCTTACATTAAATAAATCTTTGGTTGATTTGGCAAGATGTTTACTGAACGCAGGAGCTCTCTGGACTATAGCTGTCTTTCTAAACCTTCTCGTAAATCACAAACAATCTGTTCTGACTCCAAGGGCAAGTATTTCCAACTTGTTCATTGTTAAAAATGAAATGGATTTTTGCACCTTACAGAAAACAGTGCCTGCTCTTGCAGCATGTTCCCCTTTTTGCTTCTAGGGGGTTTCTTCTTCTGCTTTTTACCCTGTCTAAACTGCAAATATCTTGTCAAACAAAAGCAAACAGGTGGTTCTATGGCATCTGTCCCAGAATTGATCTAGTGCTGTTGTAGCTATCAGGCGAAGGAAGGTTTCTTGCATGGAAGACTCCAGGAATACTACAAAGAAAATGCAGTGCAAGATTTTTCTTAGGTTCTTCTTGAATGACTTAAAGAAGATAATCTGCCTCCCGTGTTGAAAGAAGGACTCCTTCACTGATGCAAAGAACATTAAAAATAACAGCTTGTTTCTAGCTCAGACTTTACAACATCTGAAGAGTCTTTCTGAGGAGCCTTATCCAGCTCTCACATTGTCTAATGTCATTGAAAAGCCACAGGGATGTGTACAGAGTGCAGTACGCAGGGTTACTTTGGGAGAAAGGAAGGGAAATGCATGCACCTATTTCATCCCAAAATGTACTGTTAATGATTAATTACTGAGCTTATATTTCTCCAAGCACATGGAAATATGAAGGCTTTATTGAGTGAGCTTTTAAACGGGAGCATAGCAGAACAATATGGTTTTAACTGAGGAATTTTTGAGAGGTTTTTACAGTGAGACACCCTACACATGTACAAGCAAGGCGTGTTCCCAGGTCATGTGTGCGAGAGCACAGGCTGCATTCTCTTACTTTTGCTCTCAAAGACCACGTATGGCTGCTGAAACCAAAATCACTTCTCTTTCAGTGAAGTACAAAACTCTCTGGCAGTGCTCAAAATAGAAAAAGCCGCACACCCAGCTTTGAATCCAGGGCTGAGTGCTGGAGGAAAAAATCTAGAAAATGATTTGGGTGGAAGGGTGCATTCACACAAGAAATTGCTAAACATCAGCAGAGCCAGACTAATGACAGGGATGAGAAATAGGTTAGAAAAATTAGATGGAGTCCTTCTTGCTCTGTAATGACCATTTCATGAAAGAAAGTAGTATTTCACTACGTGGTAAACACAGAAGCAATAATGAAGGTAACTGCCACAAAAGTAGCTATGAGATGAACTGGCAGACAGTGGAACAGAGTTCAATTAACAGAAAGGTTTCTTGAAATGATTTGATTCTTCAAAATTTGCTCTGATTCTTCAGCTAACCCTTCAACAAATTTTGCAGCCACCAGTCAGCTCAGCAGGGATGTTGTGGAGAGTAATAGTGCAGAGAGACAGATACAGCCTTTCCCTTTCCTGGAGCTACATGGACAGGAGGAATGGCTTCAGCTCAGTGCATGGATGAATGCTCCTCTGCCAGCAAGGAACAAGGAAAAATAATATCTGCAAAAATCTAGAATTAAAAGCCAAAAGCCACGTTGAACTCAGCATGGCAGGATCTGTCCCCAGTTTTGCTTTCATGTGTTACAATTTTAGAACCCAGAAGTACACAGGCCCGTTTGCTTGTACCTTGATGGAGATCTTCACTTTCCAAGAGCCTCTCCAAGGAGCTTAGAAATATGTCAATGCCCTCTGGCTATCTGCTTTCGTTGATAAGAATGTACACGTTTTTATTATCAGCCTAATATACCAGATAGAATAAGAAATGAGTAGATTTGAGAATATACTTGATAAAGGGCAGGCATGAGAAATAAAATACACATCTTATTGCAATATAAGGAGGCTACTTTATCCATTCATCTTTTATTGGAATAAAAGGGCACCTGTAGATATTAAGTTAGCTGCATGACATGTCTCGGGCTGATCTCCAAGCAGTGTAGAAAGAAACATTTTGATCAAAAGCATTCTTAATTCAAGATTTAAAATGGATTACATTTGTGTATTCAAGCAAAATTGGTTTACAGCAGATGTTTTATGTCAGATAAAGGCAACAAGTGTATGAATCCCACCCTCACTAACCCATTGTCCCTCCACAAAACCATATTGCAGGGTCCTGTCACAGCAGGCCCCTCTCCTCGCACTGCCCATGATGACAGCTAATCCAGGATGTTTAGCTCATAACTGTGCTTTAGCCTCTGCAATGGCAGCTCACAGCTTTACCTTGGCTTAGTCCAACCTCGGGGAGTGCTCAGAGAAGAGAGCTGAAGACAGGGAGCCCAAGCAGCCACATTTGCTTCAGGGGTGAATGTTATTCCTGCTCTGTGGCTTCTGAGTTTAATCACAGAGGATCTGGGAGAAAGTGATGCTACTATGGAAGCAGTGCAATAGTCTCATGCTCACTTACTGAAGGGCTGGGTTTCTTCTAGTGCTGGAAGTCAGCTAGAGAGGTTGGAAGAAAGCTTCTCCATCGGTTCTTCATTTGGCTAATTGCTGACTTCCTCACAAGCACTGTGCTCACAGAGGACTCAAAAAGCAAGAAGCTATTTTCCCTCTTTAACTCTTTGACGCCATTTGCAACTGAGAAGTTGTGATTAGTGCTGCAAGTTCTCCTGTGAAGCAGTTACCCAGTGAATCACTCTTCACTGCCACGCTCTGCCCACCCTCCCACCAGCCTCGCTGTGTGATACCCTACTATTACAGCTCCTCCAGGGACTGCTTATTTAGCAGAGACAACTCTTTTCTTCCTCTCCTACCTGCTAGGGAGCTGCTCTGCTTTGTTCCATGGCAAACAGCAGCTGCTGGTGGTGAAGTCCCTTCCAGATGTGCCCTTCACTTTCTGCTCAAACCTAGTGCATGACTTCTTTCTGCGGTGTGCACTGTTTGCTCGTATTGTATCTCACCAGGAGAAGGGACTTGCTTGCATGACCTTGGAAGGTGCTGGAGAAACACATTTTATAGCAGTGGAAGCAGTGGCTCCTTGTTTTGCTCATGGCATGTGGCATAAAACTGTAAATAGTGTAAAGCTGTTACTGAAGTGGGCAGGCAGGCTTCAGCCCAGGAGAAACGCTGCTTCTCTTTGCATAGCTGTGCTGGTATGGAAAAGGGCACGCTCCAGAAGAGCCAGCTGGAGCTGTGGTGACAGCTCATGCCTTGGAGGTGCAGGGTTGGGGGGTTCCTCATAGCATCCATGGCTGCTCTGCCTGGGAGAGGATTTGCAAAGAGAAAGCAGGAGCAGATCCAGACCTACCGCAGCCCCTTGTCCCTCCATCCTGGTGGGAGGGTCGGCCTGATCTCACCAGGAGCTGCACAGCTCCAGTTGTCCAAAACAGACAGTATTGATCATCATTAGGCTGTGCTGAAGAGGACCTGCTAATGACAACAATAATCACCATCAGCCTGATTTGATCACACAGACAGAGCCCGAAATAAACCAATAATATCAGAACTCCCCTCTAAGCATATTGGATTTTCTCTATGGGAAATTGCAAGTTTTGCAGTTGTTCTTGAAAGGTGTTACATAAAACTCACTACAAAGCAGATTAAGTTTGATAATTGACTTTCTCTGGCTGGTGGATGGAAATGGAGCTTTATTGGGTACCTTGTCTCCATTGAACCCCAGTGGCTGGGTGAACCCTCTCCTGCCTCCCTGACTACCCAGACTCCAGAAATCAGAAATTTCTGATTTTTGCCACCTCCCAGCTAACTCTGGGGGCTAACCAACAGGCTGGATTCACATAGCACCACCAGTGTGTTTCAACCTCCCCCTGCTACCATCTCAATCAAAATGAGTGAAGAAACAGCAGGGTCCAAATCAATACCCTTCCTCTAACTCATGCACACACATCTTGTTATTTTGAGCTAATTATTTCAGCTTGTGTTTATGTTTTTGTTTTGCCTTTTTTTTTTTTTTTCCCTCAACCTAGGAAATAGCAGCAGATCCTCATGCTTGGTTTTGGTGTTGAGCTGGGTATGGCCAGCAAACCCCTCAAGCACAACCTCCCTTGACACAGCCCAGTTCCAGCAGCTCCTGGCTCTGCTGGCAGCAGTGCAGTGTTTGGTCCTATATGGCTTAAATGGGGTTAAGTGATTTCATGACAGCTTTCACGTGGCTCAGACAGCAGCCTTCATTCTGGAATGAAATCACTACGCTGGCACAGATGAGCGAAGCAAATGTTGTGTGATCAAGTGCACAGAAATGCTCTTGCCTTGGAACATCGCAAGGAGAGAGCTAGCAGCTCAGTTTGCAACAAAACTGGAGGTAACCTGCTATCACTGCTCCGAGCTGCTGCTGTTGGAGTCGGGCTCGGACCCGGCAGTGCAATGAGGTGTGTAATTATCTGTGTCTGTGCCCATCCTCTGGTCACAGCCCCCCAAACTGCAGCTGACCCAGGCAGCACACCCAGCCCTGCACGCAGCTCCTCGTGAGCTTAAAGGTATAATTGAGCCCTCCCGTACGTGGAGCTAGACTTATTTCAGCAGGCTGAAAACATGACATGCATGGTAGCTGTGAACACTCTGCATAATACGGTATGGGCAGGATGAATTTTGGTCCATGAGAGAAACTGTAGCCTTAACATTCTCTTCCCATCTCTGCCCCCTGAAGATCTTCTGCAGAAAGAAGATAGAGCTCCCTACATTAACAGTCTGCTCCAGGTGTGGGGTGAGAAGGTGTTAAGTGTTAGCCATCTAAACCAAGCACAACTTCTGCTGTTCAGACAGGAACTCTCTTCCTTGGAAAGCTCTTCTGCAGGTTTGCTCTGTGGGACCACGGTGGGATCAGCCAACAGCCAAGCTGGGTCCATTGGACACAACACGGAGCTGCAGCCCAACGCGTGGCAGCTCGCAGGCTTTGTTTTGGGGAGCCAGCTCTGCGTGGCTGAAGGGATCTCTGTGTGTTCCCAGAAGATCCAAGGCAGCTTCACGCTTTGGGAATTAAAATTTTCTGAAGGACGTTGCTGTAATTACATGCTTCCTTTAAATTAAATGCTTGAATAATTTCAGAAATTGGCTTGAATTAGAAAATACTTCACCTAAAACAACAATTTGCTTGGAAATGGGGAAAAAAAAAGAGTTTAGGAAAAAGCAACTAGTTTGAGCGTATTAAGTGTTGGGATAGAAATTAAGTGTGAATGTTTATAATCAATATTTTACTTTCACGGAAGGCAGAATTCTGAAAATAAAATCCATGAATGAACTGGGATAAATACCAAGCTTGTGTTCGTGTTCACCTTTACTTCATCAAAGCAATTTAAGACATTAAAGATTTTGTGGTGCCCCTGAAGTACCCACATGCACCAAAAGTATGGAGTTGGTGCCTTAGGAACATGAATCCCGTTTAGTTTCTATAGCAAATTTGGTAGAATTAGAGGAATGAATTAAAGAGGAAAAAGGAATTGGGGGAAAAGGCTCTGATGCCAGAGCCATTGACAGGTGTAACATTTTGTTCAAGCCTTTGGTCAACGCTGTGTTTCAGTGCTAGATGGAGCAGGGCCCATCCTGGATCACAATTTCTCCCCTCGCAGATGTTAGCTGAGGGCTGGCTTAGCCACCACTTCCCTCACGCTCTGAATTTAACATGCACTGTCAAATTTGATTGAAACTGGTGAACATATTGGCTGCTATGCAGACACACACAGCTCAGTAAGCTTTGCACCCAACCTAAAAAAGCAAAGTATTTTTAAGTAGCAGACTGGCAATGGAATCCATACAATCTTCTCACATGTGCTCTGGAAATTGGAACAAAAAAGAGGAACCTCAGGAGGGATTTGACCTGACTGATACCTCTGACCAAGGGAGGAGCTGATGGCTGGAGTAAATCCATGGATGTGTGAAGAATTGTTTGGGGTTTGAATTAAGAAAAAACCTGAAAGTCTTCAGATAGGAGTTACAGCCTCGCAATGAGGAGGTACAGCCTTCAGCTGATGCATAGAACTGGTGAAAATGAAATCAGAGATGGAAATCCGAAATGGTTTTCTTTAGCCTGGACACATGAGCTATACCATCACCACTTCTGCGTGGTTTGTGCCTGATGGTTTAATCTCAGTGCCCTCCCAATAGTGTCTGAACCATTGATTCACTGAAATAAAATCCCCTTTAGTGCATCTCAGACATGCAACCACAAAGTTGGGAAGAAAAATGGCACCTCTGTATCCTGTGTCACTGAAACTTACTGCTAACACCCTAGGAAGATGCAGATAATGCAGCTGCCCCTGTTTAGATGCATCTGATGTTATGAGGTCTTTTTTGATAAAACTGGTGAACAGTAGCATGACAGATTCATGGGACTGTCCGTGCTACAAGGACAGAAACAATTGGTAGGAAGGGAAAAGAAATCTGCACAACAGATGGTGCCTCTCTTCTTCCATTCGTAAATCAGTAGAAATACCCCCAGGCTCACAAAACCTCTTGCCTTGCTGCCGACTGACACTTACTCGAAGCTAACGTGAAGAGTCTGTAACCAGCCTTGAACAGGAGAACAGGGAGGATGGCTGAGTGAGTGGAGGGGATGGCTTGCCAAATACCTGCAAAACACCTCATTCCTTCTCTTTCTGGACCTGATGCACAGGCAGAGCCGGATCCAGAGCCCTGAATGGCTTGGGGTCATCTCCTTGCTTCTGCAGGAGGCTGAGGGAGCAGCTGGGAGGTGTTAGCCCGGAGGCTGGAGATGGTGGGGTCGGGCACTGGTGGAAATGCAGCCTGGCCTGTGGGAGCTGCCCAGCTCTGGCCCGGTGTTCCCGGCTCTGCTGCCATCACAGCTGCCCCGTGGGACTGGGAATCAGCTCCTGTGCATGGAGAGAGGCAGGAATATGACAGCCAGCTTCCGAAGCGGGGGCTGAGTCTGCTGCATGATGATGAGAAGCTGCATGGGGAAGACTGGGGGTATAACGTGTGACGAAGCAGCGATGGGAGCACCCCACCTTTCCCAGCAGGTGAGCCACGTTTTCTTTGCACAAGGTGGGAGGAGAGGAGCCCAGGACCAGGCAGGCTGTTTCTATCCAGCCAAAGCCCTGGCTTCAATCTGACACTTTTCTTCACTGATTTATTCAAGGAAATGAAGTGTGATCCAGGGCTGGAGGCACGGCAGCTGCTAAAAGGCTTGTGGTGTCGGGAGCTGCCCATGAGGGTGTCCTGACAGGAGATGAAGGTCCAGGGGCAGGAGACAGCATCATCCCCAGCCCGGGGCACTCCACAAAAACAAAGGTACGGTTGCACTCGGGTTTCAGCAGTTCTCTCTCCCCAGCATCCCCACTGCTAATTGTCCCAGCACCGTCACCCAGCACCGGGACGTGGCCCATCTGAATGCCCACCCCATGTAAAGGAGGAGTGGATCTGCTGGAGCTGGAATGGGGCAGTGGGGATCACTTGGAGCCACGGACTGTTTTTCATCCAAAACAAGATTCAGATAAATTTAACCCATCTGTGACATTGCTCCCTAAAAGGGGTCACACTGCGTTCTGTGCTCAGGTGGGTTCAGCATAGCTTAAGGGATGATGCACATCCACCAAGGCTTGGTCCTTCATTTCTGGAGAAAGGAAGATGTGACAGCATCATTCCTGATGGGGATGTTGGGAGCTTTATTGCTGTTTAATCTTCAGATGGTTACAAACGTGAAACTTTGTTTTACTCGTGACTAAAAGCAACATATGATTACTATAACATTTGGACCAAAGCATCAGTAGAGAAGAAAAGCAGCATATGAGGCAACATATGGTAAATATGTATTTAGAAGCACAGAAAGTAGAAAAACTCATTTGGGTCAAGATTTAATCAGATAATGTTTGGTTTGGATTCAGCACTAATGCTACTTAGGAAGCACATTACATAGGAATCAGAATTTAAAACTCGGTTAATAGCAAATGAAAACAGAAAGCAAGAGATAAAAAGCAAGACAAAAAAAAAAAAAGAAAGAAAGAATGATTTATTGCATGGCAGATTTCTATTTCTTTGGCAAGCAGAAGATCGAGTCTAATTAAACTGTACACATCAGCTTTCCCCACGCTGCCTGCAGGGAGGGCTAGCCAGGGGTTGTGTGCATATGCAATGTGGTTAATAACTAATTACCTTTTGGTTTCTTCTCTATTCATTAGTTTCCAGATTTCAATTGGAGCTATCATCTCAGACTGTGAAGACGCCCCTGAAATGGAGAAGAAGGAAGGCCATGGCAGTACTGGAACCCTCCCAGGTGTTGATGTGGTTCAGAAGGGGCTGGCAGCTCCTGCAGGATTTCAGCACACCTTGGTGCCAGGGCTGCAGTGCTTCCTTGCTGCAGCACCAGCCCATCCACCAGCAGAGCCTTGCATGCTTTCTGTCACCTCCTGCTTGATGGAGCACACACACTGTGACTTTTCATTGTTCCTCCATTTGGTCTCAGCTGGAAAGTGATGAAATGCTCACAGAATGCCTCCCCTGTTTGGTCCAGGACGCAGAACCCATCTTGCTCTGGTGGGTATCGCTTCATCCACTTAGTGCAAACCTGCAAACCCAAACAAGAGCTTAAGGACATTACACAGATCATGGGAGAGGGCATGGACTGCACAACAGTGATGGTGTGGGACATGGATCTCTAAGCAGGAATCTCTTTCTTTGAGGATCAGGTTTAATTTAGGATCAGCTATCTGATGCCTCCCCCTCTCTTCTGGGGTCAGAGTTTGGTACAAAGTCTCTGAATTTCCTGCATATTCAAGATTCTGCACATGAAAATCTTGCTATTTTTTATCGTTGGAAATGAAATAAGAACAGTTTGAGGTTTACTCCTTTTTATAACAAAGGCACCAGGTGGCTGGCAACAAGGCTGCAGTGCCTAATTAGCAGCAAGCGGAGCAGAAGGCTGCGTGCGAAGGAGCCAGCGCTGCACGGCTCTCACTGAAGGAACCCGAGCAGAGGAGACTGTGGGGTGGATCCCCTACAAATGCAGAGAAAAGGGACCAAGGAAACCCTGGCACCTCTTCCAGGCATCACAGAGACCTTACGCTTCCCTTGTTACAGCTGTGAGCTCACGGCCTGCCAGGACACACACTTTGCCTCAGCCTCTGTGTTATCTTTCCTAACGAGGGCTGTTGTCCACAGGAGAATGATTGCAGTAACCCCCCGGGAGCCATAACCCATTAAAACATATGGCACTGCTCCTGCGCATCTGCTCGGCGATGGGAGCATCGGTTCTCACACACAGTGCTCTGCAGAGCTGGAGTTGGCAGGATGAGCTCACGGGGACTGACAGCTTTTGGGGGAAATATTCCTCTCTCCTGGTTTTTGGGCCATCTCTCCTAATTCCATCAGATTATGGTGTTAGTGAGGGTAGGGGAGGCAATCAGCTGATGCATTTCCCTTCAGGCTTGGGGGGATTTACCACCCTCCTTCTCCTTATAGCACAGAGATGCGATGTGGTTTGGCATGGATATTGAGAACCAGCCTGTGTTAGTGTGCTAGGGGCTTCTCCTGAGTCCTGGCAGTAATTAATGCATCCATCCCCTTTAAAAAGACCAATGGGAACTTCAGGAGAGCTTGGGACTTCTGTTACAATGGTCACCAGCAGGTACTGAGACGTGCCTGGCTCTGCTGGCTGCCCAGGCGGTCGGTCAGCTGAGAAGGGAATGTTTCCATTATGACCAAACAGAGCAGAGGGCTCAGGTACAGGATCACAAAGCTCTCAGCCGCTGCCTATTGCCTCTCAGAGTGTTGTCAATAGCCACATGCCAGTAAAAGCACTTACTGGAACATTTTCCCTTTTCTCCTTGCTGGTGATTCAGACAAGTCCCCGCAGCACAAGCGATTGCTTCCATTTGCATTAATAGCAACGAACTTCGAGCATGGTTCTCTGGGCTTTGCCTTTGCAGAGCACACCAGAAAGCACAAACTTTTCCCAAGCAATTGCAACCCCCACAAATTCCATGGGAGATCTAGAAGCTGCACTTACCCCGTGATTTCTCCTAGCTTTGTTCCAGTAAGGATTATGGCAATCGATACCTTGGGGCAGGCTCCCTCCCTGCATGCCCTGGGTGCTCTCTGCTTCCAGCAGAGTGATCTCCTGCTTATCCCACGCCCCTACATCTGCTGTGCTCCCCCTTCAACATCTCGGATGGGGTTAATCCTCTTTGGGTGCCTCTAACTTTAATCAAAAGGTCACCTTCAGAACGTGGGGGAGAGGGGCCTGGAGGTCCCTGCAGCTTTGCTCGCAGAGTGCTGCAGGCAAAGCCAAGGCTGGAAATCCAGCATCTCTCAGTAATGACAGTAATTAATCAGCATGTCACTTTAAAGGACTCTCTTGTTCACCCATGACAGCAGGAGCAAGGAAAAGGAAAAAGACTGAGGAGCTGTGACAGATGATCTCAAACACAACAGTGTTACTGACAGTCAAAGAAGCCTTGAAAACAGGTTAACAGGCAGCCAAATTCTGCTGCCAGCTTCAACTGGCACGATCAGAAAGAGCAAGGACTGGGAACGCTCTTCTTCTGTTACCATCCATGTAACCCTTTTGGGGCAGGTTGCTGTGGAAGCCGCTCTCATGTGATGTGATCACAGGGGCTGGCTCTGCGGATGAACCCAACGTGGCCAACGTCGCCTTCAGCAAAACGTCCTCGTCCCTCCTCTGCTCCCCACGTGCCACCACCCACGAGATCTCAGCCACGATGCCCCAGCCCGGGGCACAGCAATCAGTGAGGAGAGGGGGAATAAAGCAGAAATAAAACCAGAGTGTGAACAAACGTGGCAAAATGAGGAGTTAAAGCCACGGGGACGATTTCATGACGCCTCTGGTAATTTGTTGCTGCTCACTAGAGTTTTCCCTCATTGCTTTTTCACAATGCTGGCTGATTAAATTTTGCTGTCTGGTGTTGAGTCTAAATAATAATTAATAACTTATGAGGAGGGCCCATAATGAAGCACACTCTGTTCCTGTGATTCACTGGGTGCAACATGCTGGGATCACCGGACCCAGCAGCGCTGGGTGAGCAGGGAGCATGGGCTCAGCCACTTCTCCATCAGTTCAGTGAGCAGTGGCATCCGCCTGCCCTGTGCCATCCACAGTCCTGGGCTGGGGAAGTTCCTCTCACCCAGCTTTTGTTAGCTTTTATTTCCTGCTCAAGGCAAGCCTGCACCACAACGAAGCGCTGGGCAAGGTAAGGTGACACACTTGGCCTCCTATGGTGAGCTGGTGCCTGCTGGAGGAAGACATTGCCCTAAAACGATGCAAGAAATCAACATTGGCTCAGGTGAAGAGCTGGCACGGGGTGGGAGCTCAGCACCAGCGCAGCGCATGCAAAGCAGGCAGCGGGCCCCAGGGCAGCTCTGTGCTCCCCAGGCTGGGATGCCCTTTGGCAGCTGCTGCATGCCTTCAGCTCTGATGGCCCACGGTCAGGTGGGCAACGTGAAGTTCCCGTTTCCCCTCCAGGCTGCGAGGCAGCTCTTTTCTCAACTGAAGTGCTGTGCGTGTGTATGATGATATGCATGAAGAGCTGTTTGAGTATCAGTTGCCAGAGCCTGCCAAACAAGAAATGGATTTGCTTTCTGCATTCAAGCGGATTTTTATTTTTGTCAATCTCGCCTCTCTTATAACATGTTCCCCTGTGAAATGTGTTGAGCAGAGATAACCAAGCATAATATATCCTGGGGGATTTGCAGTGGCAAGAAAACAATCTTGATATTCACAATGAAAAATGTCAAATAGTTTTCTGCCACTTATAGCATCGAATAATGATGTTTTTAATGTTCTGTCTATGGAGAGTGAGCTTTGAAAAGAGCTAGACTGTGAGAATTTATGTATGTGTGCATTTATTTACTGCAACCACTGATCAGATAAAAGAAAGCAACGAGAAATCACAAACAAGCCTCACCATTTTCCCTGCACACCCTGGAACTTCTTTTCTTTCTGTTTTTTTTTTTTTTTCCCTTCTAATTACAGCAATGTTATTACCCAAATCAGCAGGTGAGACCACAGCTCCTAACTGTGCACACAAAGCTTCAGGAAAACCTCTGCAGAGGTGCGATGGCAGCAGGACGAGTGCCACCAGGATTAGGAGGACAAAGGGAACGGGATCTGGGGAATCAACTCAGTTCTCTGCATTTGAAGGATCCCCTAAATAGTTTTGCCTTCTTTTTCTTTTTAGACCATAGTCTGATCATGGCTTAGAAGAGCCAATGAATAATTGGCAATGGGTAGGACTAGGCGATCTGTGAGGTCCCTTCCAACCCAACCTATTCTCTGACTCTGAACAGGGAAGATACAGAAGAACCCTGTTCTAAGGTCAGGAGGAAGATGTACCACCAAAGGGACTGACGAGGAGAAGAGCAGCTGATGAACAAAGATGATCAAAAGGAACTTAAGGGTGTGAAGGAGCAAGAACGTGACAGCACCTTTCCTGTCCCGGCTCCTGGATTCACCATGTTCTCCGGTACCTGGTGCCTTCTTCAGCTGGGACAGTGCTTGTAGGGCAACAGCTGATCACAGCATGAACTGATGACTGAGCACCTGGTGGAGGGGCATGGCTGGCCTGGGGAATACAGGTAGATGACTCGCAGCTGTGACCAGAAGGGATGGGTCTGGGGTGGGGTTGCTGCAGGCTTAGATAAGGGCCAGCCAGGCAGAGCAGAAAGCAGGCCTGGGAGAGAAGATCAGGAGGTGGCTGGAGAAGCAGCAGCATGAGGAAGGAGCTGAGGAAGCAGAAAATGATGTGTGGCAGAGACCCCAGCTCCAGATGAAAGAAATGGCATAGTTGTAAGAGTTTGGGGATTTTTTCTGTTACAGTGCTCAAAAAACCCAAACCAGTAGAATGAAGCCTGTTTTCCAAGTACACATTATTGACCTAGAGGAATGACGCTTTGTGTGAAGCGTGTCTCTCCCATGCTGCCTTTTTTAAGAAGACAAGTAAAACTTTTCAATCCCAGGGATGTATCTGCAGATGCTGCAATCTCGGCAGTGTCAGATCCGGGTGTGAGCAGGGACCCAGAGCCAGGAGGAGCTTGGCAGCATTGCTTGGGCAGTGAGCAAGGAGACCTCAGAGCCAGCCCTCCTCGTGTCTGAATTCAGACCTAATGCTCTTAAAACTACGCAAATGCACAAATGTTTGCATAATCTGATCTCAATTTGAAACTGAACCTGTCAAGTTTTGGCAGTGTTTGTATCTGCGGAGTTTTAACTTAATATGCTTGGCGCTCATGTTATTTTAAGAGAAAAATTTAGCTTTGATCTCACTTTGATCTTTTCCAGAGTTCAGATGATGCCCACTCTGGGCCCATTTGCTGTCATCACCCGGCTTGAAACACCCAATTATCCAGGGGAGAGCTCCAAGACGCAGCTTTAGGCTTCCTATTGCCAATGGCTGTGCTAAGACAGGGCTAAGGGCAGCTGCACGAAGTGCATTTACCCACAGATGCCAGCAAATGCACTGCCCGAATTTCAGACCAATGTAGGGGAAAAAAAAAAAAAAAAAAGCCCTTCAGGCTATGAGATGGGGAGTTCTGGAGAGCAGAGGAAGGCAAAGCAAGCCATAATGTTATTGCTGTCAGCCCAGAGCACAGAGAAAAGGTTAACATGAACGATCGCTCTCTGGTGTCTTATTAATTGCTTGCTTTCAATTATAACGTTCAATCGGCTGCAGGTAGGAGAAGATGTATGTTCACTTCAACAGCTGTTAAGGGGTTTTAATTACATCTGGCACTCAAATTACTTGGCATGGGGGTGCGTGCTAAGTTTTGCTCATTCAAAACTATGTATTGTATTCAGATTTGTCTACATAAACAGAAGCAAATGTGGTAATGCTCCGTGAGCGCTTCCTGCTTAATCTATTTTAGCATTTGCATGGTCTCGGTTGTTTTCTACGGTAATTACATTTCCATTAGCTTTAATTCATGGCTTGATCTTCCATTTGTAACTTTCTTTCTTCCTCTCTGCATATTCCTATTCCTGCTCGTGTTCTGTGCAACAGGCAACAAAAAGCAAAACCCTAACGCCAGAGGGAATCAAAAGTGCATTTCTGCAGTGTGAAATTTCCAGAAGATGCTGACATCTGGGGAAGGATTCAGGTGCCTGAACACGTACCGTGTGTTATTCAAATCCCCTCTGCCACATGGCATCTGAATGTCCCCAAAAGGGCTGGAGGACGTGACAGAAGACCTATGGGACACCCAGGACCTCGTGGGACCGTGGCCCCAAGGCTGGCTTAGTGGAGCACATGGCACATTGTTGGCATGGTAATTATTCCCAACGCTGAGCGAAACCGGGGTGATGAAAACCTCCCATCTGTCTTCTTCCAGGGGCTTTGGGAGGAGGAGGTGTGACCTCGTGGTCCCCTCTGTGACCTCGTGGTCCCCTCTGTGACCTCGTGGTCCCCTCTGTGACCTCGTGGTCCCCTCTGTGACCTCGTGGTCCCCTCTGTGGTGTGCGCCGGGAGAACTCTGCAGGGATGCTCCTCACCCTGGGTCCTGGGGCTGTAGTTCAGATCCATTTTTAATCCAGGTTGTATAGGAATTCCATGAAACCTGGTATCCCAGGACTTGCTGTGAACCTGGGTAGGATAAGCCACGGTGGTGTTGCTTTAGAAACCAAAGGTGACACAGGAGCAGGCAGGAACGCTCAAATCCATGGAAGCTCTGCTTTAGGCTGAGAATACGTGCAAAAAAGATGCATTTTGAAAGAACTGGGCCTTCCAATCTGGGATTGGTGCAGAGTTGCAGAGGCTTAAAGGGATATTGAGTGTTTTAATGAAGCACTTGGGTTACTTGCCGGGGTGGGCACGGCAGGGAGGAGGCAGAAGGGACAGGAGAGGCCCCAGGGCGGCTGCTGACAAAGCCCCTCCCAAAATATTGCTCCAAACCTCTCTGTCCCCACGGCTCTGGGTCTCACTGGCAGTTTGCAGCATCTCCCTGACCTGTTGAGCCTTTGCTTCCTGGCTCCCATGGCAATGGGAAGCACTGGTGATGCCAGCAAGGCGGGCACGGCAGAGGAAACATGCAAAATGAAAGCAAAAAAAAACAAAACAAAACATCAAAACAAAACAAATGCCAAACTAAAATAGCAGCAGTCGAGGAAATGGAACCATTGAGCAGTTTATCTGTGAGTCAGATCACAGTGTACCAAGGCCCAGCACCTTTCCCACTGCTTCCCCTTAGAGACAATGAATGCAAAAATTTTCCCTAAATACAATTACCTGAAAACATTTTTTTGGAGGACTTTTTTTTTTTCTTTTCTCCTCTATGAAACGGAAACAAAATTCAACAATTATGTCGGAAGTGAGAATAGAACTCATCTAACAACTGCATTATTTTGCTTTGCAAATTTCTCTGAGCACAGGCTCCTGAGGAACAAAATCATTTATCAGATCCCAAAGAGGGTTGGGCTGGGGGGGGACAGGCAGGGACCAGCCCAGAGAAATAGATAGCTAATGAGGGTGACTATGGTGAAAAATAGTGCTTTGTAGCAGAGAATTCCCTTTATCAACCACTGTTGTGGTGCTCTTTGTGTCTGTTTCAATGGAAACAAACAGGAGGCATTACTTTTGCTGCAACCTATGTAAGTGTGTGCAGATATATACTAAATAAATACAAAAACACATAAAAGATCATTCCTAGGATGCTGGTCATGTCACCTTACAGCAGAAATTCACCCTGACACAGCCTTCCCCTGAGATGAGCCATGCCCCAGGGCACCCAGCTCTCCCAGCAGAAGGGTGGGGGCTCTGCGGGCCCCCCCGTGCCTTGGGCTTCACCAACAAACATAAATCCTCTGACGTTTAACTTTGTGTCATCTGAGAAATCCTGCTTTAGACATGAAATAAAGTTTTATTCTGATATTTATGGAGCTGGGGGAAAAACTATCCAAAAAGTGAAGATGTAGAAATTCGATTCATTTTGATAAAAATAATTTGGGAGTTTCTGGCTCACTGAGGCTTCGAAGATTCATATTATTTTCCCATGGAGAAGGGAAAACTTTCACAGTTGTTATGGGATAGGAGAAAAATCTTGCTTCCTTTTAGTGCTAACAACACACAAGGGGCAGCAAACCCCCCTCTCCAAGAGCCTTGGCCTGTTCCATATGTGGGGCTTCTCCCACATCCTCCACCATGGCCAGCCAAGCACAACGCCAGGCGTTCCATAAAGGCAGCAGTGAGAAGAGCCTTCCACCTCACACAACATCTTTGCAACCTGAGGCAGAGAAGCATTCACTGCTACGAAGCCCTGCTAATGAGAACAACCCTGTGCTTAGTGGGAATGCAAATCAATTAGACATGCACAGCATTAACGATGTTTTCTTGCCTAATTAGATTAGCAAAACATGAGCGTGGATGCTTTTCCCTCCTCCTTGCAGCCATCCTGGAGAGCACCACCCATCTGGCCCCAGGGTGCTCCATGGGGGACGTTCCCTGGGCACCCCCATGGCAGGGGGGGGTTCTTCCTACAGCAGGGACCCCCTACAGCAGCACCCCGGGGCTGGATCCCATGGTTTAGGTACATCTCAGGGAGAACCGGGTATTTTCTTGCTTATTGAGTGTTAGCAGCATCCTGAGGCAGAGCTCCTGAGAGCTCTGAGATAACGATAATAACGGGGCTGTGAGAAAAGAGGCTTATCTCTGCGAGAAGAGCATCGCTTGATGCAGAGCAAGACAAGAAGCAGATAAGAGGCCAGAAACACTCACAAGCCCAGAACAACAGCGACCTACAAAGTGTAGGATTCCTGAAAAACACTGATAAACTACCCTGAGTCCTCGGCAGCTTTCTTCCTGGTTATCTGATTTACACGAGTGCAGGTAACACACTGCTCGGAGCGGGGAGGAGACGAGGGAAAGCTCTCAGAGCAGATCCCAGCACAGTGCTAAAAGGGTTGCACAAAATCAAATGTCCTCAACAGCTGCTGGCTGGGAGTTGTGGATTATTTTAAAGAAAAAAAAAAAAGGAAAAAAGGGGAAAAAAAAGGAAAAAAAAAAAAAGGAAAGGATGGAAAAAAGGGAAATACCGGGAAAGAAAAGGGGAAAAAATGAAGAAAAAAGGGGAAAAAAGAGGAAATGATGTTTTGACATGTGGTTAAATAAAGATTAACCATCTATCATCAAGCCCCAGGTTGGGTTTCTTTAGCGACTTTGGCTGTTTCTCAGTGGCTGCATGGGGAGCTGGAGGTGTTCAGAACCTCCTAATTGATCCCACCTGATGCAAAAAGGTGCCAGCTGAACAGCTCCCAGCTCTCTTTTGCTGAGGCTCTGAGTGCTTTGCTGTGGCTCACCACGCTCCAGGCGGTGACAGCTCTCGGTGACAGCTCTCAGGGGCTGCCCTGCCTGCTGCTGCTTGCAGCCTCTGCCCCAGCTGCCACAGCCCCCCTGCTCAGAGCAGAAGTTAATTGCCATTACTGGGAGACCACAGCAGCTCAGGGGCTCTATAGCAAAGATGACAGCACAAATACTCTCTTTTCAGCACATCAAGCTCTGCCTAGTGCCTTTTTTTTTCCTATTTTTCTATTTTTTTTTTCCAAAATAAGCACAACAGCTAGCCTGAATTTCCCACGTCCATGTGCAATTACAGTGATCTACATCAGCTGGGAATCTGCAGCACTCACCAGCAGCTAAAAATCACAGAAGTGTCTCCATCCTTAGGAAGGCAGGCATGCAGTGACACAGGCAGGTCAGCCTTCCTGCTGAAGGTGGCTTTTGTAGGCATTGCTTATGAGACTTACACACCTGGAAGATTTTATCTGTAATGCTGCAAGGGCTGAGACATCTGATATTTAATTCTTACTTCTGTCGGGGTGGAAGGCTTCATCTGTGCTTTTGTGGGCTTTCAAAACTTTGCTCCACTCAGAACAATTTGTACTTCTATCCCAGGTTGCTAGAGGAGTAAGAGACCACACTTCTCATATTAGTTTCAGCCAGGGTTTCTATAGTTGGTAGTGCATTAGTGTCCCACTGAAGTACTGCTGTGGTGGTTCTGTAGTAGCTGTGCCTCACCCTAACTGGAGGGGTGGGTCTGTAAGGAGGGTTTTGGTGGAGCCATCCCAGTGTCTACACTTCTAGCAGAGTTCTCAGGTCTGTCTGCTAATTTACAGAGCGTTACTGGGTGATGAAGTGAGGTGTGGCACTACTGAAATTCTTAATTTAACGTGAGATTTAATCCTCTATGCATTTCTAGGAAATTGGATTGAGGGCCCATAGCTGAAAAGTAAAACCAGTGACCCATTTGAAGGAGCAAAATGAACTCATTTTCATCTTTTAATATTGTCTTGCAAGCAACAGCTTTAAAGCTTGCAGGAAATAGAAGGTAATTTTGGCATTTATTCTGCTCCAGAGGAAATTACTTCAGCCAAAGGAAATGCCAGCACATTCTGCTCCTTTGAAGCCGCTCAGACTTGGGGTGCAGCACAGGACCCCACACTAAGAGTGTGCAAAATGGGGCTTAGGATTCTTCCAGGCAATTCCTGCCTGGAAATCTTCATCCTAGAGCAAGCCGAAAGGCTCAGGCTTCTAACCATCACATTTGGGGAAAGAAGAAAATCACGTGGGGAAGATATTAAGAAAGAAAGTGCCTTTTGGTTGACTCCTTGAAGCTTTCCATCTCTGCCTGGGAAGGAAAGGCTTTGAATACAAAATCCATAAAAATAACACAGCTGCTCTGTATGGACCCTCACATCACCTTCTGATTACAAATGATATTAATTTCCCCTGGATATATCTCTGCTTTCTTCTTCTAAATGACATTCTTCTACATTCTCCTAGGGCGTTATTTGGATCTTTTAAAATCTATTTATAGTGCTGGTAGAGCATTGATTTGCTGGGGCTGTTTCCCCGGAGCACCCGGCGCTGCTGGACCAGCACAGAGATGCTGGAAGCCCCGGGTGATGCTGATCCGACCCCGCCGTGCTGCTGTCTCCATTGCCATCTAGCGGCACCCACTTGCTTGCTTTCGATGAAACCAAAAAATGTCAATCAGGTGGGTGTTCCCTACATTCCTATAAAAAGTGACTTGTAACAATTTGCTTCTCTCCCACCATTGCAGTGACGGAGCCCTGGGCAGTACCAGGAGGAGGAATAGGACGTGTCCAGCCCTCCTGCACACTCTGGGGTGGGAAAAGCCAGGGCAGGGAGCCCTGCAAAGCCATCTCTGAGCCACACGAAGAGCTTTTATTTGCTGTTGGTTTGAAGTCCCCAGGGAGCTGCAAACAAACTCTTCACTGGAGGAAAACAGCTCATTGCCTACAACGAACAGCACACAGCTCTTCCTGCTTGGAGTCCTGTGTGTGTGCTCATTTGTTTTAACTCCCTGTAGCTTTTCCTCAACACCAGCTGCTGTTTGTCTGTATTCTTGAACAGCACAAACCACCCCTTAAGCAAACGGCAAGACAGGACTTTGCCCTCATTTCCATAGCGTGGCTTTAAGGGGTTACTGCGGTATGGACGTGGGCAGAGCTTTTCCCTCTCGGTTCTTCCTCAGCAACCAATAAACTTATTTTACCTTCAGAAGCTCTTACCCTCCCTAGAAGGAGGGGTACATCAGCAGGAGACACAAAGCCACCGTGTCCTCCTGTCACCTGCTGCCCCACCAGTGGGATTGTGCCTGCGAGGTGACCCTGTACAGCTGATGGAAAACACACACACGAGCACCTGTGAAATCCAGATTATATTTCTATGCCTTTTACAGCAATATAATACTTCACATGAGACTGGGAAACACACCCATGTATTTTGGTTTAAGTTACCTGTACACCTACGTGACCTGTTAACGGAATGGGAGTGCCTCGTTACTGCTTCATTAAATCCATCGCTCACTGGTCCCACAGCACCATAATAACCCCCCACGAGGTTTTCTTTTGCTCTGGAAATAGCACATTCAGGTAAGGCTCCTTTTATAAACACAAGGATTGCATTGCAATATCTGTATATATATTTATATATTAAAAAAAAATTCTACCCTTCATAAATACATCATACATAAAATATGTTCCCAGAATACATTCATGCATTTCCCCCTTTTCAGATTCCTGCTTGTACCCCAAACGTTTGTAAGGTGGGAAGGGCAAAGGCTGGAGACAAGCTCACGTGTGCAGGTGGCTCCAGAACGAGGCCAGGCAGTGAAGAAGCCTTTGGTGTCTGGGTGGTGGTGGGGTCAATTCCTGCATCCACACATCCAGTCCTGCCCCTCTCCTGCACCCATCCTGCCCGTGGTCATCAAACTGCACCAGCTGCCAGCGTTCAAGCAGCCAAAGGAAACAAATGCCCATTCTGCTTAGGAAAGCATACGTACACAAAATACACAGAACAACCATGAAGCAACTCTACGCAGCTCCTGGCACAACGTGGGAGCCATCATTGCGGCTCAGCATCATGCGTCCTGTCCCTGGGAATGTGTTTGGGTCAGTGTAGGGATGGTTGCAGCCCTCCCCAGCCTCCACCTCCCTGGAGCTGTACCTGGGCCTGTGCAAACACAGCAGACGGAGCCTGAGAGCCTCTCACCCCATGGGGGATGTGGGGGAAGCCAGGTGAATGCCTGCTGGATGCCAAAATCCCACCCTTTACCTCCTTGTCAGTATTGCAGGTGCACACTCAAAGGCCATTTTGGGAATGCTGCCCTCTCTGCTTGAAGCACCACACTGGTTACAGGTCAGCATCCCCTTTCCACAAAGCACTCGGACATTATGGCAAGCACTCCCTTAAGCTAGCAGCCTAGAGAAAAAATAAATCCACTCTGACTTTTTGCATGTACACGAACCCAACATCTTACGGAGCAACCAAAGAGAAGCATTGCATAGATCCATATCTCATGTCCTCCTGCATCCGACAAACAGCAAGAAATAAGTTCAAGTTTTGCACAGGACGTTACAAAAGGCATCACCTTTAAACAACACAACAAAAAAATGAACTGCCACCACGGTGCAAACCCTGCAAGGAAATGAGGCAGTGAGGTACAGTGCTCAGCAGCTCCCAGGGTGATATCACTGCCTGTAGTGTACTGATGAATGTTAGCCAAACCTCATCCCAAATCTACCTCCCATTGCACAGGAATAGGAACTTGCATAATTAGATGCTCTCCTCCAAAACAAAAGGGCTGGAGAACGCCGGCAGGAATGACAAGTGATGCTGCGTGTCATGGGAAGACAACACCGGGCTGTCCGCTTTGCATCCAGAAGTTTAAGGGTCAGTTGTCTTTGCAAGGCAGATTGCAGGGCAGCAGGTGTCTTTTCAGGCTTAGAAAGTCTCATCCGAAGTTTTGCTACAGTTGGCTTTACCAGTGAGATATTAGGGACCAGATCCTCTGGTGGCTTCAACCCCATGCACTCCATTGGAGTTACTGGTGCCTATTTCCACTCATGGAGAATGTGGTCCTTGTTTGTCACAGACATAGAATAAAGCTATGTAGCCCTTTCTTTAAATAAAATTAAATAACTGCGCACAGCATCAGCACAGAACTTTAAATGTGCTTCTGCTGTTAAGAAAATAGCGAGCACGCCAGTGATTAATTAAATTATTTCTCTTGAAGTAAAAAAAGGGATAACTATTAATTAAAAAAACCTAGGGGCTGTTTAATGTCTTTTTGTCATATTTTTGAGACTGAGAAAGTCACTGGTGTTCACACAGCTTTATATATCCTCTTCAGCTGGGAGCGAAGGTTTGCTTTCCTGGAGGTCACCATTGCCATTTTCCGATGTGTCTGAGCTGCCCGGGGCTGATTCTGCTGCTGGTGGTTTGTACAGCACACAAGCGACCGTAAAGAAGGTTGTCCCCAGCACCTGCAGCCACCAAGACATTTCATTATTCCCTGTTCTCCCCAAAAATGGGTGCCTAGTGGGTGTAAACAAGCAAAGCAACCGGGAGTCAGCAGCACTTCAGAGTGCGCAAAGGATTTTGAAAGCCACTTCATCACAGTAACTGCTAAACGCTACTCTCTACATCAAGTGCCTTTTTGGGAGCAGTTAAAATGATGGGTTTCAGCTAATAAACAGGAATCACACAGCTATGGTCTCGTGTTTTCTAGCAGTGATCAGGAAATGGTTATTTACAGCGTGCCCACGGTGACATGGCTCACTCTCACAAACACGCTGTAGCTTGTTTTACTCCATTTCTAGCAAAAATCATTCAGTAACTGTTGGGAGAATTTTCTTACGGTGCAACAGAAGCTGTAAGCCTGGAAAGTGATGGGAATTTAAAAGAATGACAGCGCCTGGAGCACAGTTACCTGGCGAGAAACAAGAGGAGCTTTTGCCTTCCCTGAGAACATTTCTGGTCTTAAGATCTAATTTGGCTTTGGAGAGGGGCAGATCGGCATAACATCTTTTTTTTTTTTTTTTTTTTCCCCATGAGATGCTGCCCCCTAAAGATGTGCTTGATCAGAGTGAAGCCCCAACCTCACCTTGTAGACCAGCCCTGTGACCAGGGTGTAGCGGCTCATGGCTGAGTTCTGGTAGACGTAGCAGGAGCCTTGCTCACCACACTGGTCCTGCCAGAGCAGGCAGGATTTGTCGATCATCGACCCAAAGGCAATGGGGCCAGGGATGCCACCTGTGGGAAGACACAGCAGACCCTTAATTTTGGGCAAGGCCTGTGCACCAGCCTTGCAAGACACAAGGTGCTTGCAGAAATGCATCAGGCTACCATGATGGAATAAACTCATCCTGCAAATGTCCAGAGCAAAACGTGCTGAATTTCAAGAACTGGGAGTCCAGTCAGTTGACTTTTGACCCTGGCCTACTAATGGCACAAGTGCCAAATGACACACGTAGGGTCTTCAATGCTACTCCTTTTTTTTCTTAAAATAAGGACACGTTGCCAGGACACTCCTCCTTTGTCCCATCTGTGCCATACTACAGAATCTCTCATTTTGCAAACGATGCAAACAGAATTAAGTTTTTCTGAAGAACCGCAAACAAGGGAAAACATCCTCCTTTCAACATCCTTTGTCCCATCCCCTTCTCTTCCAACCCAACCTGTTCTGCTCTTAGGTAAAACATCATGGGGCATGCTCTGCAAAGCCAACAGACCACACAGATGCACAAAGCTTTGTACTGTACCAAGTGTTCGGACCACGATCCACTGGATCCCGAGTGCAAATGACCTTTGCCTGTCGGAGACGCACCTGGGGGAGAAGAGGGGCTGCTCAGCAGCACTGCCAGGCTGCACAACACCCGCTCTCCTTGCACCCACCTCCCGCACCCTGCACACTGAGGTTTGTCCCAATGCAACATCCCCCCCACGCCACTGCAAACTGGGTGGCACATGGGGGTGCCTGATGTCAGAGGAAAGAGATGTCATTGTCAAAATTTGCTGTCCCCTTGAGGCAGCAAAGGGAATTAGCTCTTCTCTTTCCAGGCTGGTGGTTCCCATCCCACCTCCCCCAGGGCTTGTGCCAGTGGGGTAAAATGGAGACGGAGATATCTGGGGCTTCTTGCAGAGGATCCCAGGCTTACCGCAGCGTTGCAGTCAGGGCAGGAATGCTGCTCAGGAAGGTGAAGAGGATCACCACGAACATGAAGAAGAGCAGCAGTGTCCTTTTTGCACAAGAAGAGGTGCATTTCCCTGCTTCTGCCTCACTGGGGCTGAGCAGGAGAGTTTTGTCAACGCAGCTACACTCGAGGTAGACCTGGGAAAGAAAAACTGGTAGACTGATTGCCACGGAGAGCATGGTGACAGACAGAACTGGGCTTTAAAAAGAAATTCAGGAAGGGCAGAAAGCAGCTAGTTTGCTGCCCAGGTGGAGTGAAGCAGAAATCAGGCTGCATTCCCGGCACATCTGTTCCAAAACAGATTATTAACTAGCAGACATGAGCTTTGCCAGGCAGCCCTTGAACACTGAACATCGTTATTACCTATCTTGATCCTTTGCCTGTGTCTATAAGCTGAAAGGATGTGGAGGTGCATCATGTGCACTGAACACCCAAAACAAGCCCCAAAAACACTGGCACAGCAATTAGGTGCCCACCAAGCTCCCCTGCTTGCCTGGGTGATATCCAATGGATTTCAGCGCAGTTTGACCCAGAATGAGGCAAAATCAAAGTTGAGGGAAGCAAAGGAGGGTGACCTCAGGGTACCTTCTACCTTCGTCCCAGGTGCTGCCTGAGAGCATCCTCCACCTGCTCTGGGCTGTCTCTGCCTTTTACACTGACTTGCAGCAAAGCCCAAACTGGAGGATGCTTTGGCAGAGTCAGCCAAAATGTTCCAAAGATGATGTGCTGCTGCCTTGTCAATACATGGTGCAGTGGGACATACCTTCTTGCCATTCCTGAGATTTTCAGACACTTTTTTGCACCCGGCGTGGCAAGGAGAGTAGTACATAACGTCATCACTTCCACAGACAGGGCTGTAGGTCTCCTGCAGACACCCGCACTCGGCATTGCACGCTGCTGTCAGGTTCAGCTGGCTGCCAGGCAAAGTGCTGAAAGAAACACAGGAGCAGTCAGCGGGGAGACCTGGAATGGTTTTCCAGGAGGAAATGGGGTAGAGAAAGAAAAAGGGGAAAAGGTAGGAGATGAAGAAGACTCCCAGAGGACATAACACCAGACTTGGGAAAGGTTTAATCTCACCTACTTGTAACCAAGAAAAAGGAATTGTACCCTGTAGCTACAAAGGACGCTTTAGTGACCAGATCAGGAGGCGGTATCTCCATTCAGACAGGAAATCCCACTTCTAATCTATACCAGTAATCCACACTATTTGTATGGAGGGGGACCTTGCGAAGGCAAGTGAAGAGTGGAGAGACTCATGCGTTGGTAGTGCTGATCCCTTCCCTGGTTACAGTCCCAGTTAAATCCAAAAATTTGAACATCTGTAGTCTGGGGCCATGGCTCTCACCCTCAGTATCTGCCTGAGACTAGACCATTATCCTCCAACACTAACTGATGGCCAACATCAATGCCATGTATTTGGAGTTACACCCCAACCAGGGCCATGCAGTACAAGACAGACAGGATCATGGTTCTTACCTTCCGTCGTACATCTGGGTTACTCCTGCCATTGGCATGTTAGGGCAGTGAATGAAAAAAATGAAAATAGCCAGCAGACTTGACACTGTGCAAAGTAAACACAATTTGATGATTCCTGAGCAGCGGAGTTTAAATTTATTCACAAGGAATCCTCCCAGGAATGTGCCTCCCCCTCCGGCTGGCACAACCAGATAACCTGAAAAAGGGAGGAAAAAAAGCCACAAACAAGTTTAGAAATGTCAGTAAGGAGTTTCTCTTTTCTCTTACATTAAGTACATTGTGTCTGCATGAGAATAATCATTTGGTTGCTGTGTTGCTTCTTGGTGGAATTTCAGCAGGCTTTGCTACAATATATGGCCCTCCATAGTGGTTCAGGTGATGTGGCATGAGCCTGATAAGGCAACTTCTTCTCCCCATAGATCTTAAAAGTGAATGTTTAAGAAGCACACCACAAGTGCTGATGCTTGTTGGAATCCACAGAACTCAGATCAAATTCTTCTAGTCTGAGATGCAAGAGTTAATTAAGGATCTTCCCATTTTCTAACAAACTATGGCCCACAATTCTTGTTAAAGGTTGTTGTTAATGTTGCCTACTGATGTCCAAGAAGGAACTGACTACAATCATTTCACCTTTCTCTAGAGAGTAACAGAAGTCAATGGCTACAGAAGTGATGCATTTCTTATTAATGTCAGTAGATAGAGCTAGTAGGTAGAAAACACACTTGGTACAGATGTGCTGATAGGAAATGATCCCCACTGTCTAGCAGCAGAAGATGACAGCCTTCTGTAAATGAATGGCAAAGTGTTTGTCTCGCTCTATGTGAGCTATGACACTTGTTTTTGTAGGAAAGATCAAAAAACATTGTAAAACCAGGTTTCCTTACCAAAAAGGGTAGCAGCTTCAGAGGCACTTAAACTAAACTGAGACTCCAGGAACTTGGGTCCAAATGTGGACATCCCAGCAATGAGAGTGGCTTCAGTCGCTCCCGCTAAGCAGAGGAAGATGAAGGTGGGGTTCTTCAGAAGCAGCAATACTGATCTGGGAAAGAGAAATATACTGGATTTGAATCAGTGTGGCACACTTTCATTTCAGCTGTGTCCCCTATCTTCAGATCAGAAGGACCACATTTAAGACAGGGCAGCAGCTCACCACGCTGCATCCCTTGGAAAGAAAAATCCCAAAGGGAGTTTTTGAAAGAGCAGTGATCTTCTCCATTTCAACTTGCTGAGTCCTACCAGCCAAAGAAGGATGCAGAGGATAACCTGACCTCTCCCCATCACTTGCACAGTGGGGATCAACAGCTTGCCCTTAAACTCTGCCTATTATATAACGTCTCTCATATGCCTACTTGTCCTGCTCTTGTTCCTACTGGGCAGTCAGACCCTGTGTGGTCTTAACCCTCTTCAGGCACACACTCACCTCAGCCAGCTTTTATAGTCCCATTGGCTACACCTGGATCCAAGAGAATCTGAGCAACATCAGCCAAAGACCTAAAACTGGAGGGAATGATCTGGGATTTTTCTCTATGGACTTCATGAGGGCACCAGATGGGCCTTTTTATCCTACGTGCATGGGGTGTGGATGAGCAAATAAAAGCACTGCGTGCATGACATGATTTACTCTAAGGATGCCCACATGGCCACCACTTCTATGTGGGTCTTTTCAGTGGTAGTTTTCCAACATTCAGGTCCAGGATGCAAAGTGGAAATATCTTCCATTCCCAAATGGGGTAATTGTGGAGGGAGTCTATTTGTCACCAAATCTCAGTCACTCCAAGGCTGTAGCAGTCCCTAATGGAAGTTACTCTGGGACTCCTCACTCAAGCAACCACGAGCAGGGAACAAAGTTGTGTTATATACTACATACACATGTTCCTCAAGTGCACGCATGTCCACATGAGAATAACAATCACTTATAACCATGGATATTTTGAAGCTCATGGGAAATACCAAGCAAGTCTTTCTGTATGGAGGAAGCACCTCTGAAACACCTTGTATCCCATGAGAAAACAGAAAACAATCTTTCTTCCACAACCTAAGCACAGCTTTACACGAAGATTTGCGTGTAAGTTGAAACAACACATTTTATTTTTGACCCACTGGGATTTAGCAGAGAGCCATAGATATTCCTGAAAAATTGCCATGTGTCATTTATATGCAGAAAGATGATCCAGCAACAATTCCATCTCAGAGACACAGAAACACCCTCAGGGGCACGGGATGGTCTCAATTATTTCCCACTATCTCGGATATTGGACTAAGAGGGCTGCTTTGCAGGGAGCATTTTGTAACGAGCTTGAAATTCTGCCACATAACTTGCCCCAAGTTTAGCCTGGTCCAGTACAACAAATTGTGCTCTTTTGGGGTCTGGCTTAACCTCATCACACTGCAGGAGCAGCAGGAACCAGGACCCAGTGGGATGCTCGCTGAATTGAAGGGCACTGCTACTTAACAGCTACTGCTTGGGAAGAAATGTGAAGTGGGATAAAATCTGCTGCAGTACAACAAAGTGTGAGAGTGTGGTACTCAGTATCCGACACGCTAGGAATTTAGGGACTCACATGTTATCCAAATGAAGTTGACAATTTCATTATACCAAAGGAACAAAGAGGCTGAAAGACAGAAATATAACACATTCTTACAGCTTGATTTCAGAGGGCTTTATAATAACTATTGTCTAGTGGTTGGGATTGTCTTAATTCACTGAACTACGTATTTTACAGGACTGTTCTTTTCAACTGTGCTTCATTCAGAACAAAGCCTAATCTCTTAGCTAGAAAACACTCCTCGTGGGCCTCTTGACTGATGCAGAAATTGTACGATGCCTTCATCGTTTACAGTTGAAGAGAAAAGAGGAGAATGTTCCCTGGAACCAGCATTACTTTGTGCCTGTTGGACAGAGGTTGCAGGTAGGAAAATTCAGAGAACACCTTTCACTGCCGAGTAAAGTCTTGCATCATTTTTTGTTTGCAGACAGAAGACGTACTTGTGAGGAAATAATGCATATAAAACCTCAAAGTCAACACATCTTTCCATTGTTACCAGCAGGATTTTAATCACGCCCAGAAACCACATAATTTTCAGTTTGCCCTGGCTGCCCTCGCTTTTTGCAAAAGAGATTTCAGGGAGCTCAGCACCGCCAGGAGAAGAATCCTACCATGCATGAAAGCCTCATCCGAAAAGTCTTTACTCATACAAGCATGTGGGCACTCTTCCCTCTTGTAATGGTCCTGCTGAGTGAGCTGGGAACTCACCGGAGGAGCAATGCATGCCCAGGACAGCAGGCTGCCAGACTGTGACACCACACAGCCACGTGCCAGCAGCCAATAGTGATAGATGAGTATTTGTGCAACCTTACAGCATGTGAGCGGGGACTTTTCCAGCATGCAGAAATGACACCTGCTGTCACCACCACCCAGGGAAGGGAGGGGAGCATTTATGTTCCAGAGGAATGTAAAACATCCTCTTCTTCCACACTGAAGATGTAGTAAAGCCATAACACATACCAAAGCCCCACCCTGTCAAGTAGTCCAAGAGATACAAGTGAAATATTGGCCATAGCTTTTTGTCCTGAAGATCTGGGCTTGGCAGACCAATGAGCGATCTTCGAACTCTGCCCCATAGATAGTAAGGAGCAAGCCTCCTGTCTTGGCATGCCTCCACGTGTCTTCCCTTTGAACCCCTAGGCACTGACATCGGGATATTTCACGTAAGCAATCACATGGAAGCAGAAGAAGGAAAAGGCCATTTTACCAGGCCTTTTCAACCCAAGAATTAAGACAGAAGTCTCTTCAGGGCAGAGGCTTAAGCTGTTTGGGCTTTGTTCCTGTATGCTCCTGCTTCTAGGCAGCACTGTGAACACAGCAATGCATTAAGCTCTCTTAGAAAAGACCTGGTGGTGTGGAATAGCATTTTATTTCATCAGTGTTTCCTCTCATCTTTGTGAGACTTTTACTGTCCATACTATGACAAACAAAAGCAACAGTGTCCTTTGGCCTTGCTCTGTGCACGAGTCCACACGTACCCAAGAGCTGCACACAGATGTGATCTCCTCTTTAATGCAAGTTTCCAGAACAGCAAGCCTTCAAGGCACTTCCCTTTTATTAATCAAAACCAGGGAACACAAAAGTCTGTTGGGTTTTTGCGTTCAAAAGAGAAGAAAATTCTGAGGTTTTAAAACAAGAAAAAACACATTAAGATCTGGACTGATCTGAATAGTTGGATACAAGCCAAGTTGCTGCCTTCAGTGTTCATTCTTCAGGAACAAGGTGCAAAGGAAGATGCTCCCAGGACGCTTCTAACTATTGCTCAGACAGCCTTCACTGGGAATAGTGGGAGCTTTGTTCAAGAAAAGCAAGAAAAACATAACACACTGAAATTCATCTCTCTCTGCTGCCCAGTTTGTGTTGGTTTTAGTCAAAACCTTATCATCATTTAAATGCAGGTTTTGAATTTAATTTCCGTGTGGAGAATAAGTCATGACCTTGGAAAATGGCACCCAGTCAAGAATGCCATTTAATAACAGTATTGAAATCTATTCCATGTAATATTCTTCATGAAACTGCCTTAACCCCTGGTAAACATCCTATGAGGCCTCCAAGATTTTTGACCACTCTTCGCTGTGTGAGTACCTGCATTGACACAACACAGACTGACTGCTGCTGAAAACTCCTGCACTGAGCACCTGTTTCAGTCTTTCTCTGCCTCTACAAAGGCAAAAACAACACAAAATTCTGAAATAACTGCTGGCAGCAGCACGGAGTCTGGTGACATGTAACGTTTGCATTTGTGTGGTGCAGCCATCACATGCACATGCAAACTCCTCCCTAAGAACGGTCCTGGCAGAAATGCAAAAATGAAAAATCCCTTTACTGATGGCAAGCTTGCCATCCAAAATGAAGCAATGCCCAGGTCTCTCTGCAACACCCACAGCTTACACACTCACTTGAAGCCAAGTCAAGGAAATAAAGAAGCATCTACATTTAAATAAAACTCGGAACCACAATGACAAAAAATCATAAAAGATTTGAAGGATCTATAGGAAATGGTTCCAAGTTCAAGACTTAATTTTATTTTGTCCTCTTGCTTGTTTCTACCCAATGTTCCAGGATTCCTTTAAGCCACTTCCTACTAAAGCTGTGTAAGTGTGCTCACCCACACAGCAGAACGTAGCAGCAGCCCTGGGATTACGTGCGCTGCTGTATCACTGCCTTGCAGGATTGATAAGAGGTAGTAACACATAAATGGGGCTGGAAGATGAAAAGGCAAAAAAAAAACAAAAACAAAAAAAAACAACCCTGAAAGCTACAGTGAAGGAGCTGACTGTCTCTATCAAAAATGAGCATCACCCTAAGCATTACCCTCTGGGGCGCTTTTCTCACCGAGGTAGGTCTTTAACTGTTTTCCCAAAGTCTGGATCCGATGCTTTTTTGTGGCTCCCATCCTTCAGCTGATGGGCCTCCGACACCCTCATAACAATATACCGCTGGGACCCTGCAAATGGGAACAAGGAGCAGGTGAGACGTGGGATGTGGATGTTACAGACGCGGTGAATCTGCAGGAGGAAAATAGGCAGCTGGAGAGCCAAGGAGTGAAATTAATGCATTAATCACAATTTGAACACCTCTGCCCCGCTAACCCCGGCTATAGGAGGATGGAAGCACAGCCCCAGCCCCACGGGCTGCCTACCTGGGAGGCGCTGGGGGTAGCCCAGGATGGGGATGGAGATGAGGAGCGAGGCTGCTCCTGCCCCCAGGAAGCCGATCCACCACGCCCCCACCCACAGGGTGTTTTCTGGGGAGATGTCAGTCCTGCAAGAAACAAACCCAAGAGGACACAAGGGAGAGAGGCGGTGGTTCGAAACAGAGGGGAGAAAGCTGGCTGCTGCTATCGCTAAAGCTGGCAGGGGCTGGGGGCACAGTGGAGACATCAGCAAAGGAAACTGCCTCTCCTGCAGAGGTCTGCCACGTCCATCATCTTGTCCTGCCTTACTGGAGAACATAGCACTTAATGAGCCCAGGAAATTACATAATTTTTTTTCTCTTTTCATTTCTAGCTTGCATGTTTCACCTCTTCCCATTTCATCTGTGTTTTGGGGGGTTGCTGTGAGCCTTGCTCCATCACAGAGCCACCCTTTTGGCAAGACAGCTGGTGGAAATAACCCATCCCTTCCCCAGAAACCCGCTCCCATTTTTAAACTCATTCATCTGCCAAAGAGCCTGTAAGGTACCAGGAGATAAAATAAGTTAGAAACACTAAAAAGCAAGGAGGGACCAGGCATCACGGCTGGACAACCAGGAGGAAGAGCAGCAGTGCTGGCAGCAGGGTCTGATGGGGAACTCATTCAAAAAATTCACCTGCTGCTCCTGGCCTCGTTACAGCAGGCAGTGCAGCATAAGGAAGGATTTAGGCTGACAGGTTCATGAGCAATTTTCTTCCAGTGACAGCATTAATGCAAGCAACTGTTCCAGCCTCAGCCCCCCCCCCCAGAAATGTCACTGAACACAGCAGGCACTTTTCCCCCCAGCCAGTGGGTTATTTTCCTGGATTTTTTTTTTTTTTACCCCAAAGGAAACATACAGCATAAAGGAAAAGGAACAAGATTATTTTTTAGCAACTTACTCTCTGCCAATTTCAGTATAAATATTTAGAAACATTCCTCCTACCAGATAACCCGCTGCAGGCCCAAGGATTGCAGCAGTGTAGAAAACAGCTGAAAGGGAAAACAATCTGAGTTAGAAAACCTGCAGCACTACAGCAGATGCATTGCTGATGCGTAGTGCTAACGCCCACTGAACAACCAGCAGTGCAGAGAAGAGGAATGAGCAGAGCATCCTCTCTTGGCGAAGCTGCACTGTACTTTGCACCAGCAGCATCTGAGCAAACATCCCTCCTGTGCACTAAAGGGATGGTGCCTTGCATCAGGATATGGCCTCAAGGTTGATAGCCAGAGAAGCCAAAGCCATGTACGCTCCAGGGGCTGTCCCCAGCTGAGTGCTGTGCCAGGAACAGAGGCATCTCCTGCTCTGCAGGGCTGTAGGAGCAAGATGCCCAGCTGCACTTGCAGTCCCCACCTGCCAAAAACTGGGAGAGGGAGAAAAATAATGAAAACCTCCCAAACAGCTGCTGCTCCTCTCCATTTATCATCTTGCCTGTCATTGCAACAAAAGGCTTGGAGCACCAATGGTGAAAGCGCTCTGGGCTGCCAAGGCAGATGGGCCGGGCCTCCCCCCAGCCCCTTTGGCAGCCACTCACCAATGTACACAGGGGAGTAGTTAGTCTTGACGTTTTCATCTAAATAGGTGACGCCGAGCGTGTAGAGCGGCGTGGCTCCCATCCCGTGCAGGAACTGCCCCAGCATGAAGACGAACCTGTAGCCGGAGAGGCCGGAGGCGGCCGCGGCGCAGGGCAGGCTCTGGTTGGCTGCACAGACGCCCACCTCAGCCGAGGAGCGCACCTCGTAGCGGCCTGTGGTGAAGTGGGGCAAGGCGAAGAGCAGGGAGCCCAAGCCCATCACCAGCACGCCCCAGCCCAGCCAGCGTGGCTTGTGGCCGTTCCCCCCGAAATAGCTGACGAAGGTGAGGCAGAGGCAGGCCGCGATGTCGTAGGAGCTGGCGATCAGCCCGCTCTGGTAGCTGCGGAGGTCGAAGCGGCGCTCGATGGAGGTGATGACCGTGTTGATGAAGCCATTCACCGTCATGCCTTGCAGGAAGGAAGCCACGCAGAGGAAGAACAAAACGCCCTTGGGGGTATTGAAGAGCTGCAAGCAGCTGGGGGTGAAGCCCCCCCAGCCACACGCCAGCTCCTCCTGCTCGGTCGAGACGTATTTAATGCCTTCGCCATAGTGGGCGTGCCGCCCGGCCTCGCAGAGGGGCAGGCCGCAGGCCTCGCCGGGGCTGGCTGTGCCATTGCTCAGCGGCGTGCTGCTTGCTGCATCGGAAGCCGGGCTGCCCTCTTCCACAGGGGATGGGATGGGGAAGACGAGTGGCTGGGAGAAGTGGAAGCCATTCTCTCCCATTAGGTGGTGGGGCTTTGCCATGAACGGCGCGGCACAGCGGGTCCAGCGTCGGCGGCTGCGCTTGGGGCAGCTCTGTGGGGCAATGCCTACTGGGGGGCTGCGATTTTTGGCACATGCATCAGAGGGAGAAGGCTTGAGCCAGGAGCAATCTGTGAATAGAGAAGTTTTACATACGCTTTTATATAAAACCATACCAAAATGCAGAATTATTTTTCCTTTTGTAGAATACTTTTTCTTAACGAGCGCCTGCGTTTCACTGTGCAGGATGGGGTACCATTAACACTACAGAAAAGAAAACTATATTCAAGAGCATTAAAAAAAACAACACTAAAGCAGTCTCCCCACCCGTTGAAGCCCCTCATCCATTCTCCCTAAGAAAAAAGAGATCACAGGTTGATGCTGGGCCCTTCCCCGCTAGGCACAGCCTCTCTTCTTCCCTTTCTCCTGCAGAGTACTGGATGGAAAGCTACAAGTTTCCCACTGTTAAAAGTCCTTCGGTCTCTCTTTCACACTATGCTAATAACAGTATATAATTATCCTGAGAAGTTTCCACAGTTGGATTGATTTTATTCCAGGCCCTCAGATCTGTTTAAAACTATTCAGTAAAATCCTTTCTATAACTAATTAGAGTACGTGCCACTGCAGAGCAAGCTGGAGGGCACAGGCAGCTGATGCTAACCCGATTACTGATGCAGACTGCCTTCTTGCAACCAGTTCCTGTGCTGTCCTAGCATCTCAGCACCTCAACACGTAGCAAAAAAACCAAAGTATTTTTTGTTAAATGCATTGAAGTAAGCAATAAAGTTTTCCTTTGAATGCTTTTCTTAAATTCTTAAATACCAGACAAGAACTGCTTTATCACAGAATATTATCACAGCAGCCAGCATTTCCCAATATTTGTTCAAGAGACTCCAATAAAAATGTTCCTCTTCAGACTGTGATCAGCTTCATCAAAAGGAATGGGAGAAAATGGGAGGCTGTTTCCCCAATAAAATGAGCCATGTTCGGATTGCTGTAACCTGGGAATGGTGCAGGAATATTGCTGTAATCAGTAATATTCACTCTACCAGTGGTTCCTGAAGGCACCGGGGCAGGTGGACTTGCAGAATTTGATTCTTAGAAGACCATCATGGCCTTTGCTTCCATCTCAGAAGGCTGGAGGATACATCCCATATAAATGCATGTCAACAGTGCTACAACAGCGCTGGTCCTTAAGATAAGTTAAGAAAATGAGATTCACCCAGCAGTACATGAGACCTTTCATTTGCAAATAACTCTGTAATCTTAATGATCCTGTTTGGGGTTCAGATTTTTGTAGATTGTAACACAGAGGCAGTGCAAGTCTCACAGCCAAAGGGTCAGTGCTGTGTCCAGAGCTGTTTGTGGGTGCTGCCAGCACAGAAACCTGCAAGCTGCTGCTAACACGTGTAAATGCAAAAACTATCTGCAGACTTTCAAGTTCTGCTGCAGAGACAGACTACGGTAATGTGTTGACATAAAAAGATAACAGCTTGGATGTAAGACCATAATTTTTCACTTTTTTGTCCCTCCAGTGTCCTTACAAGTCTTGCAGCTCTAAATCTATTTTTCTCATCTTGTATGCAATATTGCAAACCATAAATAAGAGTGCTTTAGCACTCTAACTTTATTAAAACCAGAAGTGATGACTAGCTGTTGGATCAGGCTTTAAGGAGCAGAACTGGTTGTGTTACCAAGATGTAAATCAACAGAGGCTCTGCAAGGCAGCGGCCGACTGCAGCTGCACATCACACACATTTGACATCATGTTTGACTACATTCATAAAGAAGACTACTTAGCTGGGCACTGATTTTGCTAGCGCTGATTTCAGGAGATAAAAAGCCCATCTCATTTTGTTAGCTTGCGCGATGGAGAGCCAAGAGCTCCCAACAGGGATCACGAGGGGGAAGTGCTCGTACTGCTTCTATCAGCACTAGGATGTCTCCATCAGTACATATTTCATGAGCCAGGAAGAGATTAGAGCTTAGCATTAAAGTTTTCCCATCATTAAAGTAGCAGGACTCTGGCCACTGCATCCAAGAGACTGCCGCATCCTCCCTTTCGACTTTTGTTACTTTTAATCCTATTTAGTTACCAGTAAACACGGGATGAAGAATTTTCAAGAAAGCAACATATCTCTCCCCAGAGCAGCAGATGCCTCCCCCATGCCCAGAAGCCTCATGCTCTGCCCCAAGCCCCCATCCCGGCCCTCTCCAGCTGGACCAACGCAGATGGGCTGCACCATGATGCTCCGGGCACGCAGCCCGATGCTGCACACTGTGTCCACCACGCTGCTTGGTATCTCTCCAAGCGTCTCCAAACTGTAACTGACACATTCACTGGGAAGATTAGCTTCCACGTGGGCCAAATGCCACTTTAGGACAAAATATAATCTTTAGGGAAAAAAAATACACAAAAAACTCAACTTTTTGCACTTCCTAATCATTGTTATTCATCTGAGCCATGCATTTATTGCTGCTTGTTCATCTCTGGTTTTATGACTCATCTGGTGACTTCTTGCTTGCTTTGAACCAGCCCCAATGCTATTATCTCAAAGCTATAGATTTGCTCATTTTGCTGCAAGAGTTTAACACTTTTTTTGTTTTTAAATATGTACAGTTGGTTCCAACATTACCAAATCAACACAACAGAGGTACCAAGGCAATGAAAGCATATGGTTTGCATTTCATCATGAAATTCATACAGATTCCCCCCTTCCCAATACTTAGCATTAAATATAGCAAAACTTAGGACCTTTCCATCAGGTGATCATTTAAAAAGTCACAGGACCAATTAAAAATGTGTTTTGTCTCTGCTGAGGCCTGTGGTTAACGTTCCAAATTAACTCCTAGCTGGCATGCGAAATAATCCTATTTGCTGAAGCACGCCCAATAGTAGTTAATCTTCCCTTTCACTCTATGATTTTGGACCTTCATAGGGTATTATTGTGGCAAATAACACGTATTCATAATTCCTGCTTTCCATAGCCAAGCACAGTTTATGGGAAGATTTCATAATTTCTTCAATCCTATGGCAATCCATTTGCTAAGGAAAGGGAAAAAAAAGATCAGAAAACCTACTGCAAAGCAGTGGGGAGCAGCCCCACGCAATGCCCCTCACCTGCAGGTGAGCCTGCCCCACCTGCACAGACCACCACCCAGATCCAGGAGCCAGGCTCATCTGTACCCCAGCCAGGGACAAACTCATTGGGTTTGTATCCTTAATTTCACTTTTCAATACACTGAATTTTTTCTTGGGCTTGGCTTGGAGGATTATCAGTATTACCTCTGCTGCAGCTGACACACGCCATATGTATCAAGCGTAATCCACTCACCGGTTTACCAGGGGAAAGCCTCCCAGAAGTGAGACCGACCCACACTGCAGTCCTGAGAACACTGCTTCACAGTCCTGAGAGCACTGCTCCAGCTGAGAGGGAGATAAAGCAGGCACGCAGGGACCAGGCTGTTCCCTGGGTGTGCAACACCGTGCACTGCTGTCCTGGCAGCTGGAGAACTCGACTCAGCTCCCCAGGGAAGTGAGGACCTCCTTTTGTTGCACGCTTTTACAAAGTGTCCCTTTGGTTCAGCAATACGGGGGAGGCTGCTATTGCCTGGAGGAGCCTTTCATGAGCAATTCCAATAGGAACAGCAGCATCCTGCACACACACAAAGCTTTCAGGAATGAGAAACACACCCAAAGTGCAGCCAGCTCACGGATACCTAACGCTGTGCTGACCATCAGTGCTGCAGGTGCACCAGAGGTGTTCTTATGCAATCAGTCCCACTGGGAGCTGAAGCACAGAACACAGCAGCAGAAGCTGGCTTTAAATTATCACATGAACAAGGCCACATTTATAATTAAATAATGCCCAAACAGCAAAGCTTAGCACTCACGAAACCCTTTGTATGTTTTCCAAGCACTCTTCCACTCGCTGGCAAATTAATGCAGTAATATGCAAAAAAATCAGGAAAGTGGCTTGGATAATTTTCAATTAGCTGCTTGAAAATGCTTTGAAGATAAACCTAGCCAGATTTTCTGAGCTTACTTATTTGTTCCAGCTTATCTGTGCAAACGCAATTGGCTGCAGCTGCCTGAGCCCATCTTTAAAAACTTGCAGTGCCAATACACAGAGCAGATTTAACCAGGCAACAATATTCTGCTGCAGCAAAGATTAGCCAGACAAAGGGTTCTTTTATGCTGTAATGCCCAACTCCCTCTCCCTAATGTCACTCTTGCTTTAATGTCTTTTTCCTTCCTGTAAGTTTGATCAATGATGGGAAGGTTTCCCCGTTGCAGCACCACTGCATCACCTACCCCTACACATAGCACAGCATTATTTTCCAACATTTTCATTCTTAAGGACATTTCAGGAAGTATATTCAGGATAATGTTTCTGCATGAGCCATGAGTCAGCTTTCTCCAGTGATTACTGCTTAGTTCCTATATATATTCCTTCTTTGCTTCCATGCAAAAGATGCAGATTCAGGCAAATCCTATATGAGATGACCAAAAAGACCACAGACCAAATTGTGAAAATGAAACACAATTATTTGCTGCTTCTAAAGATAGGAGCAATAAAAATGAAAAAAAATGCAACATCCTGTGCTACACAATGCAAGGATGCTAAGCATAGGATAAATACAATATCATAATGCCAACACCCACCACAGCTTACAGGAACTTTTTTTTTTAAAAAAAAAATCTTCCTGGTTAGATCACTACGAAGGTAAAAACAAAACGAGGAAATGATACCATGAAACTCTGTGGAAGCCATGCCACAAGCAGATGGATTTGGCATCAGCAAAATGAGGTGTAGATGGCGTATTAATATTATATGTAATTATTGCATCCTCTTCATAAACAGAGGGCAGCAGTCATTGTAGCAAGGCTTCTATATGGTTTTCCACAGGCTTTGCTGTTGCACTGCTGCTGGAACAGGCTTTTTGTTGAGATATCTCCATCTGGCTTTTTTTTCCCTTGACTGATCAATTCATGTACTACACCAGGCTGCTCTCCTCTTGCAGAGTATCGGCAATCCATTTTTGGCTTTATTCTAGCACAGCAATTGCAGAAACACAGTCGTGCTTGCAGCCAGAACTACTCATACCGTAACTCAGACCACTGCCCCTCTTACCACTAAAACCACAAAAAACCAACCTAGAGAAATGTTGTCAGCAGGTTTCACATAAACCCTTGCTGTGGAAGAACCATTCCTTCATGGGCTCTTCATGCCATTTGCCTTTCAAATGGATCAAATAGACTGAAATTTCAAGATCAAATAAAACCTTAAATCCCCAGTTTCTGCTGCAGCAGGGGAAGAAATCTGTGTGAAATCCCTGGCATTACAAATTCCTGCAAAGGAGGAGATCTGGCATGGGACAAAGCTTCCACGCTGCCTTTACATGCTGTGGACATAGGTGTTGAATGTCAACATCCAGATTAACCAATGTTTCATTTGTTCTTGGGAAGAGACTGCTTTCCAGCAACTCTTTCCTGTAGCAAGTGGACTTTCTGGGGACAGCCACACACCACGGGGCCATTTTCTCGACTAGCACAGGACAGGCTCCGTAGCTCAGAGCTAAGACACTTTCTCCAGCTCAATGCCATCTTGGTGGGGTGGCTTCCTGCCCATTCCTGTCCTAACCCAAATACGACAAGGATGAAAAGAGCACAATAGAAGAGATAAATGCATCACAGACAAAACCAACCCACAATGTGCTGATTATCAGGCATCCCCTCCAACATTCACTGTCCTCAGAGAGCACATGAGTCCCTGAGCTGGGCTGAGAGAGGAAACTGTCAGGTGGGAGCATGAGAGACAGCAAATTCAGGAAGGATTCGGCTGAGGGAAGAGTATTTCCCACACAAGCCCACTTTTTTCCAGACCAGCAAGTAGCAGCTTCCCCAAATGCCCTCCAGAGCACAAGCTCACTGGTGCACACCGCTTAGCCTGGATCTTGTTTAACATTCAGTGATGCTCTCTAATCCTCCTAGGTATTAGTCTCGAGATTCCTGCCAAGCACAGGAACAGCACAGCCTCCCAGACAGCACTTAAATGAACTTGCTGCTTGAAATGGGCCATTTGGCACACTCCCATCGAACTCCAGCTGTTCCTTTTTTTGGTTAACCTCAGATTAGCACCTAGAAGTCACTACAGCATGCAAAACACACAGTTAAATACCCTGGTTTCTCTGTCTCGGATGACTCCCTGGGATGTCATTCTGCATTAAGAGTGGGATTTCTCTCTCTTAATTACTTGTTTAAAAGTTAAGTATCTAATGAGAGTTAGACATTCCTATTGTCTCTCTTGCCCGCTGCAAAAAGATCATCACGTCCAGGTTGCTGATGGCTCTCAAGCCATGTCTCCACCATCACTATTTCGTGCGTTACTAAATCACCCATTAGAGCAGATACGATCTGGAGCAGGAATGGGCACATAATCACATTTCTGTTGGATTAGCCAAGCATATTATATTGAGTATACTCTGGTCTCATGTTAGCTATAACAACAGAGACAATATTTGAGCTAGCACAAAGCCAGATGGTGCAACATTAACCCCTTCAGCACAAATCGGATGTAGCACAAGGGAGTTTGGAGCAGATCAGTGCACAGGGATGTGGAGCTGTAGCGCTTTGGACTCAGTGTTGGCTGCCTCAAAGTCTCCTGACACCAAGCACTCACTATGTGCCCTGCAACGATGAGCTAAACAAAACTGTCGTGTTTCAGCCACTTAAAATAAACACCATGTCAGGTTGGGATTAATTTCATAGAATCATAGAACGGCATGAATAATTTGCATTTGATCGTGCAACACCCTGGATCTTGACACATTGTGGTTTGGGGATTTCTTAGAAGAAAACACATCCTCATTGTGCGATCAAGAGGAAGTGATAATCCTTGTCAGAGGAACCTTGCTCCTCTGACTCAAAATCCCAAAGCAGTACCTCAACCACAAAGAACAGCAATGACAAGATGAAGGACAGGAACCCAGACCCAAAGGGAAAGGGCCAGAGCATGAGGGCAGCACGCTAGCAGTGTGCAGGGCTGCTGGTCACTGCCAACAAGGACAGGAAGAAGCTACACAGTGAATACTATGGTCCGGGAATTTTATGAGGTGTTGAGAGGCCAACCTGAAATGATCACTTCCTTAGAAACCTCCAGTATGCTTCAACGCTGCATCCGCACAAAGGTCTCTGCTGCAAACTCCTCCAGTGGCTGCAGCAAACGGCTCAGGGCAGAAGGCACTGAAAAGCTCAGGATGGCCACGAAGCACAGCAGGCTGCACGTGGGCAGGTGGACTCTGGCTGTGCTACCCCCAACGGCCTGCTGCTTCCACCTGATAAATAAAAATCTCTGCTGATGAGATGATGTCAGATCATGTTGAGAGATGCTCGTGGAAAAACGCTCAGAGCAACACAACTCTGCACTAAGCAGCCTCTTTCAGAGATGCAGCTCCATACAGAACAGCAACCCAGAACCAGCACACATCACATTCTCACTCAGACCCAGGGAAAGGTGCATGCACAGGTGTGCGTGCCCTCTGCCAGCACACACACCGCTGGCTTTGCAAACTGCACCTCTGCAGGATGGCACTGCTCTCATCTCACAGTGCTCCAGCAGATCAGCAACTCACTCCCACTGCCAGGGAACAAATTGCTGCCAAATGGTTCTTGTTCCTGAAATAAAGGAATAAACAGGCATATAATGTTCCCATTGTCAACCCAAAACATCTGCTGGAATTCGGCGGGGTTTGCTGTCTGTGCGTGCTGTGGGCACAGCTCCTGCTTCGTACCCTCTGTCCTCTCGTGTATGAGACATTACAGCGTCAGAGGGTGGCTGCTGGGGGACAGATTCACTCAGAAATCTGAAAACTGCCTCTGAGGGATTCCTGCTCCCATGCAGCAGCACGGTGTGGTTTTCATTTCTGACTTGTTGAGTTGCCTTGCTAAGGACCTGCTTGCAGCCTACAGCCCCCGCAAAGGTCCTGTGAGGAATGAGTACAGGGAAAGAACCCTGTTCTCTGCAATCAGCTTGAGTGGAGGGTGACTTCTGAACAGTGCTCCCTAATGCTGGGCCTGGCCCTGCCCCTGCTGCTTCCCCTGGAGCAGTGCTTGCTCACACAAAGTGTTCGTGAGAGGTTCCCCAGATGTATTACAGAACACAAAAGATAACTCAGTGGAATAAAACTGGCTGCTCTGTGACGGTAGGCAAGGAAAGCTCTTGAAAAAAAGGTTATTTTTACACATTTGACACAAACAATCAGCATACCACAGGTTGGTTACCAGCTTTTCACTCATTTTAATTCAGTTTCTTCAGTGTTTTAAAGTACCCTCTTCAGGGTTTTCTGCCAAGTAAGAGGAGAACACCCAGCACTGAGGGGACCTCAGGTTCTTCAGGGCCGTGGGGCAAGGCAGGAAAGGCCAAGTGCTCCAGGCCCACATCTGGCCTGGAGGTCTAAATCCTCCTCACCATTGAATTTACTCCAGCAATGCAACACAAAGAAGATAGTGAAGCTGCTTTGAAAGCACTGACAGGCAATCCCTTTTTGGGGGAATTGGCACCAGCCGGATTGTACGGCAGCAGAGCAGGAGCAGGAGCAGGGCGGTCTGTGAGGAGCTGGGCTGATGCGGTCTGTGAGGTAACAGCAGGCTGGAACGCAATTTTCAAATCTGTTTTATGTGGAGCACGTTAGGTCAAAAATATTGACGTAGTTTTCCTAGAAGATACAAGGGAGCAGAAAACCTAACAGAGCCCATGGCCTTTAGATGTTCTGGGGAACTCCTTATTTCTGTATCAGGAGTTAGGATCGTTTATCAGAACTCTATAACTTAGATTCATTTTTTTAATCTCTAATTGCCATCTAGAAAATTAACTTCTATCCCGTTGTCACAGTGTACCTAAAGCATGTGAGTTCACAAGTATGAAACCATACCTATAAAAAAGCCAAAAATTACTTTTTCTTGGATTATTTTCAGCCAGAACATTGCACAGTCAAAGTATTTTTTGGGAAAAAAAGTGTTTGGCCTTGGCTTTCTCAACATAAAAATGACTTCAAACTCCTTCAAACTAGCAGGCAGTGGTTAAACAAAGCTTGTCAGCATTTCATTTCCTTTCTTGGAAGATCCAAACCAAGCTCTGAGAATTCAAATGACTGAAGACTGTTGACACCACACAGCAATATAATTTATACATTAAAAAGAGGAATCAAATTTAGTGTAACTACACGTACATCACTGGAAGGGAACAACAGAAGAAATCAGCCTGATGTCTTTGTTGCACCAAAAATTTCAAAAATTGCCGCCTGCTGAACACCAGACAGGAAGAACAAGAATAAAACAGAGCACTGCCCACCACTGACACACTCCCATTGCTAGTGAATCTGAAAGTGGAATGACATTATTTTTGATACCAGCAATATGGTAATTGCCCAGATTTAGCAGTACTTCTGCCTGAAGAGAGATTTAAAGTTAGAAAAATGTCATTCTAATATTAAATACTACGCTTACTCATCTCAAGCTCTCCTCTGTACTAATGGGAGGTCTGACACAAAATCCACTGAGGTCAGCGGCCCCCTCTGAGCACTCATCTACAACCACTCATCCCAACTGCTGAAGTGGGATGGAGAGTTTTGTCTGAGATTCACAAACCAGATGAAGTCCCCCCCTCCCTCCGAGCGTTTTCCATGGGAAGTGTTTGCAGCACTTCTTTGTTCTTGGGTCACCCAGTTCAGCATCACCGCTCGCACGCAGGGATGTTGCTCAAGGACAAGATGGTAAGGACCTAATGGTATCGTGGGGAGGCCTAGCAATAAATCTGTTCTGAAAAGGGAAAGGAGAGTAGTAGCTCTTAGGGACAGCTGGGGAAGCTGCCAAAATGCAGTGCTTGCCCACTGAGCATGGGGCAGGGTGAGCCCTGGATCTCTGTGGTCAGAGCTGCTATTGTCCCAGCACTGCTCCTCTGCACAGAGATCAGCCCTGCCCTGGGCTGACATAATGTATTTTTTGAGTACTGGGAAAGCAGAACTCATTTCACATCAGGCACTGAAATCAAGACCAGAATACCTACGTACTTCAGAGTACCCCATATTCAAAACACCCTGCGTGTGGGTAACAGCCCCACACACTGCTGTAATGCCAGTTTCCCTGTTTTATCAGCCATAGAACCCAAAGGGATTCTTTGGATTCTATGGCTTTCCCCAAAACCATACCCAGCATCTCACCAATGCATCAGCACCAAACTGCCAGCTCTGCTCAGTGCTTGCATAAGTCTTGCAAAGCATTTCCACCGCTCACCCTTGCATGAATTGGATTGTGCAAGATGTGAATGCCCCAGGGGCTGAACAATCAACATACGAGCTCAGAGAACAGAGCGAAGAAGCCCGGAAACCCAAATATCAAAATAGAGTATTTGACACCTTCATCTATGGGTTGTGACCAAGCCCTTGGGGAAAGGCAGGTCGCAGGGCTTGGTATGCTCAGTGAAGTCAAGGGAAGCAGAACAAGAGCTCAGGGTGGAAGGAGCAGGATGATCAGCAGAGCCATGAGTCACTTTTTGTGCTGCTGCAGGGTGTAAAGACCCAAAGCAGAGAGCAGGACCCCAGCATCCTCCATGCTGTAGAGACACACAAAAGAGATTAAAGCTGCCTCGAGGAGTTTGCAATTGGAAATCCTGAGGCACAGAGCAGCTGGATGCTGATCTCCCTAAGCCGGTGGATATTTCTTTTGTTAGTGGCTGATCCCATCTTCCCTCTTGTCTGTAAATCTCTAATCTCTGTAAAGATTTCTAGTAAGCACTTGCTCAGGTAGTTCCCGGTTTCCATAGCCAGGAACAACCAACACTGGCAGCAAATGCTTTTTCCTGCGTCAATTGTGATCCCAGGGCCGGGTCTCCATGGGGACAACCCAGGGCAGGATCCCAGCACACAGTTCCTGGCACACCCAGGCTGTACCAGGGAGGGCAGGTGTTTGTGGTCAGCCCCTCTGCAGAGGATTGCTCAGAGTGCTTCATATCATTTTCGGTAGCCTGCAGGCTGGACCTCTTTGCATATAAATAGCTTCGTTGTTTTTTTTTTTTCCTTTTCATCATTTGACTAACCCCCCCTCCCCGCCCGCCCTGCTTCATCCTCTTTCTCACGTTTACAACTGCTCAAGGCATATATCTCTAAAGATCTCTCCTTTGTGTTTGTTTCCCCATCAGATGCTGTTTCAACGTGTGCTTTTACAACCCAGCAATGCTATAAAAAGCAGGAGCCCAGAAATGGGGGAAAAATAAATAAAATAATGAAGGTGCCAGACTGGGATGACTCCACGTTTGTAGAGTGTTGCTTGGTAAAATCAAACAGCCTACAAAGTGGTAATAAAGGGCACATGCAACAAACTCCTGTGATTAACGTCCACCAGAGCCGTCTGAGCTCTCAGAGCTGAAAAGCACGTTTTTATGACAACAGTGCTTTGGATTCATATCAACTGAGCAAATAGGTTAGCAACAACAATATAGGTCAATGAAAGTGCTCCACTTTCAGCCCAGCGTGCTGCTGTGACTTCCTTCTCTAACTTCAGTAACTACTCTCCTGAAGCAAGGATCCTGGGGTTATTCCCATCCCTTTTACTGGCTGTGAGCATCATTCTGCCATGCCTCCTTACTGCCTTTTCTGACTTTCCATCTCTGCATCTTTCTAAATTTCCCGTAGAAATTTGATAAACGGGGNGGGGAGCTCCGCGGAGGTCCCGCCGCCCCCCAGGCCACATCGTTCCCTGTTCACCGGGGATCCCAGAGCCTTCCCGGTAACATGGAGCAGCCACCAGCCCGCGGTACTCATCCAGCGCTCCTCCATCCTTCTCACGGTCCTGCATCCCTCCCGCATCCTTCCCGCATCCCTGCCGGTCCCGCTCCCCCCGCCCGGTACCTTCTGCCGCCGCTGCTGCTGCCCTTTCGCCGCC
>WBMW01005037.1:1855778-1971120 GCA_013396635.1 Penelope pileata | reverse complement strand
GGAGGCGGAGTGCGGAGGCGGCCCGGCCAATGGGAGGGACGCGGAGCGTAAAGTGAAAGTGGGAGAGAGGGTCTCGGGGAGAGGGAAGGGGAGAGAGGAGGAGAGGGGAAGAGATGGAGAGGGATGCCTGGGGGCAGTGGGGGAAGAAGGAGGATAGGAGAGGTGGGGAGAGAGGAGGGGTGAGAGGGAGGGAGAGAGGGAAGGGGCAAAAGGGGAGAGGGTCGGTAGAGGGAGGATGTGGGAGAAGGATGGAAGTGAGACCCTGAGTAGGGAGAGGGCAGGTGCGAGAGCAGGTGCTTCCTAGGAAAAATGCCCAATTGCCGGCACAGGGCAGCCCAGCTTCCTGCCCCAGAGGGGGCAGGGGGTACGGCCAGGGGTGCCCCAGGGCAGCTGTGCTGCTGGGGGACGCAGCTGCAGTGTCAGAGCAGCAGCAGGACCGGATCCTGGCTCTGCTACTGCAACAAACTGACCTCACGTAAAGGGAGGAAAAATGGAACAAGAACAGATGCGTGGGTGTTGTATTGGGGCACAGACACGGCTATCACAGCGTTATCTTCATCAGAGCAATACAGTGCCAAGTGCAATGGGGCAGGTGTGGCCGAGTTAATGGTTGCAGGGAAGCACTGCTCCAGAGCCATATCTGCTGGGAGAGCCAAAGCTGTGCTGAGACAACGCACACATACCTTTGCCTGGGTCTTCTCCTGCTCTGGTGGATGCTGTCACAGAGCTCGGTGTGAGAGGCACAGAGGAATCCCACAGCAGCACCCATGTGTGAGCTCTCCATGCCCTCCATGGTACAAATCACTGGGGCAGGAAGAATCTCAGCAGCCATGGCACAGCCACGTGTGAGGGGCTCTCCCCGTGCAGCTCCTGTGTGCCAACCCCTGCAGCCTTCACAGCCGTCTCCATGTTCATTATCAGGGTCATCCCACACCCCTGGGGAATTTGGCCTGATTCTGCATGTTAAAAGATAAATAATTCAGGCACTGCGTGTTGGGCTCTGTAAAGCACAATCTCCATTATGCAGAGTGCACGGAACAGGCTGGGTATGAGAGCCTCAGCGAGTGCTGCACGCAGCCAGGAGGGCAGGGGAAGGGGAAGGACACGGCGAGCAGCTGTGCTGGGGCTGCCTCCCATCATCGTCCAAAGCAATAGCTCTGGCACGGAGCTGGAAGCTGCTGCCTTTGTGCCCTGTTCTTCTGTGCTTGGTGGGTTGGAGGTGGATGGGCTTCTCACAGGTTTTGCTTCCACTTAATGGGCTAAACTGGGAGCTGCTGAGTGAGCTTTTAAAGCAACGTTCAAGGTAGCAGATCTGCTGCTGGAGATGTGCTGTGGTCAGGAAAAGCAGGAAGCGTTTGCTCCATGGATGCACTCTGATAGTGGTTTCATGAGCTGTGCACTGAAATTAGGGCGTTGTTTTGGCTGCTGCCGTAAATGAGTGATGAACGAGGCCCTGCTTCAAACCATTTATATTTTAATTAAACAGGACAGAAAGGACAGCAGATGTGCAGAGGTGAAGCGACGCGTCTAAAGCACCAGAGCTGGGAACCCCCCTGGTTCCTGCTCAGCCCCACCACCACCTCTGGATCCAGCTCCAGTGATTTTTCCCTTTTCTTTTTTTTTTAACCTTTTAGGTGATGGAGGTATAATGGTACGGAGCTATGGATTTGCATGAGCTGATGGTGGCTTTGATAATGTGTCCAAGGGATAAAGTCTAGCGAGGAAGGATAGTGTGACCCGGAGGAAATCTGCCTCCTACAAAAATCCTCAGGAGATGCCAGGAGCCAGACTTGCCATCCCTGCTGACTCTCCTCTCTGCAGGTGGTGATTGTATTGCTGTTATCATTAACAAACGCTGTCATCGTTACATCATTCCTATTTCCTTGTTTGGGAAGCTCTGATCATTTTAGTGTGGCTAAACCCCTGCCTCCATGGGTCACGCTGACACCTGCAGATCTACCTGCAGCGATGCTGTCTGCTCACTGAATATTTCACGCCGGGGTGGATTTATGATGCGTTGCACCTCTGGGGGAGTGTTCAGACACACACTTCTGGGCTGCTCTCCTTTATCCATCTGCATAAATCATTAAAGCTCTGGGCTTAATGAATGCAAATGCAGTGCTGTGGCAGGGGGGTCAGCTGGCTGGGGGCACTCTGAGCTGGAATTGCTGCATCGACCGACGCTGTTGTTTCTTCAGCTTCAGTCCTGTAAGTCAGGTGGGACTCGAGACAATCACGACAATCTTTGGGATCACTCTGTGCAGACAGAGACCTTGTTAACACCGATCAAATGAAACTGCCCTCGTTTTTCAACGATCCACAAAGCTGACTGGGGAAGATGGGGAGCTGTGGTGTCAGGGGAAGCCCGGTTCTGGGAACAGGTTCATTTCTAATAGAGTTAAGTGTGCATGCACTTACGAGATTGGGTTAACATAGTCATGAACAATTTATTTGAAGATATACGGTCTAACACAGATTTCTGGTGCCTTAATGATCGCTTCCTATTATTGCTGTTATAAATACTTCCATGATTCACATCTCCTGTTGCAAAGCAGGCAACACATCTCCAGAAAGGAAGCACAGAACTGGGTTTTATCTAAAAGATATTCCTTAGAGTTGTATTATAACTCTAATTTGAGCCAGAAACTCATTCACAGGAAATGTATAAAAAATAGCTGGTAGGATGGCTGGACAGTGCTGCAGTGGAAAATGCACCTCTGAAAATCTTCCCTGGGATTTTCCCAGAGTTTGTGTTGCTGTACCTCTGGGACACACTGTTGGTTTTGCAAAGGAGAGCGTCAGCATCTGTCCCACTGAGCTCTGCCAGCTGCATTCATCCCTGAGAGCGAGGGATCCCCTAAACAAAAGGATCAGGTGGGAGGCTGAGAGCAATCCCTTGCCCAGCTCCTTATTGAATAGTGGCAATCATTGCCAGAGGGCATTGTGGAGCCAGAAAGTACAACTGTGTTCAGAGAGGGATTAGACAAATTCCTGAATGACATATGCCTCAGCGGCTGTTAAACCCCATAATCCCAATGCAGACTCTTGTTGGGGATGGCCTTGAGCCATGCACTGCCAGGGGACACCGTGGGGCTGTCCTGCCTGCCCTGCTCTCACTGCTTTGCAGCACAGCCTCTGTGTTTGGTACCAGCCCCGCAGTGCCTTGCCACAGTGCTGGGTTGCCAGGAAATAACAGCAGAGCCCTGCTGCTGAGCATGCACGGTGTGGTGTGTTCAGGTCAGCAGGGAAAGCTGCAGCTTCTCTTTCAGCTTTTCTTGAATTATTTCTGGAGGGCCTGAGCTCCTTTTTGCTCCCAGTAGGTGATGTGCAGCCACCGCTGCCTTCTTTTCTAAGGATAGAAAGAAGTGATTTCTCACACTCCAGTTGAGTTTTATTTGAGTGTAAGGTGACATTACCCGAGAAAAAAATCACGGGAAAATCCAAAGGCAGCATCATGGAAAGAGAAAACACCCCGAAGCTCAGCGCAGAAGCCAAGAAGCCACATTCCCATAGAGCACTGCACTGATGGAGCCCTGAGGACACTTCGAGGTGAACAGCTCAGGGGGGAGTGGTGACCACGAGGTGACAACGAGTGTTGTTCTGGAGTGGTGGTGACACTGTGGGTGCGTGCTCTGGACACAGCCCCGGCTGTGTGTCACCAGCACCCCGTGGAGGCTGTCAGCAGCTCCCGGCTCTCCCTCCTTTGTGCCGCAGGGTGCAGCTCCGGGGCTGGCCAGCAGTGTCCTACAGAGAGGCAAATATTAATTAACAGCAAGAATTACAGATGATCACGTGGGTCAATCCCAGCTCCAAGCTCTCTGGGGATCACTAACCGGGTATGTTTTTATTTTGAGGGGATACAAACCTTGTTTTGCTGCGGTGTGCTGAGGCTCCCTGCACCCTACCTGCACCTGGTGCTGGACCTGGAGCTCAGCTGCGGGCGATGGTCGGGTGCTGCAGCAGTGGGAGCTGTGGGAACACCCCAGCAAGGCAGGGGTTCACCTGGTCCTGCTTTTCCTCTGCTCCGTTCACTGGGGGGAAAAAGCTACAGAGAATAATAATAATAAAAAAAAAAACATATAAAATGATAGCAAATATTTCGTGGTTGTGCAACAGCACAGAGTTCATCGCTGTGCTGCACGAAGCTGCAGCGCACACAGGGACATGGGGAAGTCACCTGCACCACGGGCTTTGCTTCTTATCCACCTGCAGGGCTTCTGGCATTGTGTCTGATGGGAACATTTGCTCCTCATTTAGTGACAGCAGGAATGCCACTGTGCCAAGGAAGAGCCTGTTGAGCCCTGCCAGGCTGAGCCCTATCAGGTTAGGAGTGAGGCTGCAGCATCCTGTACCAAACCCCAGCCCTGCTTGCGCTCTGGCAGTGGCTTGCCGTGGTCAGCACAGCCTGTTTGTACAGCCAGGGGAGATCCTATCACCAGAGCAACACCCTTCCCCTTTACACATGTTTTTAAAGGGAGATTGCCCCATTGAACCACCCACTTACAGCACTTCTCTCTTGCCAGGAGACAGAAAGGTTATTTCCAGTCACTAAAAGCTTTACTTTTTTAAAAAATAAACTCTGATGAAAAAAACATCACACCTCAGGCATGAACTTTCGACGACTTTGTTTCATAATCTTTTCAAGAAAAGATTCCTGTTCAGTCACCAAGTCTTGCAGCTCTTTTGTTGTTGGCTTAAAGAGCTGGCACTGAGCGCTGCTCCAGAGCTCACGCACTGCGCTATTCGCTGTGCAATTTCCCCTGCACACCTTGGTAAATGTTGCCATTGCAGTGTAACCAAGTTCAGGCTCTTATTGACAGTGTTATCACCTGCCCACATGATCTGGGAGGTGGTCATGAGCCTCATGTGTATGAGAAGAATATATCCCAGCGTGATATGTAGCACGCTTTGGTGGCTGCATTGGAAGGATTTCCTGATAGCTATTGATTTTCCAGCCCTGTAATTAGTTCAGGGATTACCAGCATAGAAAATATTGCTCTAGACATTGATTTTTTTAATTGTTCGTTGCATCAAAACTGCGGTATCACTGTGAAGCACGTTGAATGTTTTCCGCAGAGAAAGACTTTGAACTTTGGAAAAATATTACTGCTGTAAATACCGAGAAGAAATCAGCTGATTCATCACATGGCTGATGATTTTGCTATCTCTGAGTCAGCCAGATCCTGCCAGCTCTATCTGATGTCAGAAATCCATCCCTGTAGATCTCCTTGCAGGATTAAGGTGTAAAGGATCCAAGCAAACATCAGCAGAGATGACAGAACAAAGATCCCATCCAGGGGACCCCCAGTGTGCTGGTACAGATGCTCACCATGGAGCATTTTTCATCGATTTGTGCCTTGTGTTCCCCACCACACCTTGCCTTTTGTCCCTGCAGAGAGGTCCCAGACCCACGGAGCATCCCTCATCCCATCAGCATGGGCAGCACTTTGCTGGGAGCTCCGCGTGTCCCTGGGGAACAGAAGCCCCTCTGCCCCTTTTCCCAGTCCATGGAACTGCCCTTGATCACCATCACGATGCTAACAGCCAGCTACCAAAGCACTCAGGCTGGAACCTGCAGCAACACGTTTCCCAGCATTTTGCTTGTCTGCCTCTCCACCCTGGTCTCTGTGCTGACACTTTGTAAGTTTGAAGTTTGCACCTTTTCTGTTGCTGCTGGAGTTGTTGATGAGTGCAGTAAATGCCAGGCATGTTGATACCTTGCCCTGGACTCTGCCCCACATTTCAGAGTAGCTGAACACTCCTTAGCACTCCATCAAACACAGCTCTGGGCATGCTCAAATCCTTTTTCTCTCCCCTCCCAACCCTACAGCAGTGTGAACTCACGGCTGAGCCCCGTGCACAGAAAGGCAGCAGGGTACCGCCAGGAGCATCTCCCGCTTGGCAGCTGAAGCCATCCTTGCACGTGCCATTTCCTCGTCCTAATTAAAGAGAAACTTAATCAGCACAGCGTCTCATCCCTGAAGAATGAGATGCTCATTTGCACGTGGTGTGCTGAAAGCTGATGGAGGGTGGCAAGCTGCAGCACCTCCTGCACTGAGCAGAGCGGGGAGCGGGTCCCCACCGCGTCCTCGTCCCCAGGCTCCATGTGCCCGTCACCGGGGTGCACCCGGCCAGGGCTCTTCTCCTCAATTAAAGCTTTGTCTGCTTTTATTCTCTTGGGATGATAAGGGGAGATTATAGGAAAGGAATGGCAAGGCTGGGAGCGTAGGAAAGCAGATCAGAGTCACCGCAGTGGCCCTGTGCACGTGAGCTTTCATTGTCCCATTTGCTCACCCCAAACTTTGTGAATGAGGAGCACAGGGAGCAGCAGGCAGTGCCTGGGGGCAGTGACTTCTCCCATTGGTGCACACAGCCAGAAGCACACATACAAACACCCATCCCTTAGAGACATCCCGGGGCAGTGCTGCCCTCCATCCATCCCCACCCCAGCAGCCAGAAGCCGCACAAGCGAGCGTGCCTTGTGCCTGCCAGGGCTGGATTTTCTATTGCTTTATTGCTTCTGGGCAACATTTTTTCATCTGTAATTACAGCTAATGAGGGAGATCTCCTCCCTCCTTTGGGGGGTTTGGTCCTTCCCAGCAAGGTGCCTGAGAGAGATGTGGCTCTGTGCTGCACACATGGGCGGGTGCCTATGTTTATGGAAAACAGAAGTAATTACATCCAATAAAACCAAACTTCCTCTTCCACAGAGGCTCTTATTTCTCTCCAGCTGGATAACGTTGGCTGTTTTTTGTGGGGTAACAGCTGGGAAACCCCAACAGAGGCAATGAGGGTGCAGCACTGAGGGAGGGTATCGGGGTTGTCTCATTTCAGGTCACGACTGTCCCAGACATTAAACAAATTATCTGAGTCACTTCTCTAAAAAACCTGCAAATGAAGGAGGTTGGCAGACAGGAAAACCCCCCAAAAGATCATTTTCAAATTACAGTGTTTACCTATGCTGGCACAGCCGTAGACAGTCAGAGTAATTCCTGCTAGAAGATTTCTTCCAGAATCTGTGACATCCCACAAAGGAAGAAGTCCCACTCAGTCTTAAAAACCCCAAACCACAGAATATCAAAAACAGGCTCATTGGGCAATTTTTGGTTTGGCTGAGAAAGTGCTTCTGCAACTGTGTAATCCCCAAACACATCCAGTCCCAAAAAGCTCAGGAAACGTCTCAGGAGATGGGAAGTGCTGCAGTGAAAGTAAATTCAGCAAAGCACAAACACCAATGGGCAGCTTCCGCGGGCAGCCGGCAGCGTCAGCCTGGGCCACGAATTCCCCTCCTGCACGTGCAGTCCTTGCAGCAGCAGATTTTTAATCTTTGCAGAAAAAAATGTTATTGCCGTGAGCGTCATGATGGGATAACCCTATAGGAGAAAGGTGCAGGAGAAAAGGAGGAGGGAGCGTGGGTTAATTCTTTGCCTCCCACAGTCATTTGGGGGAGGTTCAACTGATCCCCTGGGATGTGGGTGAGCAGAGTGATGGCAAACTCTTTCCCCACCATGCTCTGCTCTAGGATGGGTTGATAGCCATTAATGAGATATTTCACCCCAAAAATATATCCACTCTGTGTGTACCTGATTCCTCCTCACGTGAAGAGTTGGCATTGAGGAAATGCCCCAACGTCAGATCCCCACAGCACTGCACTTTTGGGGTCAGGCCATAACACAGCCCAACATGCATTTTTGGGGTTATCCACACAGTTTCCAAGGTCAGAGGATGCTCCTTCCTCACCCTTGACACCAGAGAACAGACCTGAGTGCAGCTCTCATTTTTCCTCTCTCCTCTGTGCTCCTATCAGGACAAGGACAGGAGCAGCTGTGTTAGAGCAGTCTCACTCTCCCATCTAGCGGTAAAACAAGGAAAGGTAGGCCAATTAAAATAAATAACGATTTAGCTGTCTGCGCCTTTGGGGGGGTGCTGTGGGGTCTGTTACATCCGACCTCCCCAGCAGGAATGGCACAGACCCAGTCCAGAGGAAAAGACAGCGAAGTGCAAAGCTCTGAGTCACTGCCTGGGTCTGGAGGGCTTTAGGGGTTCCCTGCTCTGGGGATAAGCCATGAAGGAGAGACCTGCACGTCGCTGCTCCCGGTGGACAGGTGCCGGAAAGCAGAGCAGCAGGGCTGTGTCTTCCCACAAATAACTTCTAACCTTCAAATAACCCTCAGGCCCCGTGCATCGAGCTGCCTGCGCAGACACGAGGGGAAACCGCAGGTGTCCTGCTGAGGAAATGGAGCCGGGGGGGCTGCTGCACACAGCACGTCCTCACACACACACCCCCTCCCTCCCCCACCACCTGCCTGTGCAGCCCAAAATTCCATCGGTGGGAGAGCTTCCTGCTCCCCGAGATGGCTCAAGAAATCTCATTTTCTTCCGTAGAGAACAGACGGACCCAGAGGCAGTGACTGTGGGGCTGCCATTGGGAGAACAGGAGAGGTGTGGGGCTCAGGTCCCACTGGCCCTGGCTTGGGATGCTCCCATTGCACTCAGACCAACTGGGACCTGAAAGCTGGACCAGAACTGCTGCCCACTCACGGAAGATTTATGTTCTCGTGTCAGATCGAAGAACGGTGGCATTTCCTGGAAGGCTAGATGATGTTTCATTTTCAGCAAATAAGGTCAAAAGCACAAGGGGGAGAGGGAAAAAAAAAAAAAAGTAGTCTCTCCTAGATCACCTGTTTGCAAACCTCAGAACTGCAGGCTCTTGCCTGTGTGTTGCTGTTCGTACAGAAACACCTTCCTGGAGCAGCACACTGCTACCAGTGACTGTGCTGGAGTGTCACCAGCACAGCTGCAGTAGGGGCAGCCTCAGCTGGATGCAGGTCCCGGGGGTGGGTACACCGCTCACTCACACACTCAGATTTAAAAAGCAAAGGTGTGGGACACACCTGGGAGGGCAGGAATTGGGCATCACAGACCTCTGGACTCATCTCTCTGTCTGCAGCAGTGTGTCCCAGCTTGGGGTCCTTGATGGGACGTTCTAGGCTTGCATTTCACCCAATGGCCCTGCAAACCCTCCGAGCCTCTTCTCCTACCCTGGGAAGTGTATTTGCAACTACAGCAAAAAAAATCAAGTTAATATACTGGGAACATGGAAGCACAGCCAATGCTACTGCTGTGATGCTCTGTTTGAGCTGCAAGGAGAAGATAAAGTTCTGCCTCCCGCGAGAGGTGTCACTGGAGAAAATTATTCTACCTTCTCTAAATGGCATTGTGTTGTTTCTTCTTTCCAGGTCATTTCCAACTTGGTGTCACAGTTTGTTTTTTCAGGAATGTGCTGTGGTTATCTGACAGTGGCGGTACCCTCCATCCGCCCTCCCACCCCCCAGACAGACCTTCAGAAATAGACTCACCTCGGGAGGAAGAACAAATAAAGATGGCTCCTGGCACGTGAATAGCTAATGAGGAGCCACTTAGCAGTCTCAGCATATTCATCAGCTCCAGCAGAGGATCACTGATTGTGTGTCTGCAGCTACTTTGTTCTTCTTCACTCATTAGACCCAGGTCAAACGAAGCACACACCAAGCCGTGGCAGAAATGATAAGAGCCAACGGAGACGGCCGCAACGATGACCCATCCCAACCGGAAAATTACCGGTTGGGATTTTTATAGCCCATCAAACGGGGCCATTTCATCCAGCAGCAAGAGGTAGATTGCTGCTCATTACCGGGGTGAAATCCAGCTCTGCACAGCAGCCCATGGCTCTCGTTAGCAGCCCTGGCTGCAGGAATCCTTGCAGGAATGGCCGAGCAGGTGCCCCAGAGTTTGCTTCTCGGGCACCTTAGGATATTGATTTCTCCCTTTCCTGAAACTGAGCTTGGGACTGGGAGTTTTAGTGTAGTTTAAATGCTACATTTACTAATGGACTAGGGAAAAAAAAAAAAAAAACCAGGAACAAAAAGTAAGGAAGAAAGAGAGCAGACCTGCTCCTACTCACCACAGCACCCATCTCCATCAGTTTGCCACTCCGCTCGTTTCCTTGCAGCCCAGCAGCTGCTGTGAAGGGGGTGTTTGTCCCCTATGTGAAGGCTCAGCCATACCCCAAAGCCAAGCAGGGCACTGGGTGCAGCATGGAGACAGCTCAGGAGCGGGTTGGGCTGGAAGACGGCTCTTGTAACACAAAGCACTGTTGCCAGAGGACTCTGCTGCAGCCTGGATTGTGTTGGTGCAAAGGCTGCTCCATTTAGCCTTGTCCAGCCTTAATGATTCCACATCGGTCCGATCCAGCCCAGGCACTGCGCTGTCCCCCAGGCCCTTCTCGCTCTGCTCCTTCCTGGTGCTGACCCACTAAACCAGATAGAGCAAAGCATCCTTTTCTCTGCAGTTCTGGGTCAGAGCAAAACGCCGTTGTGAGGCTACCTCTACTTTACGGTCTTTTAATTATTTCCACCTCTGTGATTACACTAATTAGCTAACTGGTTTGTAATGGCTGTATGGTAGCTTTCATTACCCTTTCATTAATCACAGCATCAGCTAGGCTCATTAAGAATCCATGATTTTTTTTTTTCTTTATGATTTGAAATTATTCAAAGCAAAAGTAATGTGAAGGGGGAAAAGAAGTCAACAGGAACAGACACTGTGTTCGTCAGCAGCTTGGCAGAGACTCTCTGGTATATTTAGAAATGTGATGATTTACAAGAGCCCACCAGCCATTTACTTAGTGTCTGGAAAAGAAGGTGAGCCTGGAGTTTGCAATCACAGCTGTTTAAGGCATCTTCTCCCTCTCTTTGATTCGAGACAGCTGACTGACACGTTCAGATGGGATCAAAAATAAAACAACTGACAGCGTGTCTCCTTCATCCCAATAGCTGCGGCTGAGCTCTGCTTCAGCATCTCTGCATCGCACGGACAGCGCGGGGCGAAGCAGGAAAAAGATCTAAGAGGAGGTTAGGTTCTTGCTGCTGGAAAAACACTGCTCTGGCAGCTCTCAGGACTTTGCTATAAATCCTCGTCCAATGAGGCAATTTGATGTGCAGAAAGACTTCTGAAAATAATCAAAATTAAGAACAAAGCAGCCCACATTGGATAGTTGAAGTACACGCACAGGGGAGCGTTCAACTCCGTGGTTATGACAGAAGATGATAATAATAATAATAATGAGATTTAACACCTACTTAACAGGAGAAATCCAAAGGCCCTTACAAACACCGATCAATCAGCTCTGCCAACCAGCTGTGTGCTGGGCAGGATGATGGGTGAGGAGATAATTGCCCAGAAAGCTGTGGGCTGCTAGCAGGGAGCATGGAGCTGGTATTGCTGCTCACTGCCTTGCAGCCACGCTGGGAGCCCTGAGACATCGCTGTGCTGCCTGCTCCACCGCCTGCAATCCTCCAACAACAGGAGGGCGAGGCTTTGTCTGTTGGAATGTGAGCACCCTGAAGGCTTTCCAAGGTGTCAGAGACACAAGTTAGAAAGAAACCAAAGTGGACTTTATACATCAGCCCTCTTTTAGCTTCTGAGAGCCAGAAATTGATTGTACTCTGCTGAGGGAGATGCTATAGATCCTTAGGAGTGGCCATTCTTCCTCCCTTTCAGCCACCCTCAGTCCGATCCTGCTCATCAGCAGTTTCCCAGGAAGGCAATCACCCTCTGCATGGCACCCTGCAGGCAGGAGCAGGGCTCGCTGCAGCTGGTGCTGAGCCAGGGTCCTGGGGAAGGAGCAGCACTTCAGTGCTCTGCCCCTGGCAGCACTCAATGCTTTGCTGGGCTCTTTGTGGCCATCAGCTGCAGCCTGAGGAGAGCCAGCAGCCAGGTTTCAGGGATGCCCAATATCACAGCACCATCCACACGGGTTTTTCTGCTAGCTCTGGTGAGCTCCTGACTGCCCCTGGGTTGGGTTCTGGAATGGGACGGGGTCTGTGCTGCTTGCTGGGGATGGGGCTGGGACAAGGCACTGCACAGGGATGAGCTAAGGCAGTGATCAAGCAGCAGCTGCAGCATCTCAGCTGCCACAGCAGGGTAACCACTGCCTCTGTGGGTTGTTTTTTTAGCTGCAACCTCTCTGTTCAGTTGTCTTTTCTGCTCTTCAACCTCCTACTTTTGGCTCCTGCAAAGCTCCCTGGCCCGGCTGTGCTGCATGGCCCTCCTCCGTGCCTGAGCTCTGCATGGCAACGGAGGGTTTGTTTGCAACAAAGCAGCAGCAAAGCCATGCTGCAGTGCTGCATCATTTTTCTGGCCGCTAGGTAACACCTGCAACTTTTTTAGCACAAGGAACAAAAGCTAAAGGTGCAATTAATTGGGGGTTAGGGCAATGAATTGGGGGGTTAGGGCAATTAATTGGGGGTTTCAATGACCCGAGGCATTTCCCTGACCTCCTGGCTCCAGGGGATGGGAAGGGGCTGTGTGCTGTGCTTCTGCATTGCCTGAGAATAAGAGGCTGAGGAGCCCCTGTGACAAGCAAACCATTAAAAAGAAAAAGTAACAATAATCCCAAGCAAAATATGGCTTCAGGGAAAAATTTCTGCTTGGTTTTAGCGCAGATGTTGATATTGCACGCTCAGAAATGGCTCTGAAAAGTGGAAACGCTTTTGCAGTGCTCTACTGGATGGTGCAGGAAGCAACGAGCTGCGCTTCGAAGGGAGGAATTAAAGCATTTAAAAATTAAAAGAAATCATAAAAAAAAAAAAAAAGCCTTCTGAAAGAGAAGCGATGAGGATGGAGATGGAGCTGCTCCACACCACAGCCCCCTAAAGCTGAGTCCACGCCTGCCTCGGAGCGCTTGTCCAACACTTCTCCGCTCCAGCAGAAATGGGCTCTGACAGCAGTATGCAAACAACATATGGGAGCTCCTCGGCTCTGGGCGGGCAGTGCCGGGCTCTCCGTGTGCCAAACCTCCCAAGGGTGAGCCCTGCACGCGCTGTGAGCAGGCACCCGTCCCGCTGGAGGGTGCCCTGCTGGGATGCTGTGTGTGCATGCAAAGTAATCCCCTCCCATTGCCGTCAGTGCCTCCGCGGGCAGATCCCACAGAGCACAAGGAGCTGCTTTGCAAATGATGGGTGTCATTTCCAAACCTGGAGTGCTCAGGAGGAGGGGATCCTGGCACCTTTGGGGTGAAGGAGATGCGGTGGAGCGCAATTTTTGGGCACCCGGAGCAGCACACAGCAAGGCTCGTGCAGCGCACGAAGGTGATTGCTCTGCACTTTGCATATTCCCTCTGTGCACTGCGCTGGGATTTTTCATTGCATCCATAATTCATATCCTGCTGCAGCAATTCTATGGAGGCAGCACAGGATCTCAGCACCAGCAGTGAGCAGGGAGAGATGCTTTCATCACCAGACAGCAAAGTGGGGAGGCTGCGTCCAGCGAGCAGCTCCGCTTCGTGCCAACTGCCCCATGGGCAAGGATGCCAACAGTGAAATGGGAGAGGAGCTGGCTTATAGGAAGGAAAAGTTACGGTCCCTGTGCAGTTTTCTCAGTGCCAGGAGTGGCTGCAGGGTGGATAGCAGCACGGATCTGCCTGTTTGCCCGTCCCAACCCTGTTTTATGTGTCCATGGCATCATGCAGCGCCAGATGCCCGTGCACCATTGGCTTTTGGGGCAAGGTTCCTCCCCTGCCTCCTGCAGCTGGAGGCTGGCAGCCGTGCTGTGGAGGTCCCCATGCTTTAGCCATGCTGTGCTCTCTCCCAGGCTCTGAGGTTTTCTCCTGCATCCCCACTGCTTTTCCTCTCTGTAACACATGCACCAAAAAACCCTGTTTGTCAGAAACCAAATCGTTTCGTGAGATTAAAATGTAAATGTTGCGCTCGGCTTTTTGGAGGGGGATTGTTGTTTGACTTGTGACTGTGCAGGAAATAGATTTTTGATAACTGTGTGGAACTGCTACTGCCCAGCACCGCTGCAAACAGCCAAAACCTTCATAAATAAACCCTCCAGCAACCAGCCCTGAAAACCAACTTGCTTGTGGTTTGGAGAAGCATTGGGATGGCCGAGCAGCCTTATGCAGGGGAACCTGTAATTGCAGCAGCATCTCCTGCACTGCCTTTCCTTGGGCTGGGAGGGGCTGCAGAGGGGCTGCTGGGCAGTGCTGAGCCCCAGCCGTGGTCCCTGTGCATGCAGCATTGTTCCTCACCTCTCCAGGTCTCCTTTCCTCTGCGCTCTGGGGCTGCAGAACCTCTTCCTGCACTCAGCATGCAGAATGGTGCGTGGCCTCGGCTGTGTGCTGGCACACACAGCTCTGTAGCTTGGCATAACCCAGGCACCTCGTTGAGCAAACACTGATGAGATGAAGGGGAAAAATCTCAAAAGCATTTGGTGACCTTCTGCTGCCCGCCTGTGTGCTCGGAAGTGAATTGCCTGCAGTTTGGCATCCCCAGTTAGCGCACGTTTAAATGTTTGAACCTTGGTATAAGGAGCTCTTGGATCACAGCTCTCGGTTTAAAACTACGACCAACATCAATATTCATAGCTTTAATACCAGGAAGGATCATGAGGCTGAATTAACCTCGCTGGCATAGTACATGTACTAACCTGGGTACACTGCTGCACTGCTCGACCCGCTGCACTCCGGAGTGATCAGTGAGACAAAAATCACACGTGGTGTTAACCTGGGAAATCATTTCCAACATCACAATATGAGAAAGCACAGACCCTGGTCTGTAAACTTGGCTACTCACTTTTTATCCCTTATGTAAACGAGGAAGAGTAACATATTTATAGCCTCTTGACGCAAGCATCCCTGGTGAAATATTGCGTGCAATAAATATTCTGCCATCTCAGGGAGCCTATAGGACCAAACAGTACCGAGATGCTGCAAAGACAAACCCTATGCAGCTAACGAGTGTTGGTGAGCTGCCAGCCAGCTGAAAACATCACCAGTGAGAGCAAGGAATGGAAACAGTCTTGCTGTTAACGTGGGTAGAGCTCTATTGACACAATCACAACACAAGGTCACTGAGTAATGTCTTTCAGCTCTCCACGGCATCTTAAAACATCCCTTCCAACCATCACTTGGAGTTCAGTCAGATTTATCCCAACATTTTGTTGTCAATCATTTTCTTCATTTTTTTCAATTTTTTTCCTTTATGATGTAAAGATAAGATCTGGGCCCTTTTGCCTGTCCCGGGCTTCCAGCACTGCTTTTTATGGAATTACAAATTACACAGTGCTTCCGCATTAAAACAAAATGAGTTCATCACCATTTTTAAATAAGGATATCATTTGTAAATGCTTTATTCATTATTAATGGAATTATTACTGGGTGCAGCCGCATTCCTCATCCATGTACTGTAAGATCTGTTGTAAAGTGCATTAGCAAAAAGCTTTATAGATGAGGATGTGACGAGCCCACTGCGAGGCACACGATGTGATGCTCGGTAGCTATTGCTGTAACGAGCTTTATGCAAGATTTTAAGCTATCAGTCAGCCGGGGGGTGATTGATAGTGTAAATGTTAATAATTAATAATAGGATAATGTTGATAACTAATTAATAGTAAATGATGAGTATGGATTTTTTTCAGTTAGTATTATGCTAATACACATTATTCACTGAATCAGAAAATCATGTTAGAGATGAGAAGGTCTCGCTAGCTGTCTCCAGCCGTGTCACTCGTGACTGAGTGCTGCTCTTTCAAAGCATTTTCCAAATGGCAATTTTCCTCCAGCTTTCTGGCTCAAATCACTCGGCTAAGAAGCATTTTTTAAAAAAAAAAACAAAGTCAGAGTTCTGTACATGTGTGCAGCAGAGTGATGCGTGAAGTCACGGCCTTTGGGACACGGGTGTGACAAAGCTGCGTGCCCCACGAGCCACCTGCAGCGAGGGGAGACCCACGACCTGCTGTGCTTACAAGGAAATAATTTCAAATGAAGGAATCAGCTCTGCAGATTTCTTTCACTCCTGTGTGACATCCTCCAGTGATTTAAAGCCATTAGACACGCTTACCTGATGCTGCGGGTAAGGGAAGGTCCTGGGGCTGGTGCACAACTCGTAATGCAGGGGCTGAGTAAAGGCGGTGATGCAGCAAAAAGTTTGGCAGAGAGCTTTAAGGGTGGCTCAACATCATTTTCCATTTTTTTTGGCTGACGTTATCTTTTTTTATAAGTGCTGGGCAGGATCAAAGCCACATTACATCATGCTGGCTGAAGTGAATGCCTCCTTGTTGCGAGGCATGGGCTGCTTAGAGGACATGAAATGCCAATAGCAGGCTCAACACTGGGACTTAGAGACCAGCACAGATAACCATAGCCAAAGGGTTAAGCACACTGAGCTCACTGGGGTTCTCCTGTCCCCAGTGAGGAGAGATGCACTCGTACCTTCTTATGAAACACTGGTTCCTTAAACCTTGCCCATACCCACCCAGCTGCCCACCCTCTGAAAAGGAGAGAACAGAGCTTATGGACTGGTGTGAGAGCAGCCCCTACTGAGAGCTGAACAGTGACAGGTGATGCTGACGTTCTCTTGTTAAGGGAACCAATGTAGGGAGTTTTCCTTAGAAAGATGGGAGTCCGGTGAGCTGATCCAGATTGCCTTTCCCATCCCTCCTCCTTCCCCACTTCTCAGATTTGGTGTTTGGCTTTTCAGCATCTTCACTTCAGCCAGATCTGCAAGCACATTTTTGGTGGATGTCACCAGGATCCACTTCCTCCTGGCCCACAGACAGTCTGTCTCTTATCTCACTTACATTAGTATCAATTATTTACAGCAGCGATGCTAAATCATGAAAATGAGTTGCAGCAAAGCTCTGCCTTGGCTGAGGACCCCGCATTGCTTGCAGCTTTCAAAGCCCCTCTGCTCTCTGCATTTGGCCTTAGAGATGTAACCCTGGACATGTTCCACCTTTCACAGCTGCAGATAAGAGCAGGGACCAGGCACCCACAGCCTGCATCCTCTATGCCATTTCTCTGCTCCCTCCTCCCACAGGTGTCACAGCACTTCTTAGAGCCCGTTGTTTTGGGGGAAGAAGCTCCCCCCATGCCCACACCCAGTGCCATGGGCTTTGAGCATAGCTCTCGTGTTGGCACGCAGTCACCAATAAACTCCTTCAACAACTGACTGCATAAGGGGTTTTTTTGATGCATAGTATTTAAACATGAATAATTAAAATCTCAGTTAAGTAGGGATGTTATACAGCTTAGGACAACATAAATACAAGTGTCTGGGCTCTGCTCATAGCTTACTTTGGATCCAGAGCAGCACAAGTGCTCTGCCTCCATTGGTAAGAGCACGACTAAGTGAGGTGATGCTCAGACTCTTGACCTTGGAACAGTGCCTCCATTTAAATTTCCAGTAATTCTCAATATTTTTCCTGCTTGCACCAGAGAAGCCATCCTTTTCTAGCTGTGCTTCAACTGCTTACCTAGTACATTCCCACTCTGCTCACTGCAGATTCAGAAAGTGGAAAGAAACCCTGAGAAGGTAAAAAGAACAAAAAAACCCTTTTGAAACGTGGATGCAGAAACTATGCAAGAAGCAAGGAGACCCCTAAATGCAGCCCCCTGCGTGGTCCTGGCGATGCTCAGGGGATGTGGAAGTGTTGAGTGGGCTCAGACCTCAGCAGGGGCTCCAATGCCACTCATGTGGGATTTAGGGGAGATCATAGAATCACAGAATGGCTTAGATTGGAGGGGACCTTAAAGATCATCTAGTCCCAGCCCCCTGTTGTGGGATGGGTTGCCACCCACCAGATCAGACTGGCCAGGGCCCATCCATGGCCTTGGGCACCTCCAGGGACGGGGCACCCACCGCTCTCTGGGCAGCTGTACCGGGGCCTCACTGCCCTCTGAGTAAAGAATTTTTTCCTAACATCCAACCTAAATCTCCTGTCTTTCAGTTTAAATCCATTTCCCCTCATCCTATCACTATCTGCCTGTGTAAACAGTCGTTCTCCTTCCTGCGTGCAGGCTCCTTTCAGGTGTTGGAAGGCTGCAATGAGGTCTCCCTTATCTTCTCTTCTCCAGGCTGAACAAGTCCAGCTCCCTCAGCCTTTCCTCTCAGGATAGGTGCTCCAGACCTTTGATCATCCCCACGGCCTCCTCTGGCCCTGCTCTCACAGCCCCACGTCCTCCTTGTGCTGGAGGCCCCGGGCCTGGACGCAGTGCTCCAGGTGGGGCCTCACGAGGGTCACTCGAGAGAGAGGACAGAGGACAGAGAACAGGAAGGCAGTTTTAATTTTGAGCTCCTGTGAGTCACTTCATTAGCCCTGACTCTGCTTGACCCTTTTACTGTTAGATCAGCCCAACTGTTTATTTTCCTCATAAAACCAAAACAAGATCGATTGCTCTGTCTCGAAGCCCTTTATGCGTCTTGGCGCCCACCGCAGCCCCGCTGTTAGCAGCAGGCCTAATGCAAATTGAATCTTTGGGAAACAGGGACAGCTTGGAGCTGCCCATCTTCTTCCTTTTTCCTGCTTAAGTTTCATCTATTGCATTTGAAACAGAAACTTTATCTATTTATTGTAAATGTACGTATACAATTTTCTTGCTCTGTATATGTGCATGGTGTGCTTCTGTTGTAGACACATATATACAATCAATAACCATGTCTTGCTGGGGATTTAAATCTCAGTTTTCCAAATCCAATCTAGAGCACCAGATTTATTTTTATGAAAATATACCCTTTCTTGCTTAAGGAGGGATATTAATTATAGATGCAAACCCATAAATCTTCTGGCTTTAGGTGAGATATTTGCTGGATTATAAATATGAATTGGAGATGAGGGTCCTGCTCTTCCTATTATTCCTATTATTATTACTTACTAGTTATTATTTTCGGTATGATCAGTATCTTTGGGTGGGTCAAATATTGCTGGGGAATGGGCAGCTAAGCCTTCAAAGGGTGCACACGTTGCATTCATTAAAATGTTTTCTATTCCAGCCTTGCTCTGCACCGCATTTCACAGCCCGGTGAGTCATTAAACACCCTGTTCAGATCACTTCCCTTTCTCTCCATCCTTCTTTTGGTACCTGTTTTCATTGTGCTGCTTTTGCCAGATTGTATCAAGCTCCCCGATGTTTATTAATAATGTCCTGTATCCTATTGACAATGTGCTATTGTTTCCAAGGTTCTGCTTCAACACCAATGTGGGAAAGCAGCAAACTGGGAGCCTCCAGGGACCCCAGTATCACCCAGGGCTTTGGCACTGGTGACAATTTCCTTCTGTGTTGTTAATTATGGTAGATCTGATAATAAGGCTAATAAGATAATAAGCCACAAGGGCTGATCCCTTCCAACCCAAACCATACTTTGGTTCTATGATAATTGCATGTTGCTAGTTAATTCAGTACAAACTGAGATGAGAGTAACTTGCAGTGATTCTCCCAGGCTTCACCAAGTGCTCCAAAGCCAAGAAGCATTTCTAAATCCTAATTAATAAGAGTTAAATGGAAGAGATTTCACCAAGCACCTTGGGGCATTTGCTGCTGCTTCCCTTCTGAGCCCTCAACCATGGCTCTGTGGTCCATCAGGACCAAAGAAAGCCAGATGCCAAATGCAATGGGTGAGATGCTCTCAGGCAGTAGCAGCAGCAAGAGGCATGGAGCTGGGCTGGTGTGCATCAGGCAGGTGCAGCCATGTAGAGGGCTGCTGATCAAAGGGAAGCAAGTGGTGGGATCTCAAGCTGATTTAATGTAACACCCTACCTCGAAATTAATAGGACCTTGTATGCCAGGACTGGAAAGACAGGGCACTGTGTAAGGTCTGCTTTTTTAAATTAGAGTCCCATGCTTAAATAAATTAAGTGAGCTTGTCAGTATATTAAATGATTTAATGCCTTCTACAGTTTTGCAGTGGAATCCTAATGAAAATACTCTTCAATATAAAATGCTGGATAAATTAAATGGTGAAGTGTTTTAATAAATGGTCTGTTGTTATGGTGAACCACATTAAAGTAGTGTTTATCTCTATGGTAATGATGTTGCCCTGGCTTTAAAACAGTTTCTGCTGGTTCAGGCTTCTTCAGATAAAATATAAACACTGTGCTGCTGTCCAGTTCAAAAGCATTTGCACAGTTCCTGAACCAAAACCTGAAATCAATGTTAACCATGTTGGCTGGCTAACACAGAGCTGGGTTAAATGGCACTTGGAGCAGAGAACTCTCACAGACTCACCCCAGGAATTGCTGCTGCAGCCTCCTGCAGTGCTGCCTCCTCCCCACTAATTAATAATCTGGATTACCAGCCGTGGCTCTCAGGTGCTGCTCGTGGCAGCGAAGAGGTGATGGGGACAGTGGTGACGATTTGAGCTCCATGGTGTGGGCAAAGGGGGTGAGACACAGCCCCCAAGCTGAGGGGTGAGGCCCTAAGCATACAGTGGGATAAAATTGGGTATTAAAGATCTGCTGCGAAATCACGAATAGGCTGCGGAGTGGTTTAAAAGCCTTTCTTTGCTGATCTCATTACAAGTTAAGATAACAAATTATATCTCTTTTATATCCTTTATATAAGTTAAAGACCTGCTTTTAAAGGTAAAGACATTACGAGAAGATAAAGTCGCTTTTATATAAATCAGTTATAAAACAACTTTCATTTTCTTGCTTTTGGATATCAGTTCTTATCTAACCTCCTCCACCCACCACAGTGTTTCTTTGGATGGAAAATTCTCTCCTCACACTATTTTCAGAGCTGGAAGCCCCAGAAATAATGTCCCAGTGCCTAAGTGAAAATTACGTTAATAATAATAATAAAAAGATACCTGTTTGGCCCCAGCGCACCTGGATGCACTGTGAGGTGTCATTGGGGCTTGCAAACCAGTCCCAGGAGAAGCCAGAGGGTCACTCCTGGAGCTGCCTGAGAAAGGTGACTGCACCAAGGACTTTGGTGAGGAATTTCCACGAAAGGAGGAATTCCAGCAGCTCCTGACTGCAGAGCTGTTCCTCTGGCAAAGATAATGCTGAATAACGCTGAAGTGTCGGCATGAATTTCCAGTGAGGTTGACCATGATCCAAGAGGAGGGAATCATCCCACTCAGCACTTGGGGATGATGTCTTAAATGCTCATAATTAAGGCCATTAAGAAAGCAAAGCAGGAGCATCCTGTCCATGCAGCGTGGGTGTCTGCGTGTTGTTAGAGTGATCCTTGGTGGATCTGAGTTACAGCTAAAAACAACAACAAAAATCCACTATGATTTTGAGATGGCCAAAGGTGGTGAAACTGCTTGTTGGGAAGTGGTTCTGATGTTAATTCTGTCAGTTTAAGAAGTACACCTGTCCCAGCGTGAATTGAGCAGTGTCAGCTCGCAGTCACCAGCTCTTTTTATAGTGCTGTCTGTTCGATTGAAGAATTTTCCATTTCTGTCTTTCTGCACCCTGTCTGAGCACATCTGGATTGTCATGAAGCCCTCCCTTAACCTTCTCTTTGTTAAGCTAAGCGCATTGGGGTCCTTGAATCTGTCACTATAAGGCATGTCTTGCAACGCTTCAGTCATTTGCGTGTGCCTTCTCGGAGCCCTTTCCCATTCATCAACATCCTTCTGGAGTCACAGGCACCAGAAATAGCTGCAGGGTCCCACTGGATGTTGCACCAGAGATATTGCACTCTGCTATTGGTTCATGTTTCCAGCATTGTAGGATAGGCTCCCTCCTCCCCCACCATGCCATGAAATTCCAGTTCCCCATTTTTGCTTCCATCTGGCTCAGGAAAGATTCAGATCTGAGGAAGAGACCAATCCCCAGCGAAATCTGCTCCAAATCTAACTCTCAACAGCAAACTTTGATTGTAATTAGTTTTGATTTTCTACCATTTTGCTAAAAATGATGAGCTGTCAAACAGCCACTTGTGAGGAGTGCCTGCACGCAGTTGTACATTTAAACACATCAGTGGGGTTTTCATCCGTTCAGCGTGCTGTGTTGATTTTACATTGTTTTAGCTTCCTAACAAATGAGACAACATTAAGTCAAATTCCTCGCAGAACTCAAACGCAACGGTGTTGATGAAATGTACTAAATCAATCAAATCTATAATCACATTCTTGAAAAATTATATCAATTTCATTTAATAAGATCTATTTTCCATTAACTTGTGTTGATTGTAATTAATTATTCTCCTTAAATTGTTATTAATCAAATCCCTTATCAGCTCTTCCATTATTTCTCGCAAAATCAACATCAGACAATCAGATTGATAATTACAAGCGACGTTCAAGCGCTGGCACAAAGTCAGCAGCACTTTGGGGTCCTGCGCTCTCGGGGCATTGCTGGGACCCTGCACAGCTGCAGTGCTGAGCACCGGGGCTGTGGGAGCAGCTGCTGAACATCCCAAATTGGAGCTGGAGGTATTTCACGTCATCATGTTACATTGCTAATTTACTTAGCTTTCTCCCCGAAAATAGAGAAATTAAATATTTAGTGCTTGCCTTCTATGTATTTCTTTTTTTAACGTCTGCTATTCTGTCTAGACAACCGTGCTCAGCCTCTTCTATCTGCAAACCACATCCCTGCTGCCCCAGCTCTGCTAGCGAGAGCTCTCACCTATTGCCCTTCTGCTTGGTGCTGGTTAACACATTTTCCCTTTGTGTGAGTTTAGAGCTCCCCTCCCTCCCCTCCGAGCTGCAGTTTTAACCAGAATAACCTTCTCTCCCTCAGCTCTGAGATTTCACTTGATGCCCTAGAAGCCAGAGTGCTTTTAAACAACGAGATGCCAAATACCATGCACATTTTCTGTTTGCAGTCCTCCAAGTGACCTGGCTTACAGTGCTGAAAAGAAAAGGTGCCTGCTGCCGGCTCAGGCTTTGTTCTGCCTGAGCCCTGCACATGCGATCGAAGCGGAGTCACCTCTGTGTTGGCTGTGAGCAGTTTTTGGAGCTGTGATCGCTTCTTCAGCCATCAAGGTGATCCCGCAGAGGATCCTCCTGGTTTTGATTAACAAAGAGTACAACATCTATAAATTCCAAAAGCTGGTGGCACGAGCCCTCCAACTTGTATCACTCAGGTCCAGGTTCTCCAGGACAACGGATAGGAATTTTCCTTAAATATCACAGATGTGTGACAAAGCAGCCAGAAATCCCTGTTTTCTGGTGAGGTTTGAACAGTGTCATCACTTGGCTTTTATTTGTACCTGAGGTCACTTTTCCTTGAGGTTGGATGGCAGCAATGTCACTTTTGCTATCGATTGTCCCTCCTACACCTTCTTTGCCCGCTCAACTTTTTTGCAAATAGGTTACAGCTATTGATTTTAATATTCCAGGCACATGGATTTTCTCCCCAAGTTTAAGTCATGCTCTCCAGATAGAATTTGTACTCATAAATTAGTCGTTCCCACTCTTTTTTATGGCTCAGACTCCCTGCACTGCTGTACAGGCAATTAAAGTTCTTCTCCTCACATCCCTCGGTGTGTTCATTAGCTCTCTCCTCAGCACCTTCATTTTGTTCCTTGAGCCAGGGATGGGGATGGATGCTGAATTCCTCATGCTCTCCTGTTTATCCCAACCCAGACCAAGCATCCCTCTGAACAGAAGGGCTGCCAGCCCAAAGAGCTGTTGGGAGAGCCATGACAGAAGGGAAAACCTCATCCGATTGCAGCACCGATGCATTTTGGGGTCATCATAAACGTGGAATGACTCAAAATCACTTCTGGTCTCCCAGATTCTTCTGGCAGCCAATTCCCCAGCTCAGCCCTTCCTGGTTGCTCCTGCTGCAACCATTCCCCAAGCACACAAAACAAAAACCCATCTGGGCAGCGCTCTCTTGCTTTTATGTCCATGGGGGATTTGCAGGGGTTTTGCAAACCCCAGGGATTGAGAGCTAAGCCAACAGAGAGGAAAACCCGTGCTTAGGGCACCTGCACCTGCAAAATCTCTCCTGGGCTGCAGGCTTACAGCTTCACCTGTGGTTTGAGGTTTGAAGGTTTCCTTTCACCTGCTCATCTCCTGCCTTTGGCGTGTGCAGCAACAGGAAAACACACAAAAATATCCCACAAAAAAACATCCTTGCTCTTGCAGGTCCTGAACTGTTTGCATCCGAGGGCAGAACGGAGACTTGTGATGATTCTGAAAAGTCTCCTGTCTGGGTGGTTCTATTTACGGCTGATGCATGTTAATGCACAGTGGCCAGAGAACCACTGTTTCAGAGCAAAGTCAAAGCACAGCAGGTCAGCAGATCCAGCCCTTGAGGGGCTCAGTGAGTGGGGTGTGCCTGTCACCCCCTCCTCAAAACAACCCTCTGCGTCTTCTCTAATCCAGCAAAATATTTAGCTGCAAATCCGCGAGTGGAGAAGTACAAGAGAAGGAAGCATAAGGCTGTAAAATAAACACACTACAAAATGCCTCCAGGTTGCTCTAAATTATGCATCCTCCCTGTTAGGAAATGTTCAAGGTTGTCTTTTTCTGCGAACAGCTCTCCTCCTGGGTCCTCACCTTCATTTTCTGGGATGCCTCTGCTCTGCAGTTGCGGTTGCTTCTCCTTCCCTTTTGCTGCCATTACAACAATTTCTTTGCCACCTTTTAAAATTCAGAACATGACAAACGAATTCCCACCTTGGCTGAGCGCTCAGATGATGGGAAAAGGATAAATGGTCCCTGGAACCTGCTCAGTGCCTGCTGCATGGCGAGCACAGCCAGCAGCCACGCGCAGTGCTTTCCCTCTGCCTGAGCACAGGGCAGACGGACACATGGGTGAGGTGATGTCTGTGGGCCCTGATGCTCACAGCCCTGCTCCCTGGCTTGCACAGAGCTGGGAGCATCACTGTGGCAATCTGGGGCTCGCTACCCCTTGCCAAAGCCACGTGGGCTCTTCTGGGAAAAAGCCCGAGCCGCTCGTTTCCTTAATGCAATTGGCACGCGGCTCGGTTACGTGTTCCGTTTCTAAATTGTGGCTGTTGCTCTTTTTATTAAAACTTCAACATTTCATTGGTTTGCACTTACCAGAATAAACCTGGCATCACTAGCGAGCTCTCCCGTGGCTGTGCCATCGATCTGGAGCAGCCCTGTGTCACACCTGGCACAGTGACAGCCTCAGGGCTGCAGCTGGCAGCCGGCACCGCCCTGCCTGGAGACTGGGAGCGTTTCCATGGGCTTCTACGATGAGGAACTTCACTCCCAAGGTTTCAGGGTAAAGGAAAAAAAAAAAAAAGTTGATTGTAAATTTAATTCCTGCATCTTAGTCATTTCTGGACCATGGGTCATTAGGCACACATTAGTGCTGCTAGGCATTTTTCACAGGGGCTGCGCTGGCAGCAAGGAGCTCGGCTGCTGGCGATGCCTCCCGGGTGCTCTGCAGAGCCCGGGGCTGCGTGCACTGGGCACAGCCTGGAGATGCTGCATCCTGAGTGCAGGGGTCCAGGCAGCCTGTAAGCATCCCAGGAGCAGTCATTTCTGCCATATTTTACCCTCAGACACCTCTTCGCCTTATAAAACATCCCAGTTCATCTCCTCATCTCCTCCCCACTCTCTTGTTCATTTTTAACCCTTGCAGCTATGCAAAGGTTAAACTCCTTCAAGCTTCAGACGAGTGCTCAAGAACTCCTTAAAAGAACAAACATTGGTTGTGCCCAGCATTAAAGGTTTCTTTTAACAAAAAAAAAAAGACATTTGCCTTGTAGCACGAGAGAGAAATCCATGTGTGAAGCTGTGCCCCATGCGATGCTGGGAAGCTCCCCCAGGCTCTCCCGTGTCAGTCTGTCCCCCTGACACACAGCCTGGGGAAGCAGGCTCCTTTAATGGGCTTTGGAGTTTTATTTATAGCCCCTTCGAATAAGTGCAGCTGATACTTAAGATCGGAGGATTTAATGACAGCGAGCTGGCGAAAGGCCAGCTCTGCAAATAGTGCCGCTAAAAGTCTTCTCCGCTATAAAATTTGTTTAATGCAAGAAATCATGCCGGGCAGGGTTTTTGCCTGGCATTTTTATAATTAGGGGAGAAATCTCCATTTCACTCCTGAGAGCCACTGGAACTTTATGGGACAGGGCTGGCAGTGTCGGCCTGGAGAATGATCTCTGTGCTTGGAGGGACACATTGAGCTTCCCCAGGGACTGCCCATGTGTCCCTGGGACCTTTTCCTTTGCTAGGACCCTCTGTGCTGCTCAGTGACATCTCTCTGAGGTTTGACCAAAAACCCATCAAACTAAAAGGCAAAGCAGCTCCCAGACCGGGCAGATGGGAGCTGGGACGTTTGGGATCTATGCATGTGCAATGAGCCTTGGAACCACCGCCCTTTGTTGGTGTTTGTTGACTTTGTGATACTGTTCACCAGGCGTGAGCATCTACCATGGGCTGGCAGAGGTGGGGATGTGTTCCTTCCACCAGCCCAGCCCGCAGCCCACTTGGCTCACAAAAGGCTTTTTTTGGGTGTCATAGAGGACTGCCCTCTCTAAGGGAACAGTGCCTTAAAAAAGTACATATTTGGAACAATAAAAGGCAAACAAAATGCTGGAAAAGAATACATGGGTTGGAAATTCCCCTTGGTTGTGCATTAGGTGTACAGATGCATTCAGGAACTCTCTGCGAGACACAGCACAAAGGCAGCTTCCCTGGGAATCCAGAGGAGATGGGATTATCCTGGGCATCTCGATGGGAACATTTTTCCTCCTGTTTACACTGTGTGCTGATGTCCTCTGGACCTCCTGCCATCTCCACTCTGCATAGATTCTGGTCTTGCTCCCTCCCACGCAGAGATCAACCAGGGTTGAGCCCTGGCCAGCGCTGTGATTTAGATTTCCCATTGCAGTGGACACAGCTGTGAGCTGGGCTGATATTTATGGACGTGCTCTGGGTCATAGGTACAACGCTGCATCTTTCATGGGAGATGTGAGAGGTAATTGGTGTCCTTTCTGCAGGATGAGGTGTAAGGCGTTGAGCTGAGGCACTTCAGGAGCGCTCTCAGTGCCCGAAGACTGGGAGCGGGGATCTACGTTCACGGGATGTAGTGAAATTAAAATTAGATCATAATTTAAGAATTAAAAAAGGCAGAGGAAAGATGATGATTGTGTGGATTGTGCCCTCACGAGACACTGCATCCCTATTTCCAGGTAAGAACTGCATGTAGAAGGAGCACTGTGTTGGCTGCCTGCGTGTCCAGACCTTGGGAGATGCTGGAGCAAACTGCCAAAGACCCAGGAGGGCTGGCACCATGGGGCTGCGGCTTTGCAGCTCGAGCACCATCACTGCAGCTCCCCAGCTCCTGCTCCTGCTCTTCTTAAATGTCACCAACACGGAGAATTTGCCCCAAAAGTGTATTCAGAGAAGTTGAGAGCTATGTATGCCGAGGGCACAAAATAACCGGAGTTTTTCCTGGCATGGATTATTAATTGCAAATGATTCACCCAGTTCTGGTAGGATGTCCTGCTTTGCTGAGCTCAACCCAACCATTTAATAACCCCTGACCCTACTGGGCTCACCTCCAGAGCACAAAGCCTTTCAGTTTCCTTGCCTCTCTTCTTATTAATTTCTTTTTCTCCAAAAAATACTGAAATAAAAGGATTTTTAAACCAGAAGAAGACAGAAGTTTCCTCTTGCAGCTCAAAACTTGCTGGGCTATGGGGAGGAAGGCTGGAGAGCCTGAACTATTGTCAAGAATGCCACTCAAATTACAATATAATTGTGTGAAAAAAAAATCTGGCAGCTAATTCTGATTGCAGTGCACATTTCTGTGCCTGTGACAAATGATTTCTAAAGTTAGCCTCAAGGACACCAAGCTTCCAAGAGGTCACCCATCCACGGCGTTTGTTTTACTTGCCGTGCTAAGAGATGTTTTTAAAAAGTTAAATGAAGAGAGAGGGAAAAGAAGGAAGAAAAGCACGGGTGATGTGAAAAAGATTGAAGTGTTTTGTTTTAAAAGGAGCGATGCTTGAAGCCATCAAGTATGAAATACAGGAGGGAAAGCAGATTTGGGGCTAACCTACAATATCACATCAGGCTTTAAAGCCGTTCCAACAGACCAAGCGTTTGAGAACGAATTGGAGCCGGTTGTGATAAGTTGCTCCTCTTATCGGCAAACTGTCATCTGTCTTGAGGGAGAACATTTTGTCCACCCTACCAAAACAAGTCAGAAAAATTGTATAAAAACAAAAATATAAATCAGAATGGAAGCGAGGAGCCGAGGTGAGATGATGGCAATTTCCTGGCAGGGCTCGCTGTGCGGCTAAATGTCAGCTGTAACAGCAGCAGTTATCCTCACGGCGCGGGGTCGGGAGTGACGTGTGCTGGTGGTGGCCACCACGGGACAGCACGGCCACCTCGGTGCCACCACGGCTCTGCCAGCAGTGTCACCAGGGGCACAAAGTGACAAGCAGCTCTGTCCCACCACTCGCTGCCAGACCTTCTCTCTTCCAGGTACGCGGCACTCAGGCTGCTGGCATCCAGCCGAGAGCCCGGCGCGGTGGCCGCGGTGGCACGACCCTGCCATTGATTTCCGAATCGGAGCTTTCTGCCCGCAGGCTCCGGCCGTGCTGCAGCTCCTGAGGGTTTCGAGGCAATCGTTGCTGGGAGAGCAGCTCGAGCTAAGTGCTGCCGGAGCCGCCCTGCCCTGCGCCCGGCTCCCCGCAGATGCTTTTCTCTGGGATAAGTGCCTTGTAGATAACCAGGAATTAAGTGCCTCCTGGGCTGCTTCAAAATCTAATCATGTCAGTGCCTTCCCAAAGCATCCCTGGAGCTGCTGCTGCAGGGTTGTGTGTATTTGCAGGGAAAGGTGCAGTGGGCATCCCCGAGCATCGCCCCATACAGGGACGGGAAAGCAGCGGGGTACAGCTGTGCCCTGGGGGGAATGGTGGTACATTGCTCCTTCATCCTTGCTCCCACACTGCACCCACAGTTATTAATTCTTCATGTCCTCATGTTGGGAGGGTTGTGGATGAAGATAGCAGGGTGTCTTAGGGGAAGCAAAAATATCCAGGGGACATGGCACAGTGTCACGGTAGCACCTTGGAATCTGAGCTGAAAGGTGAGGCCATAACTTCCCAAACACCATCTCGCACCCAGAAGAAGCCCAGGAGCACAGACACTGCCCAGTGCCTGGGGCATGCACCGAATTTAGAAGGGCAGCAGCAGCGCCCAGGGACATTGCAAGGGGTGGCAGCGGGAGCCAAGCTGCCAGCCCTGCCCTGCACCAGCCCTGATGTGCCCCAGCGCTTTTCTCCTTCGCTGCAGCACGCCGAACGCCGTGTTCCCACCACAGCAGCCACGCTGATATCACCGGAGGCAGGACCTGAATCAGACGCTGGGAAATCAGCAATTTACATGCACCAGAGCCACTGTGCTCCCAGCAGCAGTTAAAGCCCATGACACCCAGTTGCAGTCTGGAGACAGAGGTACAGGGAGGGGAGGTGTGGGGACCCCTCCTGCACAGTCACCTAATGGGGAAAGACAGATCCTGGGCAGAAGTGAGTGACAAAGACGTAGCAATGTCCAAGGCTTGCACAGCTCAGTGCTGCAGGAGCACCATGGAAGCACGCAGAGGAAGAGATGCTGTCCATGGTAAAGGAGCAGCTGAAGAAGTGCTCTCCTGTACTTTGGATTTGAAAAGTATTTTGTTTTTAATTATTAATGTTGCATCACTTTGATACTCGTGGCACTGAGACGCACCCTCATTTTGCAGGAGGCTTCTGACTGCAGGTGCTTGTGCAAATCCGGAGGAATGAGCAATATCCGAACCTTTACTCCAGCCCCGCTGGGAGCAGCCTGTCCTGGCAGTGCTGACAGCCCCGGTACACGCACACAGCGAGTGCCTTGCTCAGAAAGACCAACCAGTTCCCAAGAGGGAGACTGGGATAAGGGTCAACAATTTGCTCCCTTTTGGAAATATCCCAGCGGTAAGGATATCAAAGCTGCCCTTTAAGCAGAAGCTGATGAGAAGCTCCTGCAGATTAATCTCTTAACATTTTAATTTAATGCACATTTTGTTCCAAGAACAGGGGTGACCCAGGCAAGGGTTAATCCAAGCTGTGCACCTCGCACGCACACACCATATTCGCAGCAAAGTGGGGGCACAGATATATTTCTATCCCGTGTACAGGCATTTATCTGCAGCACGCGGGCTGGGCAGCAGGCAGGCTCTCCTCTCACCACGGTGGGGTGTGGGATGCCACACAAATTTTTGGGAAATCTTGGCAGGCCAGGGAAGCCTGCAGTCTGTCAGCATTGAGCTGCTCCATGAGATGTCCCTGCAGCACTTCCAGGAGCCCTCAGAGCAGGGATACTTCTCAGCACCATTTAGAACCACTTAATTGGTTTTTTTTTCCTTTTTTTTACATTATAGCACCCTCTCATCATTGTTGGTAGGAAAGAGCTCTGGCCATCCCCTCTCTGCCATCAGATGCACAGCAGAGCTGAACTTCTGCTTTGGTTGCATCCGGCCGTGCTGTTTGTTTGCTTGCAAGGATTATCAGATTCTCTGCCTGTATTGTGCCACTGACAAAAAACCTAAAGCAATTGGTGCCCGAAGTTTTAAAGAGTTTTCCCAAAGGTAATGTCAATTACCTTTCCCTTCCAGCACCGCTGACCTCCAGCGGCACCTACAAATCCCAATTTTATTTCGAGAAATGCAGCCACTTGCTCCAATTATTCAGCTTACACTCTGAGGTGAGCAAAAAAAGAGTATTTAATAGGTAAACCTGGAAAGGGCTGGCTTAAACCAGCGTGGCTGTGACCCCTCACACAGTGTGTGTACACAGAAGGGCTTGGTGGGACATCACTGTAGATCAACCCTGGAGGTCTCAGTTTGGGAGAAATCCCCACCTCAGGGATTGCTTTTGTTGCTGAGGATTTGCTCGTAGAGAGCAGTGCCATGGCCTGGATCAGTAACTGCCTCTGAGCTCCATGAGAGCGCTGGTGGAGTTGGCATCCTCAGCTTTGGAGGGGAAACGCAAGAGCCCTTGGGTCTGGAGGAGACGGAGGAGTGAAGGTTTCCTTCTCTTGTTCTCCCATCACTGTGGGGCCCAGGGGTCCTCCCAGTGGGGCACAATGCAGGGAATTGCCCAGGAAAGGAATGGCTTCAGGTGATGTGTTCCCCTCTTGGCACCTGCCCTTCTTGTTCTTCGTACCACTCCGTCCTCACCTGGCTCTGTCCATGTCCTGTATTTCGATGCCAGCCCACTCCTGCACATCTCATGTCCAGAGAGCAGCCCCAGGGCCCCAGAGTGCTGAGGATCCTCCCTCAGCTCTGATTGCTGCACATTTGGCAGTCTACAGCTTTAAATCTCATTGTCCTCTTCCCTACCATCCCCTCTTCGTGCCTCCTTCCAGGACCCCTCTGAGCCAGCGGGCAGCAGGGACCTCAGATGAGAATGCTTTTATCCTTTTTTTTTTTACCTTTACGAGGTGCTGCTATCCTTTGGCAGGGAATTTGGATTGTGTGACTCCCACTACCTGTAAGGAAAATGCCCCTGCCTATCCCAGTGGCTCCCTGTGAAGCTGCAGAGGTTGGGTGCCGTTCTCCGCAATGCACAGGCGCGTCCAGCCAGCGGCACGACGGGCTGCAGATATATGAGGAGGATAATTTGATTCTGTCTTTGGAAATGTCAGACTTTATGGGTGAATAAAGTACATTCCATTTTCTTCTGTTTATCAATATTGGGCGAAAACAGACTCGAAATTGCTTATAAATGGGCAGTGTCAGGAGAGAGGCAATCTGTTTGTTATCTCTAGGATATGCCCAGCACTGATCCTCTGTACAGTGTGCAAGAAGTGACAAAAACAACAAAAAATACAGTATGGATAGGAGAAAGAGCAACTTCTGGTTCTCCTCCATTCAGCTGATAATCCTGGCCACGCAAAATATTCAGTGCTTGGTGATGCTGTATGTTGGCCTGTCCATAGGATGGTCTCAAAGCTGCCACATAGTTTGAGTTTTGATGGGAAATCTGCAGTGCCTCGTGAGGATGGGCTCCCCTGAGCCCCAAGGCAAAGGGTGTGCAGGAAGGATGCAGTCCCCGACAGCGCAGGAATGGTTAAGGGAGAGATTTCGGGAAGGAGAACAGAATAGCAGTGAGTGAACTTTGCGGATAAATTATAGCTAAAGAGGAATGAAACATTATAGTTTCAATTACCGCTGTGCCCAGCCACGCAGGTAGTAATTCAAACAAGAAACAATTGGCGGATTGTCACCCTCAAATCAGACACATACCATTTAATTCCATTTACTGAGGGTTCACTGACTGTATTTTGAATCAAATACAGCCATTAATGTGCAAAGATCTGAAAAATGCATGTGTCCCTTTTACAAATGTGACAACGAGACACTAATTCCTGTAAAATCCTTTTTCTTCAGGTTGGACTGTTCCTATTGCCTTTAGTTATGCAGATATTACTTATTAAGAGTTTTAATATGTCAGGCTGGTTCTTTTGAAATCACCTGTGTTTCTTTGTTCAGGGCACACGAAAAGCACAGCTAAATCCATTCTTATATTCCATCATCCAAACTTAGCAAATTGATTCGAATGCAGAAAAAAGCTACTTTCATTAAAACAATTAAATCCTTACTCTGATTGCTGGATCTGGCTATTACGGCACAAATATAAATCATCAGCTACAGAAGCTAAAAGCTTTCAGATAGAATTGCTCTAACGTCTGCCCCACGCAGTGGGCAGGGAGGAGGGATGATGTGCATGAGGCTTCTCCATGAGCGATGCTGAACCCTAAATAAACTCGGGTCCACCAAGTGAATATTTTTGTGCCACCCTCCTCTTGCCCAGCAGAAATGCAATGCATGCCTACGGGCAGAGTGAACGGGAGGAATAGCTGTTGATATTATTTTCCTTTTCCACTTGAGTTTGGGGATGTTTCTGAAGTGACACAGAGGTTTTGGGGTGGTTCAGGGTTTTTCTTTTCTTTATTAAGATCAACCATGTGTCTGCACTGTCACGTGCTCTCCGTGGGGTCACCAAGAGTGTTGCAGAATAAAAATGGAGCTTTCCGTGAAACTGCACTTGCCCTTCAGAGCTGGTTGGATTGCATCAAAGGTCAGATTGTTTAAATATAATTTTCCTGATTACTGAGTAGGTCGACCGAACAGGATATGAAATGCAAAGGCTTTTCTCATCTTGCTGTTTGCATCGTTCCAGGGCACACCTCGCTACAGGTGCTCCCCGTTGGCTCAAGGACACTTCCAGGCAGCAGAAAATCAAAGGAGCAGGGATGGACAGGCCACAGCATCCTATACATTTTAAATTGCTCAAAAAGACCCTTTTGCAAAGAGAATCTGAGGCAGGGACTGAAGTCAGTGCTCAGCATGCGGATTAGGCAAACAGAGTGGTCATTAGCGCGTATTGTCATTGTCACACCAGCACAGACTGTTAATTCAGCCCAGGAGTCATTAAAAGCAAACCTCAGTGGGGAGAGGGGTTTGTGTAAATGCTGGATGACTTGGCAGGAAATGAAGAAGACCCCAGCTATCCTACGCTGCTCTGGTTGTAAATTCCGAATGAAAACTCCCAGGAATTTGATGGAAATGGGGTTAGTCACTCATTGTTTTCTTTTGTGGAAAACAATTTAAACCCAGCCCTGCATCTCCTCACCCCCATAGCCCAGCTGAGCTCATCACCCTTCCTGAAGCCCCGCTTTCCCCTCTATCAGCAAGCTTTCACCTTGCTTTTTTCCTGCATCCTGTTGGGGAGGTGCCATCTGTGCCCCAGCGCTTTTGCCAACGGGCACCACCACCTCGGGGGCCCTCCAGCCCCAGGGAGCCCCCACTGAATGTGTGTGTCCCCAAGGAGCCCCCACTGCCCCCCAGCCTGCCCCAGCAGCACGGCCCCGCAGTCAGAGAGCAGCGCCCGTTCGTGGGTGTCCCTTCACGGGAGTTCCTCCCACCACGAGCTTTTAATTTATTTGTACTTCCAGCAGCGATAATTGAGTTATCAATTTTGTGCTCTTTTGGGCCAGAAGCGAAGAGATCAGAGAGCTGTTTTATACACCTAATTATAGATTATTTCCCATAGCTATAAAACCACAGAGAGACAGAACCTGAAAACGTCCTCTTCATCCACATCGACTTCTCCCTCGTGCTTCCTCAGACTTTGGTCAGAGCGGCCTCCAGACAAAACAGTTGTCAAAGCAAGGGATGCTGATCTCCTCACAGGACAAAACCTCTCCCCATCCCAACAGAGACCATGCACAGCTGCTTAAAGATCAAATTCAACCTCCACTTAAATAATCTGCTTAAGCCCTTAGCACCTCATTGAGCCACGCGGAGATTTATTCTGTTTCTGCAGAGTTTGGCCATAATCTGGCTCTTGGCAATGGCCTGGGGGTCTGCTGAGGATGTAAAAAATTGATTTTCTTTGCCATTTGTAGGCTTTGTGGGCTTGCATTTGGCATGGCCCTTCAGGCCCCTGCTAGCTCCCGTCCTGGGCAGCTCTGAGCATCCTGCAGCACCCACAGATCCTGCAGAGCTGCACGGAGCACGCTGCAGCATGGAGCAGGGGCTGAGGTGCAGCAGAGCCTATTTTTGTGTTTATGGGAAGAGATGGGAACCGTGCGTCGGCATTAGGTTTCTGGTGGTGACACGAAGAGGCCATCCAAGATGTATGACCTAGCAAATGCATTGTAATGCACACATCACATTTGTTCTCTAAGTAAATAGATATTGTCTAGGGTACATTACATCTGTGCCTTCATGTTTAATTTAATGTAAGTGAACTGCCTTAATTTCTCCAAATTGTGGTAATAAACATAATGCTAACAGTGATACTGCTAATAATTTGTTTTGCAAGTGATTAATCAACAACAAACTATTTTAATTACCTGTTCTGAAATGCCAAACTCTAAATTAATTATATGTTATTATATGAATTCATGTATATATATACACACATATGCATTTCAAAGGGTAATTACAATGAATAAACCATCAGATTTGGTGAATTCATGCAGCTGAGGGAAGTTTGCTCTCTGCTGCGTTTTTGCCTCTTTGCATTCCATCCGCAGCACAAAGGGAATTGGATTCTGATGCTTTAAGCAAGTCATTTGTGCTTCCCCAAAAATATTACCCACAGAAAGTGGCAAACCCCATGGGTCCCAGATGGGGAGGGGAGGGGAGGAAAGGAAGACTGTGCTGCACTGCCAGGGAGAATTTTGGGCACGGGGCTTGTTTGGGTTCTCCCCATGCTGGCCATGCAGCTCTCAGGAGGGGAAACCAAGCAGGGCAGAAGCAGGCAGTGCAGATTCCCCGTCCTCAATTATTGGTAACGATTTTTGGAGGGAAGTCAGGGATGAAATGAACAGATTTGGCGAGCAAACAAAGACTTTTCCATTTTGCGTTCTTGCTGCGTCTCTAAATGCAGGCTCTAAGCAAGGCCCTTCGCAATACCCACGCACACCCAAGGTGAGGTTGGGAGGGCCACTTCTTTGCCTTGGGACTCCAGAGCTCACGGCCAAGAGGCCCCCAGCTGTACCCCAGTGGGTCGTGGAGGGATGCGGGCCACCACTTTGGAGGGGCAGGGAATGCAATCCTTAATTGAGGCGTGGATGCTGAGACAGTCCCAATGGCTTGCAGCACGGGCTTGGAGAACAGGATGATTAATGAGAGCAACGGTACGAAGGAACCGGGAACTAAGTAATGAGACCTTTATTTGATACATAATACTGTCGGGACCCTCTATAAAGAGAATACCAGGAGTAGGGCTAAGTTTCACAGTTCTGGGAATGCATCAGAAAAGGGGAAAGTTTTGCTGACTTTGCAGCCAGGCGCCTGGGCCATGCACAAGCAGAGCTGCAGCGTTGTTCGCAGTGAGTTGGGACATGTTAATTTGGTCGTATATTTTCAGAAGGTGGAACCGATGCTCTGACTTTTGATTTACTGTGCTGAGTGGGTCTGTGTGATGTTGTGGGTTTAAAATGAGGTGTCCGGAGCCTGATTCAGCCACTTGATCGCTGAATTCCAGCTGGGAGATGAAGAAGCCATTATACACGTACAACAAGAACTTCCAGCCAAAAATTACTTATGGTTTCAATTGAAGGAGAAGAAGTTGCTGATTGTTTAGGTATGGATGTCAGAAACACAGCAGTTAACAGCAGAGATGAATGAGAGATTGTGAGGTGATAACTTAGATAAATTGGTATCTCATCCATATTAAGGAGACAGCTCATCCTCTGGTGCTGCCGGATGACATGAAGAGTGGAGTGTATATGGATACTAAAATACATTGGTCTTAAAGTTAAATCCCCAAGAACCATCAGAAATAAGTCTCAGAAGCCAAAGTGAGATCTGATGCGTGCTGCAAAAATATGCAGTCTGTCAGAGAAGGCTGCTCTCTCCATATAACTTCCACCGTTTGTGGGACAATTATAGGGAAAATGATACTGTGATCTGTAAAGCAGCTCCTGGAGTGGTTTTATTCACTAACTCAATGCTACGCATAATCACTGCCAGTAACATCTCCAGAGGTGTGTGCATAATAGAGAGACATCAACTCAATGAGTCAAAACATCAGAAAATAAAATTCAGATGAACACCACATTCAGAAATTATATCATCTGTCATTTAACGCTGTCTGAAGACCTCCTTATTGAAATAACACATTGAAGCCAAAAGTTACCCCAGGCAGCAGCACTGTGTTGTGCTGTTCTTGGGACCTGTGAGGACTTGGGGTTTTCTGCATGTTGAGCTGGCTGCTGAGGTTTTAAGTTCTCTTGTGATCTTCAAACGGAAACACCAAAAAAAGGGAAAGGCCCAGGTTCAGGGAAGGTCTGCTCTTGTGTCCCCACCTCAAAGCCAGTGGTGACCCATCAACGTCACCAAGCAGCTGCTGCTGTGAGCAGAGTTGCTCTTGGATCACTCCTAAGGCTGTTTGCAGCTCTTGCAGATGCCCTTCCAACACCAGATCCTGAAGCTTTTCATGCAGGGAATGTTGCAGGATGACAGATTGCTCCTTAAAACCGAGTGGTAATAGCTCTTAGGTCCAGATCTGTTCTTGGAACTAAATTCACTGCAGAAGAAGTGTTTCTGCACAACTGCATAATGCCTCAAAGTGGTATTTTACAATCTTTAAATTCCAACACAGATGAAGAATTCTGCTTTAAAGCACTGCACCAGCCCAGCCCCCTCCATTTATGAGCAATAGGCTTTTCATTTAGACTTAACTACAGATTCGAGGAGTTTGCATGTGCCAGGGCTCAGGGGCACACCAGTGTCACCTGAAATGGTGATGTTGTTTCCACAGAGCCACTCAGGGTCCCCAGTAAGCCTGGTTTTGTACATATATATGTGTATTTTATATATATACACATATATAAACGAATTTTCATTAAAAAAAAAAAAACAGAGCTTTTATTCTAGGCTTGATTTTCTCTTAAATCACATGAAATCAAATCCCATCCTGGTATCCTAAAGGGTGACCAAAAATTGCCAGTTTGGTTGTAATTTCCCATGGGTTCCTAGCTGTAGGTATGGGGAGAACGATGGCTTTGCTTGCCCCTTATTGCCAGCTGTCCCATGCACACCAGGATGCCTGCAGCAGCTGCAGCAATGAGGATCCTGCCCCACATGCAGGAAAGTGCTGAGGGAAAGCTGCTCTGGGATGAGACATTGAGCAAGGAGCACCTCTGCTGCAAGAAAACCAGGAGCTTGGTGAGCTTCACCACTTAAAAAATCACTGGGGATGCCTAAAGTTTCATTTTCCACTGGAAAAATGCAGTGAAATGAGTATTGTGCCACTTATCTCTTTATTGTTCATCAGTGCTTCCAAGCACCTCTCTGCCCTTTGTTTCCTGGGAGAGGCACAGTGCTCGAATGGGTCGAGTGGATTTTGCAGAAGGACCATCCCTCACCTTTGATCCCTGAGGCTCTGTGAAGCATTCATTTTGCTGTCTGGGAAAATCCCTGCCCTCCCTGCTCGCTCCCCTCCTCTCTTCCCCTCCACCTAAGTTGCCCCGTCTGCATCTGAAGGAATGCTTGCCATCCTTTGAAGAGGTAGTCTCTTCCAAAAAATCAATAGTCAACATTGTCTTTAAATAGTCTGACATTTACCTTTACTGCAGTTTTCATTTCTTTCCCAGATTGCTCAGACGTTTGTATTGCCCCCGTACATTCCTGATTTCTCTGCCTGCAGCCACCGGCCGGGAGCTCTGCAAGGACGGCCACCAGCAAGGAGGCTTCGCAGGGTAATTAAAGGGAGGGGAACTCGCTAATAGAAGCATCTTTAACTAATTTATGGAAGACATCAAGTGAGAATAATTACAAGCAAAAGGGTATTGTAAATCCCTGAAGAAAATACACTTTGAATGCAGTTTTCCCAACAAGCAAATCTGAATGCTGGCCCAAAGGTCAAAAATAAAAAGGCTGTGAGCTTCAGCTTCCCGAGGCAGCCACCTTTCCTATCCCCTCTTGTCAAGAAATTGCCTAGGGGTTCATTTAGAGAGCTGCTTGTTCAGGGCAGGGCCATTTGCAATCTGGGAAAGTTAAGCAAATTAGCAGAATTATTAGGTAAGAGGCAATTCTCCACAGCCTGCAAAGCAACCGCTTGTTAAATGAGCTCACACGAGAGAGTTGCGCTGATCGAGCGGTGGCTGCAGTGTTTGCAGAGGCTGTGCAGGCGTTTGCTGTGAAACTGCACTGCTGTATTCCAACAGAAAAATAAAAAAGGGGAATTTGTGCAGATTCCCTGGCAGGCTGAGCTGGAATGCGCCTTTGTCTTTCACACGCATTCCTGCTTCTCAGCTCCTTCTGCTGTAATCGATATAATAACCATAACGAAGGAGCGGAGGAGATAAGCCCAACACCTTTAACCCAGTTCCTCTAAAAATAGGGAGGGCTGCAGCAGCGCGGTGCCACGCGGCCCAGAGGCAGGTGGCTCTGAACCTGCTGTCCCCTGGGGCTCGGGGGACAGCTGTGCTCTGCAGCCCCACTGCTCCGGGCCGGCGTTGGGATGGGCTCTGGGCAGCGGGGACAGAAACCTGAGTCCTTCAAGGAGCCAGCCCAGAGGTGGCTCACACAGGGCTCCTGGTCACTCGTTTTTATATACTCTTTGGCTATTGATCTGATATTTTTATACCTGATACAGTGCACTTAGCGCAGGGGAAAAAAAAATGGATTAACCAAGTAAATGTGCTTTATTAGCGGATCTCTGATGGAGAATGATGTCGGTTTTCCATTTAAAAGTTGCATCAGATTTATCCACTCATGAATCAATTAGTTCATGCTTGAAGACCTACTAACACACTACTTAAAAAATTTCCAGTGTCAAACTGCACACTGGATATAGCAACCAAAGGTTTCAAGTGAAGAAAATGTGTTACTGGGAAACCTTTGGTGCTTCCCCCATGGCTGAGAGGGAACCGCTCAACCCCAGCACAAAGTGAGACAAAGTTCTTAGGGAAAAGATGAAGCTGCATCCAGCAGCATTGTGCCAGCAGGTCATAAGCCTTTATAATGGTAGTTTTGGGGTCAGGCTGATTAGATTTGGGAAGTGCCAGCTGTTGAATGCTGTCCTGTGGCATGAATGCCGCAGTTATGCATTTTTTCTTAATTGTCCTGCTTCTTTCTGAGACTAACAGATCTCCCTGCTCAAGGGGTTGTCCTTGTTTCTGTCCTTCCTGAGGTTTTAGGACTCATTGGTCCATGGTCCTCACTGTGGAAAGATGCCCTTACTCTCCTGGCAATTCCCATTTCCCCCTAAATAAGAACCAACGCACTCTGTCCAGCCCGACAGCCCCTGGGATGACATGGAAGGTCGCAGTGTTTATTTTTGGTGTTGTCCAATTAAAGACAACGACCCAGAGCAGCTGAGATGCCTGGGCACGCATTCATATCACCAGCATAATGCGAGCACAGATACACATTAAAATGGAAATTCTTTCTTATCCAGTTGGACCAATTTCATAAGAAAATAATTTACATAGGGCATTGACAAGCTGGTTTTTTCTGTTGTAGTTCTGCTCACTACAACTCTTAAAATAAAGGATTTTATTCCTTGAGAGAAAAATGAGGGCTCATGCACACCCAGTCTGGGGTGTCCCTACAGCTCAGGGCAATGCATGAGCACTGGGCTGCTGGGACTGGCCATGTGCTGGCAGTCCACATCACATACAGAGCAGGGGGCATCTGCTTAAACCTCAATAAAATAAGTAAACATGGACAAGGGAGTAAAATTGAACAAGTTTTATCTCTTTGTTGCGAAGAACTCAGGCTGTGTAAGCACACTGCACATCTCACCAGGGCTGTACAGCAGAGGAGCAAACATCATCCTGTGTGTAAGCATCATCCTCCTGCTCTCTCTTGGACATACAGCAGATAACACCACAGAGCCCCTTCTGCTTTTGGAAACCATGTGCAACCAACTTGCTGCTTATGTTTAATCCCAGCTGATGTCCTATGGCTGTCATATGCATGATTATAGCAGTCGTTTTTAATTAGTGCTTCTGTCAATAGTATTGACATTTTCATCACTTTTGGGGGAAGCAGAGAATATTTTCCAGCAGGTGAAGCCCCCTCTTTTCAATTCTCTTTCCCTCCAGCTGCACCCACTGTATAAATGAGCTGTGCATCTTATCCAAAAAAATGCAGGACTATTAAGTCTATTCTCTGCTCAAGTACATTACAGCAACTTAGGCAACACCAAACTCAAGAAGGGCAGAAAAGCAAATTCCCTCTGTCCTGTGAAAAGATTTACAATCTTGTTCTGAGTGCAATATTTATTATATGGCTTAGCAGAAGCTCTGGCAGGATGGGGGAACGCTGGCGGCCCTGCGATGAGGAGGAGGCGTTCAATAGCTTGCTGGGAAGTGGAGTCGGACACGAACGGATCAACCAGCCATTACACGCGGTGATAAACACCCTGCAGGAGCTATCATTCACCCAGAAAGAAAGAGGAAGGCAGATCATTACATTTATTGGTCATAGTTTTTAAAGAGTCAATAAAGACCCACTAGAAAAGGCACGGCTGGGAGCAGGAATATATATATATATTTTGTGTATCTTGGAAATACCTTCAGCTCGCTTTGTCTTCCGCCCAAAACGTCAGGATGAATCTTCCTCCTAGATGATGGTCCTGGCGTAGATGGTGCTCACATTGTACAGTTTTTAATGTCTTTAACCATCTTCAGCTTTGTATCCTGATAGCCCCTCCAGGCTATATGTCAATGCCATCTGGGAGTAAAGGAAGAGACTTCTGCTCAAGTGCCGCCGTAATGTAGATCTCTTGACTAAAATTGCACTTCCTTCACTTGACAAACTGTCAGCACAGAACAATTATCTGCCTGTTGGTTTGCTTGTCTTTTCTTTTTTCTCCTCTCAGAAAAAAACACACAAAGGAGAAGGACACACACTGTAAAACTCCTGAGAAAGATGAGGATGACACATTTAGGGAAGAGAGCAAATCTGATTTTTTGTTAGCCATTTGGGTGTTAATGGGACTACACGTTTCTGTTGCAGGATACCCACACCATACGTGTAGAGCCCTAAGCAGTGTAATCTAAATTAATAGGTAAATTTGGTTATATGCTTTGGTTTTTACTGTTTTAGTTTTCTCCTTCCCTTCTTTACCACCTCTTTTGCCACCTTCTCTTCCACACTTGATAGAGGATTGCTTTCAGGTCTTCAGGACAGATAATGTGTCTGTTTTATCTGCTTTAAAAGTCCTGTACAAACAGTATGGATATTAGAGTGCAGGTGTATTTAGTCTGATGTGTTTAGCAGGTTTAGAATATGAATTGCTGCTCAAAATAACGTTTGCATTTGCTGACAAAGGTCTTTATTACAGAAGAGGTCGAGAAAAAAGGATTATTCCTGCTAATTATCCACAGCTATTTAATATTTGCACAAAACGTTTGCAGGACAGAGTCCTCAGCATTGCCTTGTTTGAGAAGCTAATAGGATTTCCAGGAAACCAGCAGGGTCTGGAGGATCATCACATCAGCCCCTTAGTGGCTGTGAAGGACAGTTAGGCTTGATGGAGTTACAGGGCGGCTGGCTAAAGGTTTACAGTCACTGAGCCAGGGCCTGATCCTGGGGTTTTCAAAGTCAGGGGTAAAACTTCCTCTCAGAGATGTGCTTTGTGGGAATCCAGCTGGAGAGGATCCAGTTTTCAGACCCTGAGTAGGTCCATGTTCTGGCAGCTCCTGGTTGAAACGGAGCTGGCTCCATTTGCTCCGAAACAGAGCACCAGGAGGGATTTGAGAGTGGGCCGAGTCAAAAGACAAACTGTTGGGAGAGAGATTTGCAATTTTTTTGGCCCAGGTGTTAGATTTTTCCCGATGTGTTAGCAGTCCCTGGAAAGTTACCCTAACATCTAACAGCTGCCTTCTTCTTGGGCCTCATGTTTCCTTGAGTAGACTCTGATAGGCTTTGTATAATTATAGAAATTCCTTGTTAAATGAATTGATTTTCCCATTCCATGAAGATACAATTAAGCAACAAAAATACCTGCAGAAATTTTCAAGCATGGGTGCCTAAAGGTGGGATCCACACGTAAGCCTCTAAACGCATGGCCCAACTTTTGTAATCCCCATGTAATCTCTCTCCTCTTGCTTCCAGAGCTGGAAGCTTCCTGCTGTTCAGTGCTCAGATGGCTTTGGAGATCCCAAAATATAGACCAAGGTGAAGATTTGGTACCCAGGTTTTCAGAGTGACAAGTGTGTCCAGACACTATAGTGCAACATCACTGTATGAAAACTGCACTGGATGATAAAATACCATGTACTACCATGTAGCATCCTGCATGGACACTCTGAGAACTGCTGTCCCCACGTATATCCAGAACTCCTCTGGCAGAAGCAGATTTTTGGGACAACAAGTGCTTTCAGGGTTGCCTAGGGAGGAACACATGTGCCTGGGATCCACATTGGTGCTGATGGCCAAAGCCTGGCAGTCCCATTAAGAGAAATCACCCTGAGGTGCTGGAGAAGGAGAGCCCTTGTCCACCCACACTTCTTTCAGGAGAAAACATTTTCATTTACATTTCATGTTTTTTTTTTTTCCAGTTATGATGCCTCCAGCTTCCCCACTTGACATTTTTTAGTAACTTCGTTATCATTACGAAGGAAGAATTTTAATAATGGTGTTGTTTACAATCAATGCAACCCTAGGGAGCAAGGGAGAATAACCCAGACTGCAGGAGTGGGGAGCGTGGTATTTTGGAAACCCAGGCCACAGACTGCTGGAAGCATCTGTTTCTAATCAACCTGTTCCTCTGGAGTCCCAGTATCACTCACAGCCCAGACTTCCAGGAATCAGGAATTTGTGCTGGGAATTCCTTTTTGCTTGTGCTTTTGTCCCCATCCTTTCTTGTTTATGAATCTTGAGTTTGGCAGCAAGAGCTTTCGGGTGATGTTTGCACAGTTACTGCTGCATGCACACTTGTTCCTGTCTCCACTGATGCTTTGCTTGATGCTGAGACAGAAATTGAGAGGTGGGAGTGAGTAGTGCTCAGAAACCAGTACTGTTAATTGCAAAGCAAATAATTGGCAGGAGAAAGAGCATGCCAAAATGTGTGCCTGCAGCTCGCAGCTACAGAGGTGGTGGCCGCTTGGCTGCTTTGCAAAGTGCTGTAAGGCTGCAGCTGGAAAGCCACGAGCATCCTTCCTGCCCATGGCTGCAAACTGCCTCCATGGTGCTGCAGGGATTTGGTGGAGATACTTGCTTTCCTCTGTTTGCAGCCTACAATATTAGCAAATTCATTTTGAAGGGCTTGAGCATCTTCTATTAGAACGGGGTAAAGCCCTTTCAGATGCACTGGTGGGTGTTTGGAAATATTAAAATTAAAAAATGGTACTTTCCTTTACATATTTTCAGAAAATCAGATGATGGTGTGAAGGAGAACATCCTTCTCCAAGAGTTCATGCATTGCTTCCCACTTTTGCATTTTTCAGAACAAACGCAGCAAATATCAGTTCTGATACGGCTGCTTCTCCTCACCGGTGCATTTACACTAAAATATTGATGAACCACAGAAAAAGAAAATAACAGAACAAACAACTTATCTTCCCGGTGGCTCCCTGAGATTTATCTGTTGTCACCATTGTAGAGATCCAGGCTGTAACAAGAGGGGATTTCAGCATGGAAGATATTCTCACTGTGTGCTGTTCGTTTTTGGGGAACTTTTGACATCCAAGCACTCTTTTCAGTATGAGAACTGATTGCTGCTTCCCAAAGGAGAGAGCTGCAGACCTGAGCCCTCAGCTCTGCATGTGTTCCTCAACCCCAGCTTGTTCTCAGGCACAAATACTGGGTATTTGCCTGATCTAATTGAAGTATATGAAAAAACCCACTGTGTGGATTTCGGTAGGATTTCAGCATGGATGTTTTGACAATGTTAAAGTGCATAAAAAATGAGCTACAGAAGTGAGTAAGCACAGTTTTCCTCTTAGCCGAGGAAAGTGCTCCTGCAGTAACATTGCTCCCAATGTCTTTGCCTTTAAAACACTCAGTGACATAAACACTAGACACATGGTAAGCCTCAAATCTAGCAAGTAGCTCCATGTGTTAAAGAATGAGAATACTTTTGATACTGGTAAGAACATTTAAGAGGTACCTGATCCACCACGGACCTGGAGTCAAGTGACCCAAATTTCCTTTGTATGAAAGGAGAGGAATCTCTGCCTCCTCTAGAACTAGGGGTTACCCTGGGCCAGGTATCTTTAAGAAGTAAAGATAATCCCACATCAGATTTTGCATCCAAATGACTCATTACACCAGCAATATTCATAATTCGTGATAGTCCTATAGATTTACAGTAGTGAGGAAAAGATGACACCCAGCTTACTTTCCCACCGATCATTATTACACAGGGAAAGCCAGTGACTTTCTTGAAGTCCATTTGAATAATATTTGTGCTTCTAAGGATTAGATGGGCAGACACATTACAGGTCTTTAGGAACATAAAGCCAACAAAATCAAACTGGGGATCCTTTTTGGAGCAAAGGTATAATCCCTCAAACCACCAAACCTTGCTGGCCAGTGCATGCATGCAGTTTGGGGCAGCTGGGAAGCAGCTGGTGCTCCCACCCCATTCCCTGCTCTGGCAGCCCCATAACTCCCATTTCGTGAGCAGCACAGCGCATGGAACAAAACGCAAGGAGGGAACTTCAGATCAAAACGTTTATTCTTCATTGCAGAAGGTGAAACACAGAGGCACAGGGTGACTGGGAGGATGACCAAACACATGTAAAACGTACAGTGGTTGCACTTGAAATACACAGACCTGAATCACAGCAGGGATCAATACAGGAGGACGACTGAGATTATCAATCTTGAGCGGTCTCCGTTACACAGAATTGACTGGCAACCACATAATGACTCAGGCTCAGCCCACCAGTTTAGAGCCTGGGTGATAGATCCTCAGATGCCAGTCACCATCGTCCCCTTAGCCACCAGTTTAGAGGACATCAGCCATCATCATCCCCTTGCTGGCCGTGCTCACGTGCCCATTTCTTCTGCTACCCGCATTCTTTCGGCCCAGGTCAGCCTCTGAGGTGCGTCTGAGAGATCAATGCACAGCTACAGCTGGTTGAAGGGGACCAAATCCATTGAAGAGTTGATTTGGTTCCATTTTACCAGCTTTAGCAAAGCATTTGGCCTCACGCTCTGCAAAGCAAAGAGGGGAACTCCTTGGGGTCTTTTCCTTCACAGTCGCAGGAACCTCTTCTGAACCCGCTGCTGCCGTTGCGCGGGTTCACACGGCTTCACTTTCGGGCGGTCGGGATTTATTTAAGCTTCTTAGCAGCTGTGGCTGAAGAACGGCTCTGAATTAAAGAGGCAGTTTTAATAGCAGCAGAACAGTCTGCAGCACTCACCGCCTGCCTGTAGCATTTTTTAAGCCTGGTACTTGGCTCAGTTTCGGAGCCGCATTGCTACCACGGCGCAACTAAGTACTGTCTTAATCCAGGCGCTTTAATTGCCACCTCCTGCCTTCTTCCTTTCAGAGCTTTGCTGACTGCTATCCCCCTCCGTGCCTGCATGTCGGTGACTCAAGTTTTCTCATCCACCTTTAAAACCGGTGGTTTTAAGACCTGCTCGAGATAAGCAAGGATTGCATTTTACACCAACAGGAGAGAGACGGAAAGGAAGAGAAAGTGGAGCATCCCTGCTGCAAGCCAGCCCCATTCTTGTGTAAATGCTGATCTGCAGCTCCTGGAGAGCTCAGCCACACCAGCACCCACTGCTCCCAATAACTCTGTAAATCAGATTTGGAAATCACAGCGGCTCTGATCATTTCTGCAGCAGGAGCCAATAAAGCCAGGCCCTTCCTTCTTAACCCAGCGCCACGCTCAGATATTGCACATTGCCATGTGCATAACCTATTTAAAGAATTTATATGCATCACGAGGCAAAGGTGACTTTCCCCCCCTCTACCTCGCAGCCCACCGCACACACTGCAAGATGACACTGGGAAAAAAGCACCTGTGCTGAAAGGCACTGCGTGCAGAAATATCGCAGGTGGGCCAGCACGACGGCTCCCCACGAAACGCAGGCTTTGCATGCAATGGGAAGTGCTGCGGATCACTTAACTGCCCAGCCCCAGTACTGCAACCTGCCTATAAATAAATGGAGAGGGAAAGAGAGAAAGAGAGAGAGAACAGCTTTTTTAAAAGAGCTCCACAATTAATTTAATCGAGTTATCTCTAGGTACCTTTTCAAGAGACAATCAAGCCGAGGAACTAAATGGAAACTTAGGCAGCGAAGACCTAGAAGTATTAAATTCATCCTTTGGTGAGTTATAGGAGGGAGGAAAGTAATTATTTACCAGTGATTGGGAGGAGGTGGAAGTGCCAGCGGTGACCGATGCTGCACAGAGCCTGCAAGCTGAACCCTGACGGGCACATGGATTTTGGGTGAGCGAGCACCAAGCCACCCAAGCACCAGCACTTGAGGCATGCTCAGCTCTCCAGATGCCCTTGCTCTGTTCCCGTCCCATCAATCTGGGCAGTGAAGGGGTTAAAATGAGCATCTTGTGCTGGAGATGAGTGTTGCCGTGCTCTGCTCGCTTTGCTTTGGAGAGTGCCCCGTAACGCATCCGAAATCAATGCGAGCACGCACGGACATTCTGTAGCGTTTTGTTTGAATTCTCCGCAGTGAGTTATGAGTGAGGTTTTCCTTTTTAGAAAATTAGTTTTTCTCTTCTGGATGCCATTAATCACAACTAATGATGTCTCTGGCGGTGAGACTTTCCTAGCACTGAGGAGGAGCATCCCACTGCCGGGGCTGCAGCACAAGGGGCTCGCAGCCCCCGCGCACCTGGGCATGGCCAGCGGTGCAGCAAAAAGAATTGCAGAGGTGTTGCTGGACATGTTCAAATTCTGAGCTGTGCTGAAGCTGCTCATCTCTTTCCTGAGGTCACGCTCATCCCCTGACACAGCCAGGCACGGCTTTGGTGTCACTTACTCTTCCTGCAGATGCTGACATCCCAGGTTCAAGCATTTGGCTACCCAGCACTACCAAATTTAGGTTTCCTCTCTGAAGGTCATCCACATGCAGACGTTTCCTCCCAGCAGTGCCTGGATTTGGGTCTTGCACTGGGAAGGTCCCTTCCGGCCGCTCTGTCCCTAGGACCCTGTCCATGGGACTGGCACAGCCCCGGCTGGGAACGGCCACAGTGTGTTGTGGGATGGCACTGGGGAATCATAGGAACGCATCTTAGAGGCAAATCCAAGCCAAATTAACAAAATAAATCTGTGCATCTCATTTTCCTCTGTCAATCACTGCGTAGTGCCTCGGTTTTGCTTTTGGCCCAGGTGCCAGCTTTGCTGTTTGTGATTGCAGTCCTGAGAGCAGCCAAAATCCCCACGTTACCAAACCACTGCCATGGCAAGGGGGATCAGAGAGAGGCAGCAGAAGGCGACCTGGTGTATCAAAAACCTTTCTGCTTTAGCCTCAATATTCTAATAAAGACATTTTATATAGACAGCACAGAAAAGCCAAAGAATTTATCAGCATTTGTCGATATTCCTAATGAAGCAGAAGATTCAACATGCAATAGAATTAGCCTACAAGGAACCCTTGCATAGGGCCCATCCTTCTGAGTCCAGGAATCTCCTGCTTATTCCAGTCCGATACCCCTGTGAGAAATGAACATCTCTTGAAATCATTATCGTTATAAGCTAAAAGGCCAAATGAGACAAAGTACTGTTGCTCTTCATCTGAATAAACAAATCATTTTTAGATCAAATGCATTAACAATTTATCATGCTAAAATCCAATCAAAAGGAAAAAACAACAATACAGAACATTGATTTCCTACAGCTTTATCTTAATGAAGTGCACATTCCCTTTGTAATTAGCTTTGGAAGGTTTTTTTCCCTTTTCCTCAAGTTAATGTGTTATTTGATTTCCATCCAAATGTCGCTAAATCTGAGGAATTTTCCCCAAAATGAAGTGGCTTTTGATAATACAGGAAAATGTCTACTATCTCATTTGGCTATTTTCCCCCCAAACAGCCATACTCATAGAGCAGATGATTCAACTTTATTGCACGGTGTCTTTGCGAGGATGTTTAAATCAATGCCACAGTTGCTGTATTCTGCACAATGTGCCATTTGTAAGCCAGAAAATACAACCTCGCTGCTCTTATCCTTTTTTCTTATGGACATAAAATATTAATTTAATTTATATTATTACAGGGGAAAAAGTGGACTGTGTTTTATTAACATTTCTAAAATTATAGGTATTCAACCCAAAAAATACGCTCCAGACAAGGCCGGGGAGTCTTCTGCTTGGATTTTATTTGACTTAATTAAAAAGCACTCAGCTCCTATGGGCACTAAAGTAGTTGCTGACAGTGCAGTAGCCACTCAGTCTTTCAAAACTATTACCTGAACTTAATAAAGTGTCTATTTAGTTTATACACCTCCGTGATCTCACCTGTCTCCTGCAAACACGATGCGGTTCCTGCTAAAGGACGGCGAAGGTGTTGGGCTGATGGCAGCCCCCAGGCACCCCGGGCAGCTCTGCTGTCCCAAAGCACAGCTCCCATCTCCTTTTACCCACCCTACCCACCTTTAATGCCAACATCCAGAGCGTTGGAGTCGCCTCCGTGGTTGTAACGACCAAACATGCACTGAAGGGAAAGCTCTTTCCAGGCTGCCTCGCTGTTCCTCCACTAAATATCTCGTTTAAATCTTTTCTTCTTTAAATGATGCTGAACAGAGGGCTATTTCTTTCATCCTGCTTCACTGAGTATTTGCTGAAATGCAATGACTAATTTGATAGTCCGGCTTTATCTGGATGTATTGCTGAGATACAGCAATATCTATGACAGAGAATACAGCCCCAAACCCTACCAATTATCAGCTTATTCCTTAGTTGTACAGAAGACCAAAAGTGACCTTATCAAAGTCTTGGCTCTCAATACGACCACTCTGTCTTAATCCAAATTTTCCCCTTACAGCTAAAAATGCCACTTTATACACAGACCAAGAACCATGGAGCATCCACGGCTGCAGGAAGCGCCCATCCCAGGGACGGAGCTGTGCCCAGCACCCTGAGCAGCCACTGGGAGCTGCAGCTCCTGGAACTCACAGCAGAAATAGCTTGGGGTTGGGATTTCTAAACTCACACACTCCAAGAGAACAAAGCCGTTCCCTAATACACTTTGTGCATTTTATGGACCAAACAATTAAAGAGGTTTTAAAACATCTGCTGACTGCATAATTCCATACAGGGCAGTGCACTCAGCATTTTTAAACAACAACAGATACGAGATACCACTTAATAGTACAAAACACCAGCAGTCCCGTTAAAATCAATAGAAAATTAGATGCTATGAAAATGCAATATGTGTCCAATTAGTTATAATTGGAGCAAATGGTGATGCAGATAAAGTCCTGGAGTAAGACGTATCTGTGCAGACCGCTCCCTGCCCACTCTCAGCGTGGTGCTGGCAGTGGTGGGCACGGCTGTACCCCATGGTATGAAGGATGATCCCTCTAATACACGGGTGTTAACCATTATCTAATTATGGAGCTGCTCCGAGCCTGCAGGACTGCTCCAGTGCCCCACGGTGCGTGGTGAAAAATGATCCTCTGTCACACAGAAACCTCCCTGTTGTACTTGACAAATTATGCCAGCAAACCTGTTTAAGAACTAAAAAATCCTTGGACACGGTGACAGGCCAAGAAATATGTTGTTTGGGGACAGATATTTATTTATTTATCCGGCAGAGGTTAAGAAGTGCTGCTCAGTTCACTTCCCTCTGCCTGTCTGCTGTTCTGGCAGTTCAAAACACGTCTCACCAATTATTCTGCAGCCTTCTTTCAACTCACAAAAACTCCGTTGCAAGGCAAAACAGGAACTAGGTTATGCGATGCCAGCGCTTTATTTTTAACATCTCTCCCGCAACACGTTGGCCTCCTCTTGGTTTAATCTCACAACTAAAGAAAAAGAGCCACGATCCCGTGTCGCACACAAGCACGTCCCCAACCAAGCATCGCCATGAGCCCATGCTCCCAACCCTTCGTGCCCTTGGCAGGGAATGGAAATGCGAAACCAATCCCATCACTCCGGGTACAACAAGCATCATTAATCTGGAGGGGTGTTTTTTTCGTATAAACATCCATACATTATCAATTATTTTACACCAAAATGGCTGAGAGATGAGAAAAAATAACTATCCCCAGGGCTCTTGTTTTATTCCTGTTTCCATTAATGATAATAATCCGAATCAGCAGTAAAACGGATGGGCGCAAAGCAAAGCTCCTGTTAGCCCAGGCCTGAAGCCTTGTGTTATGGCCACCGTTACTTACACGGGCAAAGGAACTGTCTCTCAAGGAAGGGAAAAAAATGGAGGTGGCAGCTTTTATTTGTTAAGCTGACTCAGCTGGACAGTGGAACAAGGAATGTTCAGAGCCAATCCATAACTTTTGTGGCCGCTCAAAGGACGAATTCTTCCTCGACACTGATAAAAGTTTAATATGTAGTTGCTCAGGTTTTTAATAAACTTGTCAACAAAAGAGCAAGGCAAATTGATGGGGACCTTCCCAGGAATAAATTCCACTTCAAATAGGCCAAATGAGCGTGGAGGACAGAGAGGGGAAGGCACACGGGCAACTTTTGCTGTTCTTTGCAGAAATGGCACAATGGATTTCAGTGGGTGTGTATGTGTGTGCCTTATTATCTCTGAGATGAGGCTTTAGGACAAAGCTTAAAGAATGCAACCTGGTGCAGCTCAGAGCCCTGACACAGTGCTGAAGGGAGGGGACAAAGCCCCTGCACTAAATTCATGGCAAAGCCATTCCCCAATAAGGAAATGCCATCTCACCCTGTGAGCAGTGCTGCATCTCCTGACCTGCCCAAAGCCTCCAGGCATCCCCTGCCCATGCTGTGGCTGCTTTGGGACAGACCCCGACGTGCTCTGTGGCAGCCTTTACTGATGTGCTGAGTATTACTGATGGAAGGAAACAGCACAGTGCTCTCTCCTATCGCCTCCTGCTCCACAACCTGCTCGTACATCCCCTGCCCATCAGCAGACCATCCCCAATCCAACCCCCACCACCAACCCAAGCTTTTTATCCCAAATCCCCCGCTACACACATCTCACTTTCCAGCTGTCACTTGCACAGTGATCTCCACTCAACCAAACCATCCCCATTCCCTGCTCAATTTTTTCACTTCCATACACCATGGGCTTCCTCCCAGTACAACACTGCTCTTTCCCACATTGGTTACTGCGGGCACGGCAGCAGGGGCACACGCTGCATGCTCCACAGGCTTGGGAGGGAAATCTTTGCATGAGATTCATTATTTTCTATTAGCCTCCATCAAGATGGTGCCTTAAATTATTAAGACTTGTTGTGTTGTTTTTTTTTTTAATTTGTTGACCTGAAGTAAACACAGGTATTAAATCACATTCCAATAATCTCACTGACAGCAAATTAACCCACTGCCTCCTAGAGAGGGACACGACTGCATCTCAGCCACCCTGCACAACACACCACCATCCCTTTGCCAGCCCCACAGGCTCCATGGACATGCAACAGGGTCGAAAGCAGAAGGCCAAACCCTGCCTCCAAACTTGGGCCACTTCCCAGATTGGAAGCTCTGCCCCGGGTGCTGCAGTGAACTTTATTCTGGATCGTTCTTAGGTCACCAGATTCCTGCTCTGGTGGCTTTATCCGACTCCCCAAATGCCAGGGTCGACGTGCCTATGTAAGGGCTTCACGGGGACGGCTCATGCCCTTACAGCTGCTCAGGGACTTCTGCAGTCAGTGGTCACGAGCCCCTGGCTGCCCAGATGCCACCTAATCCGGCCCGGCAGAAGGGCAGCTGAGAATGAGCACTATTTATACCAGCTGCTCCCCGCCCCACCGGGCTGCCCGCAGCGTTTTTAGATAGCAGCCTCTATCCCAGTGCAGGCCTTATCTGGGCATGGCGAGGCACCTACGGGCAGCGTGCTTTGCTTCGAGAAAAGAAGAAAGAAAGAAAAAGGGGGAAAAAGAGGAAAAGCTTGCATCTGTTGGAAATGTCAGTTGCCTTGCTTGCACCACAGCCAGCAGCCAGTGTGCCTCCTGAGCTCCGCCAGCAACTGCTCCAACCACTAAAACCATCACTATTAACTTGTCTTAAAACCTTCACTATTAGCTCATCTTATTCAAAATGTCCTCTGACAACCTTCCACCTGTGCACATGGCTATTGGCCTCTGTTCCTCTGTGCAGACCTCTCTGCAAGAAATGCAAGCTACAAGCAGGAGTGCAAGCTGACATTGGTTAAGCACCACGAGCAGAACCTCCTTCAGAGCTTTGCAGGGTGCCAGGTGGAGGTAACTGGCAGAGAGGCTGCTTTGCCCGCTGCAGAGGCTGCCCAAAACTTTGCATTTTGGCCATCACACCCAGATGAGCTTGTCCTTGCGCAATTGCAGCAATGCCTTCTCCAGCCTTACCCCTGCAGCACAAGCACAGCTTCAGCATCTCTATAGTGAGCAGCCACTCTTCCTCTGGGGGAAACTGAGGCAGGGAAGCAGCATGGCTTCCCACAGCCCATTGAGCCAGCGGGGTGATGAGCTGCTCTCACCGTCACCCCGGGGTCCCAGCAGGAAAGCACCTTACTGCACAACGGCTTGAAGTCGAGAGCAACTTCATCGGAAAGCACTAAACACTTGGCTGAGAAGGAATGGCTGAGAGGAGCCCTGGGCTTTCAGGGGAGGGATGTGAGCTCCAGAGCGAGGATATTTCTCTTGCAAGGAAAGCACCACCCCCTCGCCCACAGCCACTGCGAAGTGCAAGATGTGGCGAAACTCTTTAAAAATAGATATATTCCCAGGCAATGCATGCCGCTTGCATCTGGCAGGGCAAGCCTAGCATGGAAGATCTTGCTCACTGACTAAAAAGCCTCAGAGCAGCTCCAGGCTCATGCAACCTTGACTCTCTCCTCCTCTCTTCGGGGCCTGCTCTTGTTCTTGGCCTAACCCAGTCCTGGGAAGCACAAGGGAAGCCCTGCCCAGCTAGGCTGGTGTCAAAGGCAGGGAAAGATACTGCAGTGCAGTGCTGATCTCTTCTGCAATCGGACGTGCAGACTAGCCCGAATGCTGAGTCAGCACAATTTCTTTTTTGATTGGTTGATCTGAGTAACATACTTTCAATGTATGCTAAAGGGGCAGCAATTAATACGTTTTCCCCCTTTCTCCACCTTTCCAAACCTCTTCAAATCAAACACACAAATCTCACCCCCAAAGTCACTCCCTGGTCCTAAATATTCTGAGGCTCTTTCATTTTTAATTTAGGGCATTAAAAAAAAAAATTTGCAATCTAAGCGATGCTCACTTTGATCGACTTGTGCTGCAGCAGCTAAAATATCTGTCCTGCAGGTCAATCTAATCATGCTTAATAGCAGTTTATTCTTCAACGCAACATTTTTCACGTTGGGTCGACAGTTTTAAATGAGATTGCTGATGCACCCCTTTACTAATGCTTTCACCAGGGCCAGCACATCCCTTGAAATACTCATGCAATAAAATGCTTTATTGCTCTTGATGAATGCACTGTTAAACTTGAATTGCAAACATGCCCCCCCCTCTTTTTTTTTTTTTTTTTACAAAAAAGGATGCTGGAATTTATTGGACCACCTGTCCTCCAATCTTAAGTAATAGTAACAAAAGTAATAATAGCTCATCAACATAAACACATGAATGTAAAAAATAAAAAAAACCACCAATGCCGGAAAACCACATGGCACAAATTCATCCCTGCACTCCCATGTGCATGTGCAAAATTCCCGTTCTGTACCTGCCGGTAGTTCCGCTTACATGCGGAAAATTCATCTCAAGAACGGCTGGGTTTTGTGAGGCATAGAATAGGAAAATGTAACTAATTTGGTCCACTGGATTTATGGCTTTTACAGTCCTCAGAGCTCCTGTTTCTGCCGGCGGGACCGCTCAGCGCGCGCTTTGTGGGATGGATGGGTGCACCCAAGCATCCCTCAGTACCTGCGGCTCCGTTCAATGGAGAGCAAAGAAGTGGCTTAATTTGAGCTGAGAAATCGAGAGGACCTAGCACAGAGGAATGCTCACAGTTTTAATCCAAAGAAGAAAAGTGAGAAGGAGCTGCCACAAAGAGTAAGAACGGCGCAAACTGGTTGCTGATGCCAATGGCGAAAGGTGTTGGGATGCGACAACTGGCTGCCATGGTGTTGGGGTCCACACACCGCATTCCTATTTAATTTTTGATGTTGCTCAAGTGCACCAGAGCCAAGGCAGGGCCTCAGGATGTGTCCTTCACCCGCACACTTCCACCGCGCAGCTCCGAGATGGAGCTTGGAGTTACAGTTTTGAAAATATTTACGTAAAAAATAAATCTGAGCACTCAGTGACTTCCTAAAGTTAGCAATCTCAGGTGATTAACAAGCATATTAATTCAGAGAGGGAGGAAGGAGATAAAAATTGCATTAGGGATGCAGGTATTTGCTGTAAATCAGACACGAGCACCTTCTCTAGAGAAATGCACGGTGGTGTAGAAGGCTTAGTAACGCCCGCGCTGACAAAGTAGAGAGAAGAAAGGCAAGAAGAAGAGAGAACAAGAGAATGGGAGAAAGAACAAGAAATAAAAGAGAAAAAAAAAAAAAAAGAAACAAAGAGATGAAAAATAGGGAAAAAAAAGAGCAAAGTTGAAAGCAAGAAACCAAGCAAGAAATAAAGAGAAAATGAAAAGCAAACAAGTAAAAGACAAGAAAAGAAGGAAGGAAAGGAAAGCAGGGAGGAAAAGGGAAGGGAGAAGAGGAAAGGTAAAGGGTCAGTGGGGAAAGGATGGAATTTTTTATTGTGGCCAGAATGGTGAGAATCATCCTCATTTTTCATCCAGTGACTCAAGATACCAGCAGTGATTTACAAGCGAGCGAGCTTGGCATTGGAGCTCTGTTGCTCGGCCTCTGTTCATCATACCGTTTTCATTTAAATCTGGCCCCAAAACAGGTCAGGACACCCTCAGTGGCTGGAACCCACTCTTGTGGGTGCCTGGGGGCTCGGGGACTGTCCCCACAGCCCAGAGGACAACACACAACCCGCTCTTTCCAAAGTCACCTGGCAAAGCAGAGGTCCCTCCTCTCCCAGGCAGAGGCCGAGCGCTCCATGCACGTCCACCAGTTTTGTTATTTATTCACTTTTTAAAATAAATACTGGACATTGGACATCACCATGAGACCCAGCCTGCCTTTTCCAATCCACTGTTCATGAGCGGTCACTTCCCATTAAATCCCTTTGGCCTCCATGTAACAAGTGGCAGCGGCGCTCGCCATGAATCGCAGCAGTCCAAGGCTCAGCAAAGGCCTTTGAAGCACCTTTGCCAAGCGCAGAGGTGTGCTGAACGTGCAGGGAATTGGCTCCAAAGCACAACATCACCGTGCCCTTGGCTATGCGGTGAGATTATAGGGATAAATTTGGGAGTAGGTGGGATGGAGAAGTTCAGTGCCGAAGCGACAGGCATCTGTTTGCCCATACAAAGGCGTTTCAGAAGCTCAAGGAAAACAGAAGCTGAGAGCTTCACCTGACTCCTACCCCAGCAGAAAGTTCAACTTGCTCACACGGAGAATGAAACCCATTTTTATCGCCTTGTCTCGTTATTGTGCGATTCTGGGAAAATAACCAGGCATTTTATGACAAGAAAGGTTAAATAGGAAAACCAAAATGCCACAAGGACTTCCCGAATTTAATTTTCTTATTTTCCTCTGGGAAAATAGTTGACGCACACTGGAAGCTCTCCCCCACCTCTGGCTGGGACCTCGGCGTCCTGGGGCCAGCACACACACACGGGTGATTGCCTTCACTCCAGTTCCAAGCACAAAAAGTTTTAACCCAGGAAAGATTCCAAAAGCGGTTTGCACACTCATGTGAAGCCAAAACACTGCGCGTCCAAGTCCAGGTATCCAAGTATCCTTTCTCTCTCTCTTCTTCCCCCACCTCCATCTCCTTTTATTTTCCCTACATTTAAGGTCAGCCAGCTCTGTTGGTTACCCAGCCTTATTTTGGGGAACAGGGGCAGAGGGGGAAGCAGCAAGCAGGAGGGACTGGCCTGCATCCCTGCTGAACACCAGGAGTGGACGGCCAGCTTTCCTCTGGCATCGCCTTTCAAAGCCCATGCCGCAGTCAGCATATTGAATATTTAATGTCCTGATGAGCATTTCCACCTGCTGACACAGGCAAAGTGACAGAACAATACACGCACTGGAACAAGATCATCAATTGACTCCCCAGCCAGTCTGCCATGTCAGGCATTTAAAAAAAAAAAAAAGACAAAAAATCTGTCTGTCTTTCTCCCCCCTTCACACGGGGTCACACATCGCTCCTCTGAGAAGGGTTCCCACCTGAAATACATACTTCTTTACATTCCATAGATTGCCAGGTTCATATGGGCATATAAAGAAGTATGTCTCTCAAGCAGGTAGTTTCAATATGCGCATTTATATGTTCACGGGAGAAAATAGGGCTGGCGTGCAATTTACATCCCGGGAGTGAGTTACGGCGCAGTTTGAGCCAGCCCATGTGCAAAGCACACACACACACACACACAGACACACAGACACACACACCCTGCTCCCCAGCTCATGCTTCTTGCTGGCAATCCCGGCTCTGCTCCCGCAGCTCTCTGGGTTTTAGGGCTGGGAAGAAGCAGTGCACAATGCACCGGGCACAGAGTGCCTGCAGCCCGGCCAGCGGCTCTTTGTCACGGAAACGGCACGGAGGAAAAGCCATGCTCCCAGCCCACCTACCTAGTGGGTGCTTGGGTTGAAATTGCAAACTTTCAGCAATTAAAAAGGCAATCCAGCTATTCAAAAAAAAAAAGGAATTTGCTTTGTGTGTCTATATTCATACATAGATATATAAGTTCAGACAAAGCCATGTGGATGGAGGTTAAATACATATTATTTCCCAGTTGCTTCCCTCCTGAAATGTAGAAGCAAAAAGCCAATGTGCTTTCAAAAAGCCAAAATCCAGAGTCCGGCTACTGATTTACAGAGCAACACCAGCAAGAACTCCATCTGCCAGAGCAAGAAACTCACCAGCTCCAGACAAGCCATCGCTTCCAGCGCAAGTAGAGATTAAAGCATAGGAAGAAGAAAGCATCTTACCCAGTGAATCCAATGATTTTTCCTCTGCTGGTCACCGTGAGCGAGACACAACCTTGCAGACAAGCAACCCCCAAAAATACCTTTTTGGGGAGGAGGGGGACATTCAGGGCATTTAAAAAGAAAAAAGAAAAAAAAAAGAAAAAAATCGCTTTTCACAAGTCATCCACGCCCGGGGTAGACACCTGCAGAGATGCAAACGAAGAAGCAGCCCAAGCCAGGTGCTGATGGCTTGGGCCAAAAAGTCTCTCCGAGTTGTCCCTGTGGGGCTCGTCCCTGTGTGCAGCCGCCGGCTCCCACTGGCTCTGCCCTCCGCCAGCCGCCACGCTGAGCTTTAAAGCTCCGGAACAATGTGGCTGGGCTGAATGCAGGGCAGGATTCCGGAGGTCACGGCGGGCGCTGCGCTCGCTCAGCACGGCGGGTGGGTGCGTGCTCACCTGCGCCCCTCGCCCCGCCGCCGCCGCTCGATTGCCATTTGCAGACAAATGCACAACGCCTGCCTCGGTGCTAATGAATGTGGCCGTTTCTCACAGCCTTCTAATGAAGCCTTTAAAGAGGGTTTAAGTAAACTTAGCAAGTGGCAAAGTAAGCACTTTGGAATACTTAATTGTATCGATGTTTTTTCCGCTGCTTTGTGAAATATCGCTGTGAGATTGGGAGTAAATGTTTCCCTGCTCTGATGGACTCCCATGCAGAGCGCGGTGCAACCCGCAGCTCACTCCAGCCCCAGTGCTGTGCACCATGCCCGGCACTGGCTCTGTGCTGTGCCCTTCCTCACCCCACGGGGCTGCTGGCCCCTTTACATGCCATTATTTTCCTCATTTGGAGGCAAATTTCCACCCTTGGTTTGGAGCAAGGAGGGAGGAGATGGAGCTGTGGCAGCATGGCGATGCATGGCTGCAGGGAAATGGAAGTGAAGGGAGAGCTGAGGAGTGTGGGGGAAGGTCTGGGTGTGCAAGACTCTAAAAAGAAATCCTCAAAAACCCACAAGAAATGAAGTTCAGGTGGGCTTTGCACATCCGAGTCACTCCGCCATGTTGAGGTCTCACCAGCAGCCAAGTGCATAGAGCAGGACAGCTGCTCAGCATCTCGGACCATGAAACATTTGCAACTCATTCCCAATTTGCTTTCCTCAAATCCATCTGCCCTGGTCTGTCCTGAATCATCCCAAAGTTCTGCAGGTGAGCGGGACAGGGTCCACTGGCTGCTACTGGAAGCTAGGGAATGGCACATGGAGTCCTTACAAACGCTGGAGACAACAGCACAACTGCAGCACCAAAGTCCATCTTTCCAGTTGCTCCCCTAAAGGGAGCAGATCTGTGTTTAAATCTGTTCGTGAGTGCCAGGGTTGGCCCTATGGTGGAGGAGCAGATGTGCGGCATGGTGGAGATTTAATGGTGATGCCAAAGGCACTCTGTGATCCACATCGTGCACCAGGATGAGTGGTGATGGGTGAGCATTGTCCCGCATCCCCAACCCACCTCAGCTCGCTGAGCTCCTGGCCTTGCTCTGAGCAGAAAAAGCTGCGCAATAAAATTGTGGTTGTTGTGGGTGGGAGGAAAATGCGTGGAAATGTGGATAGTGCAGAGGCCAAGGAGAAATAAAAGAGAAGGGAAGGATGGAGATGGAGGATGGCGGGAGGGGTGGAAACAGGGTGCTATGCACCCACTGCCTTTCTGCCCCAGGCTGGGGGAGCTCCTCAAGCCCCGGTGGTGAAGTCGTGATGTGGCTGTGCAGCACAAAACTTCAGGGACTTGGAGCAGCCTGGGTTGGGGCTGGGCATGGCAGGGCCGAGGCAGTGCCGTGGGGCAGGGAATGGCCGGCGCTCGGTCCTTTGGGACGGCAGCGCAGCACCCGCTCCAGGGAACCAGCAGTTAAACCGAGCTGGATCACAGGGATCTGCCTCCACGATTCCACACGGCTGCTGAGGGCACACTCTCTCCAGCACAGAAATATGCAAATAGCCATACTCTAAGCACAGACTGGAGGTGCATTGTACTTGGATCATATGCTACACCTGTTTAAATATAGCATTTAGATGTCTCTGTATAAAGATGTATAAAATATACATATGCGTGCTATAAAACATATCTAAATTTGTGTGCATGTGTGTATGTGCCACAGATCCCCCGCACAATACTCATGCATACACATTTATGTGAGTAGGTATCACCACTATCATATAAAATATAATGACCACAGCTAACTCTCAGCTGCAGAAGCAATAATAGCTGGTTGATGTGTGAAGTGCAACCTGAATTTCAAACCCCTTGCAGGGAAAACCTAACTTCTCCTCTTATTTCCTTTCTGATTTTCCACAAGCCATGTGCTGCAATTAATGCTCCGTTCTCGGCACTGGAACAGTTAATCACCGCAGCATTGAGATCACTGCAAGTTCGGCTAAGTTTAACCACATTTCACCCTTTTGCTCTGGCTGGTATCAGCTCAGAGCCACTAGTTTGGCGCAAATAAATAAATAAAACCCCAATCCCCCTAGGTGTCATTAGCCAGCCTGGATCTGAATTAGGCATTTAAAGGCCAGTTTAACCTTGCAGAACGGTTGCATGTCAAAGTTCTAACATTTCAGTTCAGATTATTCTAGTGCACTGCTTGCTCTGCAGTTTGTTGCTTTTTTTTTTTTTTAAATGCAGAGTATGCCACAGCAGAACAACAACCACAAAAAAAAACCACATAAAGGTGGGGGGAAGGTCTCCTAACCCATCCACGGATTAAGCACAGCCGGCACATCCCCACGCAGGCACACACACGCGGCACACACACACATTTGCTGGATGCAAAAGCAGACATTTAAGTCCCCGGGTAAGTTGGATGGGCACTCAGTCCTGCATCGGTCAGAAAAGTGTTTAAAAACGAGCTGAGCTTGTGCAGTTAAAGGGAAGAAAAGGAGCGGAAGAGGGGAAGGAAAAAAAAAGACATACCAGTTAGGAGCTTCTGTTGCAGCAGAGGACTCACCAGAGCACTAGCTGAAAGCTGAATCAGCTTTCGAGAGTTAGGGATGCATAGAGGAGGGTCATGGAATCACAAGGTAATAATGCGCTTCATGCTGCAGCCGTCAGCCTTCTCCTTATAGCCAATCTCTAATGCAGGAAGGGAAAAAGAGAGCAGGCCCAGTGATGGTATTAGTCCTCACTTGGAGGAAAAAAAAAAATTAAAAAAAAAAAACACAACCATCAGGCAAACCTCCCCCCCATCCACCCTTACCTCACCCCCTCCGCCCAGCACCACTACAACTCCATCCCCGCTGCTGCATCGCGGCTTGGCGGGTGGGGGGAGGAAGGCGGGAGGCAGCGCGGTACAGCGGAGGCTGAGCAGCGGAGGCTGAGCGGGGGGAGCGAGGCTCCGGGGAGCGCCGGCGGCGGCAGGCGAGGCGGGAGTTAAGGAGAAGGGACCCAGCCCGGATTGCAGCACACCTGGGTGCCAAATGGGGCTGCGGCCACGGGAGGGCCCGCTGCCCCCCCCTACCCCCCCTGCCCCAAGGGTCAGCCCTGGGTTGGGGTCAGCTGCTGGGAGAGGTACGCACACACGCACCCGGGGGGGAGGCTGAGGGGGGCAAGCGCTGGTCAGGAAGCGATTCCACCTTTCCAGTGCTTATATACCCAGCGAAGCATCCGAAACACGCACCGCCGGGCGAGCGGCCCCTTCTCGTGCTCTTCCCTCCCTGACCATATTTAGTCAACCATGGCAAAAAATAGCCTGTCAGCTGGAGGCTGCTGAGCACTATTTGGAGTTCAATCGCTCCTCTCAGCCCATTGACTACTGGTCCTGCAGGGTCCTGACTCTGCCTTTTTTTTACCCTCTGCTATTTTTAGCGAGGCCAAATAAAGAGGGAGCTCATCTTACTACTCTCCACCGGGCCGAGGTTCCGCGGGGCCCTGGCTATGTTTGGTCAGCGCCGGAGTTGGGAGATGCAGAGCGGAGACCTTGGCCACCCTGGAAGACCTTTGTCCTGTATTTATCCTTTTCCTCTCTTTTTACTTCTTTCATTTGCACTTTTTCCTCCTTTATGGAAGGATAACCAGAAGAGAGGGTGTAGAGGAAGGTCAAGGGATCTTATTTTTCACCTTCGAGGGGGAAGCACTGCACACTGGGGCTGAGTCCTTCACCACGCTGTTCTGAGCACCCCATTCTCTGGCCACGTTTCCCTTCAGCGTCTACAAAGGTGCCAGGGCCCAGCGAGGTGCCGACCTCCTGCCCTCAGTGGGGAGCATGGGGGATCCCCACCACAGGCCAAGGAAACCTTCCTGCCATGGCAGGTTAATGGGGTCACCAACACGGAGACATCTCCTGGGCCTTGCAGCCACAGGAACACTCCAGCCTCCAAAGCGTCCCCTGGTGGCACCCCGATAAGGGGCAATTTTGGGAATATAGACACTGTTCCTGGCTTGTATCCACCATGCGGCCTCCTTGAGGCAAAAGGACCCCGACAGCTCCTTGCACCCAATGGCCCCTCGTCCTGCACAACCACAGCCAGGCCTATGGGGTATCAAGGCCAGAGGGAATGGTATCTGGGGGCTGATTGTGGAGCCAGGGGTAGGAAGTCTGCATGAATCTAAAGGGAAAGGGCCTCCATGAGGTTCTCAGTGTCCTCTGCTCCCATCAGTGAACATGGAGCGACACACAACAGAGGTGCCCACACAGGGGCCTGTGCGCTGCTTGTCCTGAGGCCTAGTGGTGCTGGTTCCAACGGATACCTCCACAGAGTATCCATGTAGGACTGTCAGACAGCACCTGACTGAGGTTGTATTTGTTGGGAGCTGGCAGCACATCATGGGAAATGCCTGAAGGAGCCACTCCACAGTGCCACAAGCCGTGAAAGGCTCTCAGGAAGTCGCAAGGCACCCCAAGAGGTGTCAGGAGGTCCCTCATGGAGGGTACTTTCCCATGGCCTGATGCCAGAGCTCCTAAGCACTGAGGACAATGTCAGACAGTAGACACACCTGCTCCACCCTCTGTGGATTTCTCTTTGTCTCAGGTTTCTGAATCCAAACCGTGAACTGGGATTTGGGATTTCCCCCATCCCCAGTGATCCTGAGCAGAGGCAGCTCCATGCCATCATCAGCAGGGCACCCAGAATGGGGTGTATGGCCACAAAACCACAGATCACACAAATTCTGGTGCATAGCCACGTCTGTGGTGACCACCCCAAGTAGCACACACAGCCCACCACTCTGCAGAACAGTTGGAAATTTCCTGCAGTGGCATAAACCACATCCATTGTTTTTTTATCCTCTTCCCTCATCATAGGGATATCCAAGCTGCTCCTCTCAGGAACCATCCAGGACTTACCATGTTTTCCCATCCCATGGCCTTTCAGTAACTGAAGCCATGAAAGCCTTTCTCCACCCTAAATTCATCCAGAAAAACCTTTACCTAAAACACCAGGCTTGCTTTTTGCCTGCTCCTCATTTTGGAGCATCCTGGGCTTTTGAAAACACAAATGTGAAAAGTGAGAGTTTCTCACACTATTTTCAGCCCTATTGGAGAGCAGAAAATGGTGGGGCTTCGGGGGGCTGCTGGTGCCCTCCTGTGCTGGCCAGGACCCCACGCCCGCAGCAGGGAGCTGCTAAGCACTGCTCGCTGTCACAGGCACAATCATGCCCTGCTTTGGGTTGAGTGAGTTGTTATCACGTCCCTGACAGGTTCCCCAGGGCTGAGAATCTATCCCGACACCAAGATATGTTGGGAACAGGAGCAAACTATATATGGCGATGAACCGAAAACTGATCTTCTAGATGTGTATTAAGGGATTGTTTAAAACCCCAGGCTCATGCCAACTCTGCTTTTTGCACACAGATTTCTTCCCTGCACTAATTGATTTGCACCACGCTCACCCTGAGCTTGCAGGGACAAAAATATCCTTGTTCCTCTCCAAAATGCGTGGCATTTTGGATGGCTCCATGAGCAGATACAGATGGGAGTTTGGTGTGTAGAGGGTGCCAGGAGAGATGGGTCCCGAGCGTGCAACCACCACAGCATGCTAGACTTTTAATATATGCATATATTTGCATACACGCATACATATATACACAGATATGTATGCATGTATGTATGTAATAATTCTGCATTAAAGTTCCCTTAACCAAGGAAACCTGTGGAAGATGCATGGCAGAATGGATAACTGAACCAGTTCAAAATGTTATGTGAGAGATTGCAACACTACAAACAAAATGCAAGATGTTACTTTAAAAGAAGCAGGCTTGGGCTTTTGAATTTATGTAACCTAAACTGATTTTGTCTCTTTGAAATTGTTGTTGCGTGTTGGGAATCTCAAAGAGGCGAGGAGCAAAGCTGCAGACGTTTTCTTTGGAGTCCAAGATTACAAGCCCCTTTACTTCTCCTTGCAGCTCCAAAGCTGTTAATGGTTTGCTTCATTTTATTAACAGCAGACAAGAAAAAAAAATCCTCCTTAGAGCATGTGTGAGGTGACAAGTTGGATAATAACAGCTCCTTTGGAGGCTTTTATAGTACATTAGGCAAACATAGTGGATGTTTATAGACTTTTTAAAATGCTGATTATATAAAAATGCATTTATAGCTTTCTAAAATACCAAGCTACTGTAATATAAATATTTCTAATAATAAAAAACTAAAAATGCAAATTATTGACCCAATTGGACCGTTATTTGATACTGATTTCTGGTTTTCGATGGGACAAAATCTCATCTTGATCCAAAACACCGGGCAGTGTGCTGTGATAAAAGTCAGGTTACCCAGGTGTCCACACCCTGCAGCAGCCACCTAGGGTTTGATCTTCTTCAGTTCACCATGAATAATTATTTTTTATTGGCACAGAATCTTGAATGTGGCTCTCTCCTGTTGCAGGCTGATGAGGTTGTTGGGGGTGTGCCTTCTCTCTTTCTGCCTCTTTTTCTTATTTTGACCCCAAATTCCATCACTGGATGCAATGTGCAACCCTACGTGCAGTTCCATTACTGCGTGGAATTTGTTTTTGCCAATGGAAGTTGTTGCAACATAGATAAACCCTTACTAAAAATCAAGAATTTAACAAACAAACTGACACATTCTTGCCAAAGAACAAATACTGTGTGTGTTCAACACAGGAATGCTGCATGCCCATGGGCCACACGTGCAGCTCCTTCCACCTGGAGCTGCCAGCACGACACAGTGCCTCCACGGTGCCAGATCCAGCTGAGCTTCACCAAGACTGCTCTGTCAGCAGTGCCCAGCTCTTAAACCACATGGCTGCAGCACCTACTGTGTAGTTTGACCTGAAAGAAGAGTGCTTATTTCAGTTTCGACTTCCTTAAGGTAATTTTGTTCCTTTTGGTAAATGAAGCTCTTTGGCAGGAGGTTTGGACTTGGTGATCTCTAGAGGTCCCTTCCAACCCCTGCAATTCTGTGATTCTTTTTAATAAAAAACACTTCTTTTTCCTTTCCTTTTCTTTTGTTTTATTTTGTTTTGTTTTGTTTCGTTTCGCTTTTTGTTTTTGTCCGGGAACACATCTCTCCATTTAATGGGCTCTACGTTTCACATCACCCAAGGCAATCCCATCCCCATGGAGTTACCAGCAGACATGGATGGAGCAGGGCAGCTGTGTGCCCCTCTCCCACCAGATGAAAGCAGCAATAGCATCGCCAGTTTGCAACATAATGGTGCTCAAAGCCACATTTCTCCTAATTTCTCCATCCTTTTCCAATGTACATGGATATAACATGGCTGTGTGACATACAGTTTTTATAGATATGATGAAAATGCATTTTTCCCCCAATGTTTTTCTTTCATTTCATGTTTCTGACAAGGCAAAGAAAAATTATTCTCAAAACTGGCGATGATTGGAAGCGTTGTCCATTGATAACCCACTACGAACACCCTTTCCTCCCAGCAGCCTGATGTGGAAGGCAGCAGCATGTTACTATCCTCATTTTCCATTGGGAAACTGAGGCAGGAGAAGGGGATGCTCTGCTGCATCCTCCAGGGAGCTCAGAAACCTCTGGGTCTTATCAGCACCACATTGTCGGTGGCCAAAATGGTGACATTAAAGATAACTTCGCCAATTACCAAACAACCAACTTGAGTTTGTTCACATGGTGCAGGCTTTTTTTTCAGCAAGATGTAAAGGCTGTTTTGGGTTTTTTCCTGCACTTTTCAGAAGTTGTGAAATGCAGCTGTCCGATGCTATCGTAACGATGAAATACGAGCGTTTCACTGGCTGGCTGGGAGGTTTTCAGCATCTCTGTATGCACATATACGCAAAAGCAGCATGTTGTTTCTGCAGTTTGTGTGCGTAATAGAATGCTCTTGGCTTTGGAAGATATTTCTCTGAAGACACTAACCGCCTCACCTCCCAACACAAATGTTTTCCAATTATTAGAGGTTTTTCCCTGCATTGTTGGAGCAGTATTAACAATGGGCAAAAATGCAGCAGAACAAAAGATTTTCATAGCAGTCTATCTGTTTAAGTATTTATAAAGCACCAATCTCTCAGGTGCCTAGCTCTTACTGTGGTTTTAAAAGATTATTATGCTATCATACTATAAAGGAAAGAACAAAGGGCCACTCATAAATTTAAGTGAAAAACGTATTTTCCAATCTGTGTGATCTTTCTGAAACCTGGGATCTTCTTTTGTGTCAGGGACATTTATGTCTTCTCCGATGTCCTTCCAACAATAAGCATTCCTGCAATAGAGATCACATTATATACTGTGGTTTTCTTTGTGGCAGAACAAAATTAAATGAGTACGTAAATTACTCTGCTCCTGGAATAAAGAAACAGGCAAAAGAACATTTTTTAAAGTCGCTTTTTTTCTGATAGGATGAGTTAGATTTCCTGAAACCATGTGCAAATTAAAAAGTTCACAGTTCAGGCTTATTGTGAAAGCTAAATCTCAGGCTCATTGGCGAGGCGGTGTGTTTAGGAAGACACATTTGGATTCGTGTAAGAACTTGTAATCGGTTTCCCACATCTTCCTGGAGCAAGGAAGCCTCCTGCTCCCTCCCAGCTTAACACTGGTGGTGCTTAGCAGCAAAAAGGATGCTCGCAGCGTGGTGTGCGCTGCAGAAATATCTCCTGGAGTTAATGGAGCACTGCAGCGCTCCTCTGCAAGGACCTGCTGCCTCCAATAAATCGGGGATCTTATCAATGTCTATAAATATCTGAAGTGCAGGAGGCGAAGGGACGTGGCCAGACTCTTTTCAGTGGTGTGTGGGAGCAGGACGAGGGGAAATGGCTGCAAACTGGAGCATTGGAAGTTCCGCACAAATATGTGTAAAAACTTCATGGTGAGGATGGTGGAGCACTGCAACAGCTGCCCAGGGAGCTGTGGAGTCTCCTTCTCTGGAGATATTTGAGAGCCCACTGGACACCTACTTGTGTAACCTGCTCTAGGGAACTGCTTTGGGAGGCGATTGGACCTCCAGAGGTCCTTTCCAACCCCTACAGTTCTGTGATTCTGTGATTCTGTGAAGTGTGGGAGGTTTTGGGCAATCCTGTTCAGTTCCTCAGGACTCCCATTTACCAACACTCACTGCTTCCTTTCCCCCCTTTCTTTCCCTCCCCTCCCTACTCTATCTCCCCATCACACCATGGATACTTTAGGCTCTCTCAGGCTTTACTTTGGTTCCCTGAACCACCAGGAGTCTCTGGATGTGGAGGCCGCCCCCACCTTTATCTAATCCACGAGGCTGTTTCTGAGTTTCTGACAGTGTTGGAGCGAAGGAAATCCTGCAGAGTTGTGTCAAGGCTGTTAATCACCAGCAGCTCATTGCAGACAGGCAGCCCCCAGCCCCACACCCCGCTAAACCACGTCCATATCAGATCACCACCCTCCACAATCTCACTTTTCCTCTGGGGTCTGTTTTTTCCCCTCAAACTGCATTGCATAGGGCTTGTGCACCACTGACCCCAGCCAGGTGTTGGGACTGAAGCTCTCATCCTCTTTTGTCACAATGGGGACAAAGCAGTGTCACTGCCAGGCTTGGTGCTGGTGCTGCAGAGAGCAGCTGGGCACGTCCCCTCAGCCCTTCTGCAGAATTTCTAAACAGCTCGGAATTAACTGTTCTCTGCAAGTAACTCACTAATAGATGTGATTAGCAATTAAGAAAAACATTATTATCTGTCACAGGGGATTGAGGAACTATTCATTGCAAGCCTGTGTGTGACAGTGGTAGGGAAGGGTCTGGGACGGCCACAAAAATATCAGTAAGACAATGTCAGGGAGGTTATCATAGGCAAAGACATAATGATAGGAGTGGAAGCCAACAAGATGATCCATGAAAGATGATAATGAGCAACCAGCAGAGTGTGCACCATCTTGCACTTACAGGAGAAGATAATTTGTCATCAGATATTGGTAAAAGTTCTTCTGAAAGACCCAGGAATCCTTTGATAAGTCAGGGGAAAAAAAAAAAAAGGCGAAGCAGTGAGTGAAAATAATTTAGCAAAAATGCACACCCCATTCTCATCCTGATGGTGAGTTCAAAAAAATTCTATTCCTCTTCACCTCCACCTTGTGCAATACCTTCCACACCAGCCTGAAATGTCTGAGGATCCTTTAACGCAGCCCCTGACTGCAGGCAGCGAGGACGGTTTTTTTCTGCAGACACTGAGGAGGTTTCCTGCAGTGAGATTCTCATCTCTGCTGCTATTCCCATGCAACGAGAGCTGTGTTCAAGCAGAAGTTGCTGGCTGCATGGGAATCCCCGGAGGGCCGCTCTCACGACACGCTGCACACAGCAGCTCCCTGCTCCCTGGCCCCCCAGGACGGTCCCAGGGCCCTGCTGGTGTCTGGAGCTGCACGTTTGCTGCTGCTGCAGCTTCCTTTTGGGCTGCCCCTGCCAGACCTTCAACGGCAATTAAGCACCAACCCATGCAGACAGATAGATGCTTGGCAACATTTCCAAAAACGCAAGCGGTGAATTAGCCACTTACTTACAGCAAAGTACTTCTGAAATTTGACAGAACTTCCCCCCGCATCTAATGAGACCCAAATGCCTTTGCAACCTGCTCCTTCCAGGCACACTGCTGTGCCTCCAGCTCAGCACCGTGTACCTGAACAAGCTGCAACCAAGCCAGCTCTGGAGGAGCCGTGTCAGAGATGCTGCAGCAAAGGCTGTTCTCCAGGAAGGACACGAGTTAATCGTGTTCCACTGAAAAGAATCTGAAATCCTGCAGGAAACGAAGGCTCTAATGCAAAGCTTGGGAAACAAACAGGCACTGGAGCCCAAACCACTGGAGCACCCCCATTGTGAGCCAGCAGCTTGCCGTTCGCCCATTCCTTCCGGTCATGCTTCTCTATTTATTTAACATTAGCCAATTTATTGAAGTGTAAGTTAAGAACTGGTGGATTATAATAAATATTTATTGAAGTTTAACAAATCTGTAGGACCTGTATGTATATTAATCCTCATTATAAGTGCTGTCAGTTGCCACTAAACCTACAGTAGCTGTCTTCCAAATTTATTATATTAAATACATATTTGATATGACTAATTTACAGCATTAGCAGAATACATTTATGTCACATCCCATTCTCCCTGCCTTCGCAGGCTCCTTATGGAGAATCTCTCAGAAACCAGCCAACGCATTCCAAACCTGGCAGCGCGATGAGCCTTGTGAGAATCATAGAATCATTTGGGTTGACCTTCAAGATCACCGAGTCCAACCATCAACCTGACCAACTGTGTCCCATCGTTAAACTGCATCCCATAGTGCCACATGGGCAGTCACACTCCAATGTGCTGATTAAGTGATTGAATTAAAGATATATGTAGACCCCAGGACTCATAGGTCTCAGGTCCATCCTCTTTTCCTCTTGCTCCAGTGAGAGAAGTCCGTGGCCCACCTTGGAAACCAGGAGTCTTGCTACAAGTGAACCCAAAACCTGTGTGGGACACTGCTAAAGCTAAAGGTCTCCATGGGTGTTGAAGTGGGGAGCAGACATTGCAGCCTTCTCCCCCGTGGGGTCTTTGGGTTTCTGTGTCTTTGTCTTGAATGTACCTTACTGCAACAAAAAAAGTCAACGACCTGCTGCTCACTACTCCTCCAATGAATATGGCTGAATTTGGTTTCAGGGTCAAAATTACTGAAAAGCCCACAGATCATGAATTCCTAATCTCCTTTTCCTTAATAACCAACTAAAGAAATCTGAGGTTCCTGATCCAAACCCCACCACACTTAACAAAAACTCCTTTTGATGCCACCACCACAGTCCCAGGCTCTCTGACAAGCCCAGCCACTAGCAGTGCCCATGGATTTTAGCACACATCTGACTTGGGGCTGCATTTTTTCAAGTGTGCTCTGGATCATTTCTTGATTTTTGTGCTTGAATCGAGCATGCCCCAAAGCAGGTGTGCAATGAGGTGTGTGCCCATTCAAAGGCGGAGGTGAGGTGTGTTGTGCTGCAGTAACGGCATGGTAACTCCATTAGAAATAATGGTAATTATATTGTGACTCATCTTAACGCTACCACATTATATCCTAATGAGTGTTCAGTTAATTCATTTTTATTGGCTGTGTCTTGGAATGGAGTTTTGGAGCACGCAGTTAATGTATAGGAAATGAAGAGCGCACACTCACCCACGGGGTGTTTGTATCCAGCTGTGCGTTGGTGCTCCTGCCAATAGCAAAGAGATTATGAAATCAAAAGGGACTTGTGTTTGTATCCAGCTGTGTATTGGTGCTCCTGCCTATAGCAAAGAGACTGTGAAATCAAAAGGGACTTTGGGAAGGAATGGGAAATGCAGCCCTACCACGGACCAATCGGGAAATGCCCCCACTGCTGGGAGTTCCCTGAATGTGCCATCAGACAGAGGAAAAGTAGAGCAGCAGAGGACTCATGGCCTGTTTTGCAGGGGATGGTGGCTGTGAGAAGTGCTGGCAGCACGCACCAGGACAAGCTGCTGGGTCTGCCCAAGCCACAGCCCCGTGTGCCTCCTGGGTTAACCTTTGCGTTAATGAGAGATAAACGAGCAGGCTCTTGGCTGCAGCTGGAGCTTCTCTCCTGCTCTTTTGTTTACAAGGAAAGGGCTCTTTTGTCTGTCGTCTTTGTGGCTCATTATGACCATAATTTATTTGGGGACAGTGTTTTGCAAGGTGCAAATTATCTCCCTCCGGGGAGGACCTGGCTTCGGAGCAGAGGCTGTGCCATCGCCGTCTGGAGCTCTCCAGCCATCCAGACTGATCACCGCAGGTATTTTTAGAAGGTCATTCTGAGGCAGTAATTTCATCTAGTGATTTTATCTTCTGCCTTTTAGCAAATATTGTTATTTTTCCCCTGCTGTTTCAGATGGTGACAGGTTTTAATGTCAACATCAAATTACCCCATATTTCTCAGCCTGGTTCCTGAGCCAGGACCTCTGCTGACACATGGAGTCACACTGGTTGTCATTCTCAGCAGAGCGACCGAGACCACGTGAGCCTTGGAGAATAAATTTCTTCCTTCCCTCTAGAGGTGGTCCCTTGAGACCATTTTTTCAGGCAGAGGGAATTTCCACTCTGCAGGACAAACAGTGTCACTCGCAGAAAAAATATGCTAATGCCAGGGAGCATCATGCCAGAACATCTCTGCGTGTGCATCAGCCTCAGCAGCAATGACAGCAGAGCTCGAGCAACAGGCTGCTCAGCCAGCCAGGCTCAGAAGCTGTGAAGGGAGAAATCATCGTGTTTCTGTAGACCCTAAATAAATAAAGAACACTGCTCTCTTTCTTGAGGTCTGGATCTTTTGTTTTCATTTGTGTTTAATTGCAGGCATCAAACTTACAAGAGCAGAGTGTCATTTTCCTCTTTAAAAAAATAAAAAATAGATATCTGAGTTTCAAATAACCATTTCATCTAATAACAACTATTTTAAGATAGGTCAAACCTGTGGCCCAAAAACCCTTGACAGTGTGCTTTTGATATATTCCATTAGCCAACCAGGGGCTTGATGCAAACTGACATCCATCTTTTAAAAGAGCAAACTGGATTGCGACAGCTGGTAATCTCATTTTGCTGAAGGACTTCCACCACTTTGCTCTAGCTCGAGGCTGAGACCTCCCACAGGAGTTGGGGACAGCAGCAGGCTGGCGAGGAGCCCTCGTACCATCGTGGTTTCCTGTCACTAATGGGACATGTACCTTGGTCCTGGAGCCTTTTCCCAGTCCTTGGAGCACTATTAGTAAATAATTTCGTCCAGCATGTCCTAAAGGTGTTAGTTACAAGTCCTGTTCTGCCAAATAGCTGATTCTTTCTGGTTTGGCACACAGCATCTCATTCAGGAGAGAAGATAATTGTCTGGCTCGATAGCTGATCTATTTTCTACCAACGATGGCTTTCCTTTCTGAAAACTGATGATCGATCAGTTACATTAAGGATCACCAGGTGTAATAAGTTTACCACATATTATGCTTATTTCAGTGTGGGAGGAATGCATTAGGCTCCGTATCATTCAAAGGGGATATTTCAAATGTGAAACTGCGCTGTATTAATGAGACTACCCATCAAAATGGATGGGCCAAATTAAAACAGAACAAATTGCAGACTACTACTTAAAAGTCGCCCTGGAACCTCCAGCGTACATTATCTGCTTACACAATTCAAACTGAGCCCATTTTTGGCTCAGACATGTTTACATTCTTATTGGAAAATATATTAAACAGCATTTAATGATATTCATATAAAAGGTTGTATAACTTTTTTGCTTGATGCCGCCCAAGACAACGGAGCCTTGAGCTCAGGGCTTTAAGACGTTACTGTAATGCAAATACAGATATTATCTCTGCAAGACAGGTCTGGGCATGGAAGCAAATCTTTTCCTCTTCTCCAAAAGAATCACAGCAACTTAGGAATCGTTTCACTTCCTTTTGTTACATTTCAAGTTTTACATCATATTTTAATAAGTCTGTCATACTGTACAGACAAAAGGGTGTTCGGCTTTTACCGTAATTAAAGAAAATCATTGCAATGGATAACATCAGATCAGCAGAATTCAATGATCTTGCTGCCGCTGCTCCAAACTCCCCTGCCCCTTGCATACTGAACTGAAACAAAGCCAGTCTCCAGGCCGCTGCTCTCGGGAGGATCCATCTCCCCCAAATTTAGCTTCTGAAGACTGACGCTAAGTCAATCATTCAGAATCTCGCTGGAGGATAATTTGTCCCGTGCAACTTAGCCACCTGTGTTAAGCCTATTAATTTCTTCTGCACCAGCTCTGGATGCAAACTGGGCAGGAGTCCAGCAACACGTCTCCAGCAAAGGAAGAGCTATCACTTTGATGTATCCCAAGAATATCCCACGGGAGCGTAGTGTTTTTGGAGCTCCCATTAGCATGTCTGGCTGATATCCAGAATTTCTCCTGGAATTTCAAGCTGCAATCAGCTTGTTAGACCCACTCCTGTCTGCAGCCACCATTATCTGGTCAGAGCATCCTCTGCAGATGGGAAGAAACTTTTCCAGCGCTTTATTTCATAGCTTTAAATAGCCCGTGGAGCTCTCCGTTAAGATTTGATTTCTTTCTCTCCCGTAGACAAGTTACCCATGGACAAAATCACCTACAGTTAAAGTTAGTCCGTTGGAAACCGTGAATATTATATTGCCCTTTGTGCAAGAAAGAAATTAAAGAAATGGATTTGGCCTTGATTTTTTCATTTGAACTTCTCTGCTTGAGCTGCACTTTTCTATTGCCTCTGTGACTCTGCCTTCGTTATGTTATTAAAAGAAAAGTAATTTATGATTGCCAGTCTTGCAGTCTCTAATTATTTTTAGCTGCGCAACACAATTATTAACTTGAGTACTCACCCTTCTTCTAACAGGATAAAAGACACTGAACTGTTTTTGGATGAGTTGCTTGTAGGTAACCATGCATCCACCCTTGCAATCCACTGTTTCTGGTCCATAATGACGCTTTCCTATTTTTATATGTTGTTTATTCCTGGTGCAAGAAAAACCATTGGATGTACAGTGAAGATGAGCCACAGCCACCGGTTACTCACAGCTCAGTTTTAGCACCTGTGTGTCCTAAAGCACCTTGCTCTGAACATAATCTTATTCAAGACTATGCAATAAAGTACCACTCAACATGAGCTAGAATATCAACACATCACTGCTGTTCTCCTTTTTTCCCTGGATTACACTGGTTTTCCATTTACTTCTGGCAGTTAATGAAGACATCTGTTCCCATCCCAACATCTCTCTGCACCTTGCGTTGTGAGAAATGGAACAGCACTATTTCAGCAATTTTGATCAACTGAGAAAATACTGTCCTGTTTTTATGGAGGTCAGCAAAGTCATTATATTCAGGACATTTCTATAGAAAGACCCAACAAATGGATGATGAATGGGAAAAGCAGAATTCTGAAATGAGATCAAATACCCCAGAGATGTGTTACAGATGGGTAAGAATTTCTCAGGCAGAAATGCCCTGGCCATGTGTGGTGCTCATGAGAAGCAGAAAAATTCAAGAAAGGCTGGGGTTTCTCCCACCTTTCGCAACAGAAACCCCAAAGCTGTTGGGGAAACCCATTTTGTGTCAGTGAGTATGGCTTTCCCCAGTCCCTGCAGCCCCTTTTATACTTGCTGGGGAAAAAAAAAAGCCTGGAATGTGTTCTGCTGAGTTCCAAATTTCATCTGTATCAATCATTTCTCCATGTACTAGCACAAAAATATGCTACCTGGCCCAAATACAGCAATCAAAGTGCTCTATGCCAAGCAGTGCAGCTCCGTGAGCGGAGCCAGGTTGGCCTGCTTTTTGGGTACAACCTTCCACTTTTCTGCAAAAAGACCATTTGCCTATAAAGCTCACTTCTTCTTTATGATCTTTAAGATAGCCTTTATGGTAGGTGTAACTGCATGCAAAGGAAGGATTGGGGGGAAACCTTTAAGTATTTTGCATTTATAGTTATATGTAGTTTTATTGCAGAGTCAGTAAAAATCCCTGCAGATTATGTCATTGCTGAGGCAATCAGGTGCCAAAAGTATTTTTTTTCATTTCATCTGGGCAATAATCATTTTCTGCCTGAACAGTAAGACCCAGTTATTGTTTCTTCCCTTATGTTTTCATTAATTAGAAGGAAGTGGAGAGGTAACAAACGACTCCCTGGATGCTGAAGTGTACATTTTTCACTGTCAGGTTATAAGAGGCAATGGGCAAAGACAATATATCCTGTCAGATGTGAGAGTACTTATTGTCAGCATGGTTTGTAAAAATAGAAAGTGAGGTAGCTTTTCTGGATGGAGTTGAAGCTATCTATGGACAGAGTTTAATCTGACTAATTATAACTAAAGGCTTTGGCAAACAACATCATGGAGCAGCAAGAATACTGGATGGTGCTTTTTTTTCTTATCAAGTCCATGTGAATGTTAATGTGTGTAAGTGTAAAATCGACTTCTATTAAATCTTCTAAATTGCCGTGCACTTCTTCACCCGCAATGCCTCACTTCTTCATAACTGCGCCACGGAGTTACTGGTAAAAGTATTAAAACTCTTTGAAACAGTCATAGATCTTCTGGTTTACAGGAACTGCTTCAAGTGGAGACAAAAAGGGATAATTTCCGCGGAGCACTTCTCTCTTGCAGCAGAGCAGAGAGGAGGAGGCAGCTTCATCTGGCCAGGCTCCATGTTCTCCTGCGCACCGCTGCCAGGAGGCATCTCCTCCCCCTGGGGAAAGAGGCTGTCTCCCACCAGAGAGGCAGCAAGGAGCAAACCCTGGGACCCATGCCTTGTGTCGGGATTTCTGGGGAACTCAAGGAGCTTTATTTCTGTCTTGCCAGGATGCAGCCCAACACCACTACTGGGGGTCACAGCCCTCGCTGAGCGCTGGCAAAATACCAGAGGATGCAAACAGGCAAGGGAAACCAAGATGGAGTTTTTCTGGCATGAGAATGATCAGTTGAGTTGATCTATTTTTTTATTTTTTTTTCCTCTGCACTGGCAAATCTTATCTTAACTGCATCAGGCTGTTTGAGATTCCCAGATGCAGAGAGCTCTGCAGATGGGTGGTATCTGTGGTTGTGATCATTCCCACCTTCCTTAAGCCAACTATTTTGTGTCTCTCCAAGCAGTGTGGTAGAGAAGGACCCCCTCTGAGACCACCGCTCTCAACACAGCCCATGGTTACAGTGCAATTTTTCTCTCCTGTAAGCCCAGAGTAATGCAGGCATCCAGCAACCCAGCAAGGTGAGCATCAGCAATGCAAAGCACCGTGCCACAATCCCAGCCCTGGGCAAGGGAAGAGGATGAAAAAATCCACCATGCATGGAAGGTGTGAGCTGCACAGCTTGGTGCACACCTGGGTCAGGTGCACTTTGAAGGATGATGAGTAAAATTATAGAACAGGACAGAATAGGGTAGGATAGAATAGGGTAGGATAGGATAGGGTAGGGTAGGATAGGATGGAATGGAATGGAATGGAATGGAATGGAATGGAATGGAGAGGGATGGGATAGAATAGAATAGAATAGAATAGAATAGAATAGAATAGAATAGAATAGAATAGAAATTATTATATACACCTATGTATCCATCTGTGTTTTGCAGGTTAACATGTTTACAAATACATCTCCCATTTTTAAGACATTATTTTTCCTCTTCAAGGGATTATAGCAATGAAATCTACTCTGGATGTTCCAGGAAAAGGATGATGTTTAAGCGACTGAAAAATGTCGCTTCATTTTATTCACTTTACTTATCTGAGGTGGATCTGAGGCCCTTTCTTGGTTCCCTAATTAATAGATAGTTAATCACTTAGAAGCAATGGTATCCTGATATGCAGGAAACAGCAGGTGAATTACAGCTCAGATCCTCGTTGGTTTAATTTGACATTTCTGCACTGGCTTCTGTCAGGTTAGAAATTAACCCAGCGAAAATCTGTCCCAGCTCCCTTGGAAGTGTCTGTCCATAAAAGCCATAGTAATATTTTCAGTGTAAAGCTGTGGGAATTTCACAATTTCACATTGCAGGACAACTGTGATGACTGCTGAGAGCAGTTGCAGACACACAAGCTTGACTGTGTTGCTGGCACTTGGATGGCTCAAAAAAAGAAAAGAGAAGACACACAGACAGCACATGGGCTGCCTCCAGTGGGATGTGGCTGGGGATGGAGGCTCCTCGCTGAGATTGGGATGCTCAGAAATGCGTCCCCATTCCTAGTACTGTGCTAAAGCTGGGACCTCTCCTTGGCGTCATGTCATAAAACACACCAATAAAATGGAGAAGGAAAAATAGAAAACAGAATAAAATGAGGAAGGAGCATTGTGTGAAATTCAAGATTTCCACACACCCAAGAAATAGTCCTTAGAGTCACCTTCACACCTCATGTGACAGATTTGGGAATGGATAATGAGGACCAAGGAAACCAAGCAGCCATGGCAGGGCTCTGTGCCCAAGGGCAGAGGACAGCTCCTCGCAGCCCCGTCCCTTCCCACACCTGCTGCTGGCAGCCGTCAGTCACTGCATTTTGCAAGAAGGCATTTTGCAGTGACAAAAATATGAAGTCTCCTGTGATATTCTGTTTTTATTCCCCCCCTGTTTCTCGGTGGATGTTAAGCATCACGCACAACGAAGGCTTTTTTCCAGCACATGCTCAGTGCTGCAGCTCCCAGAGCCAGAGCTGCCTGCAGTAATAAAAGGTGATTGCTCCCAAAACCAAACATCCCCCTCGTTTGGGTCATTCTTTTAATTGACTTCATTAATAAAGGAAAGGCCCTATTTAAACATAAATTCATCTTTCTGGCAGAATATAAGTAGATGTCATAAAGAAAACAACGCACACTATTTTTAACTCAAAACTTTAATACTAAATTGCATTAACTAATAACCTAAAAACACCAACCATCTGGCTTTTTGGTGGGAGGACTCTAATTCCATTAGGACTTTAATAAATGTACTGCACTGTAGAGACATTTTACTTTGATAGCCTGGGCAAAAATGAGTAGCGTTTACAAGATTAGTATAGGCAGCGGCCTGGAATCTGTCCCTTGGAACAGCTCTGCCTGGAGCGAAGGGGACATCACTGAAGGACAGAGATGATGCAAGAAGTTACAGCACGGGGGGTGCACCTGGGGCTTGCACTCATCTTTCTGCGTGGTGCCTGGCACGTGGGTCTGGTGCTGCCTGGGGACAGGAAAACATCTGCTGGTGGTTGTACAAGTGGAGAATCCGGGGCTTCTGGAGGAGCTGGCAGAAGTGATGCTCCTGTGCTGAGCAAGTCCCACCATCCCGTCTGATGCAGCCCATGCCCACTGTCTGTCTGTCTGTCTGTCTATCCAAGCCACTGTGTCTACATTAGCCACATTTCTTTCCCTTTTAGGAAAAGAAAGCCCATTCCAAACATCGTGCTGTTAACTGACTACAGCCATGCAAGCAGCGCGTTGATTGCAGGAAGGGTGAATCCTGGAACGCAGTCAGTCACCAGCAAGCAGGAATTTGGAGGTGGATAACCTCTGGCAGCATCACCTCCCCTGGCACATTGGCAGGACAAAAGGTGCACTGGGCTCTGGCAGAAGCAACCCAACAAATGTGGCCGCAGCCGATACATGAGGACCAGGATGCTGGGGCTGGGTTAAAGCACAGCCATGGATCCCAGCCCAACTTCTCCCAGCAGGAGAGGATTTCAGACAGAGCCCTGTTTTGCTCCTTGGATGTTATTAAGGTGAATTCATCTGCATATGCTGTGAGACGTCAGGGTGGTTCTGTGTCACTCTGTAGGGCTGATCACTAACCCTGACTAATGCAACAGACTCATTTTTGGCATGCAAACTTCTCTGGATGAGTAACAAATGGAAATCAGTGAGGGGAAACCTGGTGGCGTTATTTTTCTCTGTGAATTAACATCCAATACAGAATTAAAGGTCTTCCACATCAGCTTTGCTTTCCACAGGAGTACTCTCCCGCATTGCACCCATAGGCAGATTCCCTCTTGTTAAGAGCCGTGCACCCTGGGTCATCCCAGTGGCAAAGAACATGGATGCACCTTATTATTGCAATTGTAACATAGTTCCTTAATGACAGGCACGCTGAGGCTATTTTGAACCATGTGCATTCCAAATCAGTCTCCACACCGGATGACCCTCGTGACCACCTCATCTCAGTAATTACTGGAGCTGCTCTAGAAGGCAGCCTGTACCCAAAAATATTTGTGAGAGAAAGCATATTTCCACGTAGGTATCTTTGGAACACAAAGTCAATTTGCAAGGAGCTGCAGTGTCAGAAGCAGCTTTTAAAAAGTTGGAGGTCTTCCAGTTTTTAATTTACATGATCATTAATACTGACTTACTCCAAATATATCAATCAGCTTAAAAAACACTGCAACTCGTTCCCAGTTCAGGAAACACTTAACCAGGTGAATGCTTAAGCACTTGCTTAGCTCCAGGCTTGTGGAAAGCCATGCACCCAAATCACAGCGGGTGCTGCTCTGCTCGGTGCGTGCACCCCAAAGCCAGAGCCACCAGGAACATTTCTGACAGCAGAAGCACTGCTGAGCAGATGAGGCTCCTTGTGCCAAATGCTCCTTATTATCAGCTGAAATAATGTTTCTCCCTCCCACCAGCATTTACACAGCACAGTGTTGCAGTCAGCAGGGAAACCCCACAATCCCTCTAACCCGACGAAGGATGAACCTGCGTTTCCTCAGGCGGCGCAGACTAATGGAAAGCTATAATAAAGCCATCCAGAAAATGACAGGTTACAGGGCTGTGTGATTTGGAAAGGGTTTCTATTAAGATGCCTACTCGTGTAGTGGCAGGGAGAGGGATGCTATAAGGATGCTGTGCACCCTGCCAGGACCTGGCTGGCCCTAGGGGATGCTGCTGCAGGATCGGTGATGCCCCATCCTCGCCATCCTGGGACTCCTGGCTGCTTGTGTCATTTAATGTAACACATTGTGAAATAAATGTCCTTTGGGTTTTCCACCTAAATCCGCCATACAAAAGGGGAGTTGAGTTGAATTGCACAGCCGAATTGTTAGGAAATGAATACTTTGGGGGAAAAAAGAAAGCAAAGAATTACATTTGTGATCTCCCAGCTTGCCTTAATGTCTTTTCTCTTTAAGAAGTCTCTTGTGTTGCTGCTCTCTGCATTTTTCTGGCAGTATTGATACATGAAATAAAACATAAATAACCCATTCTTAAGCCTTCAGTCCCCAGTCACTCCTAGCCTCTTGCCAATGAGACCACTCAGCGTCCACTGGCCATCGATGTCAGCGTGCTGAGGAGAAGGTCTGGACACGTGCCCTGTCCCAGTGTGGGATGTGCTGTCATCCTGTCTGACAGCTCTCTGGTTGTCTTCCAGTGGGGGATTTTTGTATCCAGAGATGAGTCCTCATGGGATGCACTCAACATTTTGGGCAGTTTCATGGACAGCTGCCCTGCTGTCGTTGTGTGGCGTGATGCTTTGGGTTTTTACATCCTAGAGCCTGAACTGAACCTGAACTCCAGCGCTGAAACCCAGATTCTTCAGCTTTCCCAGTGCTCTTCTGTGACTCCTCCAGCAGCTGCATCTCTGCCATTTCATGCTCGGTGCCTCCTGGTGGATGAGTGCTCAGGACCCACTCCATATAAATGGGAATTTTCTGTGCAGGACTGTGCTTGTGAGCCTGGCTGCTAAGAAGTTGCTTGAGGTTACTATGTGCTACCCTTCACCTTGCTGAATTGAATTATCACCTTGGTGAAATGAGAGCACCCCATTCAGCACAAGAAGAGCCATCTCAGTAGTTGATTCCCACTCCTGTGGCAGCAGCGGGTTCAGCTGGAAGCTTCAGCTTGCCCATAGCCTTCCATTCATGGCAGCATCGTGTGCTGGGGGTTAAGTGCTTGTCCATCCCTGCTCTGCTCGCTGGGCCAGGTGTGTCCTTCCTCTGAGAGGGCTGCAAGGTGGCTTTGCTCAGCAGGAACACTGTGAGTTGTACATCCCTTTTCTCCCCAGCTCGTTCACTTATGGGGTTGGCTGTTGTCCAATCAGGCACAACTCGTGTAAGCTCCCGTCCTTCATGTGGTCCTCTGGTGAAGGCCTGGAGACCCTCTGGGATGTGAGCCTCAAAGGAGAGGGCACAGGAGCTCAGGGGCTGGATGGAACCAGGGCAGGAGAGCTGTGGAGCACTGAGGGAATTGTGAGGCTCGTGGGAGAAGGGCAGTTTTGTTCCACCTCTGACCCCTACACCCAGGGCCCTTCCACTGACAGCTCCTGCTCCTGTGCCTACACACCCTCAAGATGAAGCAGCTGTGCACAACGCATTTTTCTCTGTAAAGCCCACAGGAAGCTCAGCACGGGCTGCACACGATGGTGCAGAGAAACCATTCCAAACCACTGTGATTTATACGCTTGGGAAGACCACTGTGCCCCGGTTCAGCTAGCATCGGGGCAGTAAATTAATTCTGCAAGGGTCCTGTCCAAACTTACATTGATTCTGATTTTGTTGAAAATCGTCCATTAGCCAAGAATTACTACCAGTGTTAGTGGAAATGGTGTTGTGTCATTAATTGGAATTAATGGATGGGTAGTTTTTATAGGAGATTTGAATGAAGGCAATATTCCTTTCAAAAAACATTTTATTAGAAATCTGCTTGCCAGCTGTAAAATGCAATGCCACAACCAGACCTTCCACAATGCTTTATCCATGGCTTGATGTGTTTTTAATTAAGGAAAAGCAAAACACTTCAAAGTGCTTTTATTTAAAAAAAAGTAGCCATATAACAGATAGCTATTTATTTACTGCATAGTGAGGAACAGAGACCAGGAGAGGCTGGGAAGGGTCATGGCAACACTGCTCTCTTTATTTATTGGGTCCTTAATATTCTCTCTGTCTTTTATTATTATTATTATTTTTCGTATTTGAAAGGACTGCGGGTTGGTTTTGGTGCCTTATAAATAAAATATTTTGAGGAGTGAAAAAGAAGAGGGTAGTCTGCTCTGTGTCTTTTCGAAGGACTGCTGATGGCCCTGGGGGTTAATACTGCAACCACTGGAGTATTCCCAGCCCTGGACCAAGCCCAGCTGCAAGTGACCCATTTTCTGTCCTTTCCAAGGGGGATAAACCACAGAAGACACAAACTGGTGATGCTCCATGGAAGTCAGAGGAGCTCCCCACAGTGTGTGCAGACCTTCTGTCCTGCCCTGCTTATCCCACAGGGCTGTGGGACATCGTTTCATGTGGAGCTGGAGCGGTGTACCAGGGCAGGCTCAGGCTGGTGTTCTCCCTTTATGCTCGAGGACGCAGAAGTAGAAGAGGTTAAAGGTCTTGCTCCAGACCATGGAGCAGCAGCTCGCCAAGCTCGTTGCAAAAAAATCACCCTCCCACCAAGAGAGTGAATGAAGGATCACTGTGGCATCTTCCTTCAGCTTCAGGCAAACCCAGAATTATTATTTTTTAACTGTTCCATCGCTATCACAGCTGCTGGCTCCCTGCCCTTGCCTCTCTTTCCATCTGGGGCTTATCGATCTGCTTGAACTCTCCATGAAAAGTCCTCTGCTGGCACGGTGTCAGCATCCTGCACCTGAGGCCAGCAGCAGGAGCTCACATGTGTGTGTTGCACCATGCCAGGGCGCTTCTGTGCCTTCCTTTCAAACATGGGGGGAGGCATGTTTGAAGCAGCAAAGGCTGAAAGGAGCATGGGGCAGGGCACGAGGCCAGCCCATGTTAACCCTCCTGTGTATAAACGGGGAAAGTGCACTTTAGAGCAGTTAAAGGCAGAGGTTTGCTCCTCATTTAGGTGGAAGGAGCGGCACATCCACGCTGTCATAAACCCTTTGCAGTCACATTCAAGGACACTCACACAGCCGACAATGATCTTGACTTGAAAGTGATCTCCTTCCCTTCCCCTTCCTGCAGAGCTCTGCCTTCAGCATCCAGAGGGGTTGGTTTGCTGCTTTTCCCCCAAACCTGTGCACTCACGTCCATTTTAGCTAGCAGCTGGGAGCAAATCACAGAACGTCCTTCAGCAGCGGAAATCTCCTGCTGGAAATGGGGCTGGGGTCGGCTCCTGGGAGCGCGGCACCGTGCAGGGGCTCTGCGTGCAGAGGGATGCAGCTGTCCTTGGGCAGTGGGGGATGTGGAGCTGGGACCCCCCCACTGCTGCCCACACCCCAGGCAGGCTGCAGCGAGCACAACAGCAATGAAACTTGGCTGTATGATCAGAATCCTAATTAAGGGCAAAATATTGGAAATATGCCATATTAGAAGCGCTATTACGATTAATAGTGACAATACCGCTCCTGGGAAATAGGCAAATTTACACAGTAGCTATACATAAAATTTACTTTAGCATATTCCCCTCTCTGCCGTGTTTGCACACTGTGATAACAAATTGCTTGTATACTGCATGATGGTATTCTTCTGAAAATCTAAATATTTGAGCCAATGATTCATCGTGTGACAGAAGAAAGGCATGCAGAGGTCTTGGAGCTGCAGAGAAAAGTAAATGATGTGTTGGGATATATTCAGCAAGTGATAATGTGAAAAAAAAAAATCAGCTGCGTGTGGACAGGAAGGCAAACACGGCGAGGAAGAGCTGAGTTTGGGATTTCCCAGCAAGAAAGAAGTGCCATGGCGTGTACGACACGGAGCGTGGTCAGGTGTGTGTGCTCAGCGCTCCCAGCTCCTGTGAATCTCTCCGTCATTGTGCCAAGTTAGAAACGTTATTTTATCCTTCAGTTCTTCCGTTTCCTTATTAAAGAAGATAATAATAACAACAGTGAGGAGGGGCGGATGGTGAGGTCTTCAGACTCTGTTTCTTCACCTGGCAATGAAAAGCATTTGTCAGTGGCAGCAGTGACAGAAGTATTTAGTGTTGCTGCTGCCTGGGAGAGGCTTTGTGCCGCTGGAGCGGCTCACTGCTCCGCCAGGCAAAGCAGCCAGCAGAGCTCTTACAAATGGCTGTGTGCACGTCCAGATATATGTACATGCGTTATCTGCACGCACACATTTGTACACCTGTGCAATCTATTTGACGCACGTCTTCCCCTCTCTCACTTTGTTGCCATCCCTCTCTCGACACCATATAGACACGCAGAGAGGAAGGAGGTGTGGAGAAACGACAGCCAGGTGGGCATTAGTATGGGATGGTTGTGGAACTCTCTCCTTTGGTGGGTAATTAGAGGCTGCCCTGTGCTCTGTGCACTCATCTGCATGCACCCGGCAAGCAGGAGGGCAGCGGGGAGCCTGGCCAGGTCCAGCCCTGCACTGGGCTCTCGAGATGCACCAGGAAGGATGCTCAGCCCCACGGCCACTGGGCTGCTTTGAAGGATGAAGAACTGCATCCTCCGGTCCCAGCCCCTGGCTCAGAGCTGGAGCATCACCCCCAGGCCCTCCCCGCAGCCCCAGGGGCACGGTGCTGCCATCCCACACTGAGCACTTAACCACGTGTAACTCAGTTTTCCCTCTCTCTTGCATGGTCAGGGGGCATCCCCTCCCCAAAGCAAAGCCAAAAACACAGCACCATAGTAATGCTCATTGAGAATGCAGTATGGATCCCCCTGAAGCCTACAAAGGTCTTATCGTTGGATCAACTATAGATTGCCCAGAAGGCTTTAAAACCAACAATTCGCTACCCCGGCACAATGCTATAACTGATCATTCTCAAGACACCCACCTTCCTATTTAATAAAGGCTTTCAAGCCTTTTTGTATTTTATTCATAGGAGCTGTAAAAAATCCAAAGACCCGGTATAAAGAATCATTTCTCCTCTTCTGCATAGCACTATAAATTTACACTGCATTTGCAAACGAAGAGCGCATATCTTCAGGCAAACCAGAGCTCAGAAGTGGGAACAAGAACGGCTTTCAAAAGGCCATCTGTCCCAACTGGAGGCAGTGTCAGGAGCTGAAATTTACAGCCACAAACCCTGAAAATCAGGAGAAATTAGACAGAGGGCTCAGTTTCTTTGTTAGAACTGGTCTGTTTTCTTGGGTTTTTTTTTTTTTTTTTTTTTTTTTCTTTTTTTTTTTTTTTTCAAGTGCAGAGCTGCATCTGCACTCATCCCTCTATATACAGTGAAGGGCAATGGGGCTGGAAGTGCAGTGGATGGGGCAGAGGGCTGCACCAGAGGGCGAAACCCATCACGCATCCCCTGCATAGTGATGACATACGGTGCAGCTGGAGCAGCCATGCCCTCCCTGCTGTAAAGACACCGGGGTGTGTATCACACTCCCCATCCCTGTTCTTGCTCTGGGGTGGCTGCCATTCCTCTCCACCCACAGCTCCCCTGGACCCATGAAATCCCCTCGCTCCCAGCTCTCCCACTGAGCTCATTCAAGTAAGCTGCAAAATGGCACCAATCCAACGCGATCAAATGCTTCCCTAGCATCGAGCTTTTCTTTCAAAGGACAGAGAGGAAAGGGTACGGTGCGGTATTTATGAGCCTGTCAAGCTCGCTGCTCTCCCCAGCGTGGGCTCTCAGGTTTCCCTCCTCGCTGGGGAGGGATGGAGCAGGCACTGGGGAAGGGCAGCCACATCCATGGCATCCCAGCCATCACGAAGGTGTCTTCCTTTCACAGTGGGCACGGTGATGTCACACAGGGCCATCCCAGTCCCAGTGCTGGCAGGGTGTTGGAGGGGAGCTGGGGATGTTGGAGAGCCCAGGGAGTGCCTCACTCCATTCCCAGGCACTACAAAATGCTTTCCCCATAGTAGCTCATGTCATCCCAGAGAAACATCCAGCTCCTGCAGACACCTGCTCTTCTCATACGGAAACCGGATCCTCAGGGAGCTGCAGGCAGATGCGTGTCCATCTGCCCACCCCTCCCCTGCACCCAGCGTGGCACCCACCTGCAGCAGGGCAGGGAGGTTCTGAGTTCAGACCTGCTGGCTTCTCTGGAGGACAAAGGCACCAGGAAACTTCTCCTATTTGCTTTCTTTTAGAGTGCAGCATGCCACATGCACACGAGAAAATGTGAACAGAGTGCTTCAGGCTCTGGTGGGAAGTTGGTACTGCTTGCACTGCAGCTGGTTTCTGAACTCAATGAGTATACATGCCCTCAGTACAATTCAACACCCCTAAATCTGTCCAAAAGTGGGGAAAATTACTGCTTGCTGCTTCTCATCTGCATGATCGTAGTTTGACATGTTGCTTCTCTGCAGGAAAATGATTGAATCAAATTGAAAGCAGTGCAATTAAAACCCTAGGCCAGATCCTCCAAAGCTGCACAACAGCACAACTCCTTTGACTTTTGCACATTTACGACTCCAAGATGAGATGACTGTAACTACTGCTATGTTATAATGCCCCTTGCCACATCAGATGGACAGCTGGCGAAGACCTGGAAGGATGAACTGCAAGTCTGGTTCAATGCAACTCCCACAGCCCGTGATTTATGAGCTGCCTCATCCTCAGGAAGCATTGGCCAAGGTGGCTTTCCTTGGAGAGCAGTGCCAGCAGCGTGCCGATAGCACCCGTGTCTCTGAGTGGTATCTGACCTGCCATTGATCTTTCAGGGTCACAGATGGCCTCTGAAAGGTTTCCTTTTGGCTCAAGGAGAGAAGCATAATTTGCTGTCAGGCTGCTGTCCTGCCTGCTCCCCATAGCTGCTGTGCTAGGGCCAACGCCAGGAGATGCTAAAGCCTCCCCCCAGCCCTTTTGACCCATCAGCTGTTTCCATGCCCTCAGGGAAGGAGCAGTGCTTTGCGAAGTTCTGTTGGACGTCACTCCTCCAGTCCATGGTGGGAGCTCACAGTTTCTCCTCTCAGGTTGCTGATAACGTTGAATCTCCTCTGTCAGTTACAGAGCTTCTGAGATGATCAAATTAATGGTTCTCTAATGTAAATGAGGAGGAGGATGGCAAAAATGTTGTGGTGAGCAGTGACCTTGGGCCCTGAAGCTTTCTTCTCTTCTCCTCCAACAGCCTCTGAAATGCTTGGCTTTGGGTTACCCCTGAAGGTTTTTCTTTTTCCCTCTATGTTGAGGAAAAAGGGCAGTCAAGCCTTAGTTCTCACAGGCTAGGGAAATAATAGCTTGTCATTTGACAGAGGTTTATGAGCTGAGATTAGTGACCCTTTCAATATTGTACATGTGCTTAGGGGGAAAGTCAGGACTTCATGCAATGGCAGCAAAAAGACTCACATTCATTTCAATGGAGCTAGGACTGTGCTGGTAGAAGAAAAACCCAAAACAAATAAAAGAGACCCTGATCGGTTATTCAGCATGTGGCTGTGCTGAGAAGACAGCCTTTCTGTTTCCTCTTGGAAACACAGAAAGCAAAATTCCAAGATTTATTAATGCCATCATGCTTTCCCTAAGAGGATAATCAATGTACCCAAAGTCTCTGAATCGATATTTATCCTTCTCAAAGAGGATATGGTAAAGAAATATTCCTGAAAGCACTCACTTCTCAGATTTTGTTTGGTTGCATAACATCTCAGTCAACTGCAGAACATCTCTGACAATGCTGATAAATAAATACAAAGCCTACACTGGTCTGTCCCGTGGAGGAAGTAAAATAGATATCCTGTACACCTCGCAGCCTCGAGTAGACTTGACCTCATGATCTTTTAAACATATGGCAAAGACTTTATCCGCTAGATTTAGGTTAACAGCTTCGGGAATTTGCAGGTGTTAAATTAACCACGAGAGACGGTTTCATAAGTGCTGCAGAAACACACTGAGCATGATAAGGAATAATAATTAAAAATTGAATTAAAGGGCTGTAGAATTTAAGGAAAATTATGTGGCTTTGCTTGGACAGAGAACTGAGCTCCCCATGGCTCTCCAAGCAATACAGTCATCTTCCCACTGCACAATTTGCTGCAGTTCAGGCAAATACAGCACTCCAACTCCTGCTCCCTTCCCAGAGCCCTCAAGCAGAGCAGGGCACGCACCCTGATGCCTCTTTGCTATTTACTTGTTGACCTATTGACCTGGTTACTAGGTTTCCTTAATTTATAAGTAAGCAGATGTTGTTTCAGCCTATGCACAAAACCTGAAGTATATGAACCCCCCAACCATTATTTTCTTTTTCTCACTCACACAGCCCTCTGGTTTCCCAGGTGTGCCACATCCTGCAAGCACGCTCAGTGCAAGAGATCAGAAGTTCACACAAATTTGGCCACACTCTAGGCTTACAGGTGGTGCTCAGTGCTATCAGCTGAGCTCTATATATGTAATTATTCCATTTTAAAGGATGCTGAGGGAGATGAGGCAGAGATTTTCTTGCTCTTGGCTTCTTGCTTGATTCCTTCAATGCTCTCAGAGTTAAAGCACTCCAGGAGCTGGGATCAAGATGCCAATGGCTCTCGCTGTTGAGAAGCGTAGGGCACAAGTGCCACCAGGACTGCTAGAGGTAAGCTCAACATTTCTCATCCTGAGGGACAGAATCATTTCCCAGGAGTGGTTATGGAGACTGTCCTGGGAGATGATCAAAACTACACTGGACCAAACTGGAAAATGAAGTGGTGGGAATGGTATTTTGAGCTGCTGGGTTGGTCTCTGTGACTCATGGCCACAGCACATCTCTGCCTCTGCCCCTGACGAGCACTCGGTAACGATATCGGATGTTGCTTGTTTACTGAAGCCATAATTACTATATAATTTGCAGCTGTGTGATCTCATGATAACCCTCTCCCTTGCAGAGGATAAAAAAATAACCTGGTATTTATTTGCCCTGTCAACGCATGGAACTTGCCTTGCAGTGTAATTACATGGTCAGTAGTTACACGACTCTCTGGTTGATGGTGTCCTGTAAACAAAGACACACAAATCCCCCTGGTGGGGTTGCAGGCATTGCATAAAAATGACAAGATTAGTAAAGGCTCCTTGGCGTGTGCAGTGCTGCACCCGCAGTGCTGTGTGTTCCTGCCCCTTGCTCCCCGATGAACGTTGGCATTTGTGCCATACAAGCAGCTTCTCCTTGCACCACTTAATCTCAGGTATTCAGTCAACACCATGACATCCCCTCCAAAGCACCACCATAGTTCAGCTTCCCTCTGAGTCACGTATCTGGGCACTGCACACACAAATCATTCACAGCCTCTGTCACAGCTGGTGGGCTACCTGCTTCGTCCTGTTCACTGATGGAGAGCAGAGTGGTTTCTCGTGGTCCCCCTGGAAACTTGCAGGTTTGGGGCAAGGAGTGGAGTTTCTCAGAGCCCAGCCTCGCATCCTGGCTCCAAATCCTGTCTTTTTCTCTGCTGGAACATTGCTTTGGCAACTCCATTCCCTGCTTTTGAAATCTTCACTGCACACCTTGGGAGTGTGCAGGAGGTGGCAGGGGAAGTGCCAAGAAGAACGTGAAGTTTTCTTGCTCTGTTTATCTGTATGACCTTAAAGATGATGTCTGTGTGCTGTGTTGAATGTGACGGAGAGAAGCTGACGGGGCAGTAAGTTCTGGCTGCTGCAGAGCAAAAACAAAATTACATAAAAATACCAATTGTAAAATTACTCAAATCCATTAGCTTAATTAGCACCGTTAATCAAGACAAAACATTTGATACGTCATGTACTTTCACAGGAGATAAATGAGCCCTGGATGAACACCCAGCAGGTTGCCCTGTGCTGGGATCTGCCTGGGGGAGAGCTCTGTGCTCAGAGCAGGGCTCTGGCTCAGCGAGGGGCTGGCAATGGGCCTGGCCACAGCTGGCCAGGGTGTAATGCTGCCAGACCCACCTGCAAAGGGTGTCAATGTACCCTGGTATTGACCAAACCAGGTTAGCAAGGATGTAAGAAGGATATTAACAATTATTATGATCTCAATAATAAATGCTGAGACTGGGCTAGCAACGCTCTACGTTGTCTCAGTTGAGGAAGAGAGGTTCATTGAGCTCTTGCTTTTGTTTCCTAGGGGAATCTCTGGGGAGGGCAATATTTCTCCATCTGTAACCCTTCCAAGGAGAAAAACCGGAGAGATCTTAACACAGCACATCTGCAGGCAGCCCAGTCCCAGCACTGTGTCTGTCTGGAAGGGTATTCTGGGCTCTCATCTTTCTTTTTCTCTCTAGATTGACATTTTTGTGGTCAGTCAGGTCTCCAGTGTGCAGTTCGGGGAATCTGTGATTACTGCCTGACTTTCTTCCCTGTGCCTCAGGACTCAGTTGTTACTCACTCCCTCTCCCCGTGCTGTGGCACATAATTGAATCTTCTCTTAGCCTCCTTGTAACGAGACCCAGCTACAAAGGCTAAATGCTTTATTCCTGAGAAAAGCCGGAGAGATAAGATTCACCAGCTGTGGCAGCAGTGCGGATCTGAGGAGGAGAAATAAATGTCCCTTCACTCCACGACTGTCTTTCCAGCACTTTATCTGCAGTGGGTCCAAGCACAGTCCTCAGCTATTTGTATTGCTAAATATAATAAAAGAGAAGTCAGCAGTTTCTGAGGGATACACTTCCATAAAAAACAGTTCGATGGCATTTTCTGCATTAAACACATTATTCAAGGGCTTTTCTCCTCTCTGATATCCAGTTTCTGCTGGGCATACATGTGAGTGAAGCTCCCTTTGACACACATGACACTCAGGCTGTCAGCAAACAGCAAAAACTTACTCCAGTGAAAGAGCAGGAATTGGATTTATTAATCTAATTTGAGGATATCCTGGATGGTAATCACCTGCATAGCAATGGGGAAAGGGGGAGCTGACTGAGAGCGTTTCTGGCTAGTTGGTTGATTGCCTTTTTATTTTCCTGACCAGTAGGTTGCATGATGACAATGTGATGGTTTGGTTGGGCATGGCTGGGACTGGCGAGGAAAGCCAGACTGGTGTTGAATAATTCTGCTCCAGCCTTGTAGGAAAAAGACCCATGCACAGCCTGGCCTTCCAAAACGAGCTTTTTTGACCCCATTTACTCCCTCCCCAGGCACAAAGAGATCACAAGTTTCTTCCATGCTTGCACCTGCAGTGTTACTTTGATGGTGGGTGAGCTGGGAGAGCAGACAGCGTGGAGCTGAGTGCTGTTTGGGGTGCAGAGATGAGGTCTGGACCTAGCACGGAGGCCCGAGGGTGCTCTGCAAAGGTTGTCCCATCGGTGGCAGGGCTGAGCCTGGATCTGCAAATGGTTCCTGGGCAAATAGCAGACATCAGCATCCAGAGAGACGGATCCGTTCTGGCCTGTGGTTTGCACATTTGTGTAAACACTGCAATGACAAAGTAATCAAAAATGGATATACTTGGTTGTAAACCTTAATTAAGTATTAATTAAATTTTATTAACCCACTAGTAAAACTGACTGTACTGAGCAATGAATAAAAGGGCTGCAGTCAAAGTAGTTAGTGTATCACTCATTTTTATATGGAGAGGAGGCTCATCATTTTCTGGAGATGGCCAATATGTAAGTGTTCCTCCTTGCTAAATCAGTCTGGCCATTTTCCTACCTGCCACTGATAAGGAAGTATTTACGAATTTATTCCTAAATTCAAAGTATACTTCAGTCCTTAATTTACTGTCGTAATTATATCACTGGCTCAATTAGTCCCCAATAAAAATGTTGCGCCATTGTATCCCAGAAATGTAGTACCTTTGAAGTAAATGGATTCACTTGCAGAGTAAGAAATCTTCTTTTTATTGTGTTTTCTCATCTGCTACTTATGGCCACCCTTGTCTTAAATTGCCCCTTTTATTCTGTTTCTTGCAAGCGCAGTTGCAAGATGCTCACGTAGAGTGAAATACTCCTCTCTAGCCTTGGAGCTGGTGGTAACTTTATCGTTGCAGCTTCGCCAGCCTCATTTGCATGGCGATTTACATGCACTGCCTTTGCTGTCTGCTCTCTGCAGTGGGTCTGTAGGTTTTTTTCCTTGACTTCTCTGCTTTTTTTCGTTCCTCCTTGTCGTTGATGGGATCACACTATTAGCTTTAAGGAAATATGGCTTTATCTTTTCTCCTATTGATTTTCTCCAACTGTATTCAACAGACACTGGCATTGCCCCGTGCTTGCTCTGCCTGCCCCAAACCAACTGGGATTGGTACAGGAGTACATTTCCCAGGGTTTCTGCAGAGAAATCCCCACAGGATCATAGATTCACCCATCCACACGGTGCTTTGGTTGGGCAAAGGGACCAAACAACTGCAGAGATGCGATGGGAATGAAGTCCTTGTCTTGGAGACTTCACCCTCCACACGTCGGGCAGGACAGGAAAAATGGTCAAATTGGACAAGCGGAGAGTCGGAGGGATGAGGTAATAGCACAGCAAGGAGAATTTGGCAGGAAATCTATGAGCTGGCTAGACAGCACAGGACAGAGATCCGTCTAAGAAATGGGAACGCGTTGCCGTGAGCAGGATTCTTGTGGACACAGAGCTCTTTCAGACATCATTTGGCATCACTGTCCGTCCTCACTTCTGCCTTGGGAGGTCTCTGGGTTTGATTTTCAGACTCAGGAACTGAAGAGCCACCCAACCCTTCATCCAGAATGTCGTTCAATGCATCTTAATTGCCACAGCTCCTTACTTCTGGATAGGCAACACCAAGATCAGAACCAGGCTGGAAAAACTATTAAAAAACAAGAAGTATGTGAATGCCCTCCAAACACAGAGCTCTGAGCTTGGTGACCTTGAAGGGATTTGTCCCAGGGCAGCCACTGCCCTGAGATTTGCTACTTCCAGCTTCTAGCAGAAGGAAGATTTTGCAATGAGCCCCCTAAAAGATGGTATTCACACACAGAACCACATCTTCATTCTGGCTCTAGGTGCAAATGCCACGGGAACGGTGAGCCATGCCCCAAAGGCAAAGTCCTTGGGCTCTGGGTGGGTCAGCTCAGCCCCATGGGCATATCTGGGCTGTGTTGTGTCCATCTCTGGAGCTGAGATGTGGTGGGCATCACGGGTCTGTCCTCCACATTATACAAGGGGTGATCCCTAGCCAACTGCTGCTGTGAACAGAACATAACCATTAACTCCTGCAGGAAGCAGGGCTCAAATCCCGTCTATCTCTGTGAAATTCACTAAAAATGAGGCAGTCACAGGTTTGCCCACTGCTGGTGAAGCACCAATGAGGGAAAGGCCCTGTGTGTTTGTGCGAGCTCATGGTATGCAGGAATAACAGTTTCTTCACTATATTATCGAAACCAGCATATTTGACACTAAGCATTAAAAACACAATTTTAAGCCTAGGGAATATTCTCTAAAATCTTTAAGGTTGAGAAGATTACTACAGCCTCCTGTTCTCCCTCACCTCACGTAAAAATACCAAAAGCCAAAGCCAAAGGATGTGAAATTCCTCAGCAGATGCCGTGCTCTTGGTGTCTGACTTCTTTTTTCCAGCTGACAGTCCATGCCCAGCTCCATGGCTGCTCTCTGTGTGCAACCTGTATTTATCCAGGTGGCTTTGTGCCTGTTAAAAAAGGGAATGTAGCAAAATTAATGTATCTTTTACAGCAGGAGAACTGAATTTATTGGTCTCACCACGGAAATTAATTTAGCACTCCCAGCTCTCCCTCGCTGGACAATAAAGACACAAAATGAAGCTACCACAAGGAGTTTTGACAAAATTCACTGTCACATGTTTAAAAAAAAAAAAAAAAGCCATGGGTAATTTACCACCAAAACTGAATCAGCCATTTATGACACTGATGCACCATGAGGGGAAGCAGAAGCGTCTCCTTGGGGGTGGGAGTGTTTCATGCCTCTGTGCAATGGAGCTGCTCTGCTGGGTTTCTGCAGGGTGGGATGGAGCACATCCCCTACCTCATCCCTCCCATCTCCTCTGCTACGGGAATACAACGTCTTGCTTTGATGTTCCCCTACGTGAGCAGCAAGGCGGGATCCCAGGACAACCCATAGATGTCACCCACCCACCCATGACTTGTCCTCTGGAGCAAATCTCTCCAAACCCCTGGATAACTTGGAGTGGATTTGGAACAATCCCGTTCCTCTGTAAGGAAAAGACAACAAAAAAAATTCCAAGTTAGCCTTCTCCTTTCTGCATGACAGACTGCACAGAGCACCACCCAGAGACCAGGAATCCTACCTGGGTGAATAAATAGAAATGACAGGAAGGCAAACAAACAAACAAACAAGCTCCCAAACAGCATTTATCTTAATTTTCTTTGGCTTGGAAAATAAATCTGGGTAATGAAGAGGCAGCCAAAGATGGATGTCTCAGCCCTGCCCTTGGATCCCTTTTTCCTGAGATGGGCATTTAATTGGGCTCTTTCGAGCAGCCCGTCAATCCCATACGAGCAAATCCCGTGGGAGTGCTGGCACTCGATGCTGCCAGAGCAAGCAGTGGCAGCGATGCAATTTGTGATTTTTTTTTCTCTATGTCCTCGAAAAAAAAAAAAAAAGGAAAAAAAGAAATCATGCTTGCTTAGCAAAAATGAATAGTAACCAGGCACCAAGGCTCGTGCAAGGCAGCATCGTTCAGCTTCACAGCATCCCTGGGCTTCATGCGACCATTGGTGCGTGGACAGCGTGCTGGTGGGTGTGTGAAACCAAAAGATGCTGCAGATATTGGTCCAAGAGCAGTGGAAACCACATCTCAGAGGAAGCAGACGCTGCTCTGCCTCTCATCTGGTCCCGCACCAGGAAGAATTAAGTCGGCACATCCTCCAGATCGATCTATAATTTACATGGTGGTACCCACGCACCCTTGTTTTAATGTTTCCTAACCATAACAAATCAGTTATCTACTGTAAAAAAAATAATAAACACCTCTCTTTTTTTTTTTTCCGTATTGGGGTTGATTGGGCAGCGGGTGGTGAAAGATTTATCTTGGCAGTAAAACTGGAAAAGGGCTATAAACCTGAGCGGAGTGCCTCTGCGCCTGGGTCCGAGGGAGGCTAATTGTTTGTTTGTTCTTCGTGTTTATGGTTTATCTGCGGCTCAGCTGACAGGAAACCTAAACCTGGAGGAAAAAGCACATCAATCGCCATTATCTGCCTTCTGGGCACGCACTGAGAATAAAGCAGGCGAGGGGCGGCTCGCACACCCATGGCGATGCCACCCGGCGCTGCGCCGGGACTGCAGGGAAGGAGGGAGGGAAGAAAAGGACCCGTCCCCACCTCCTGAGCCCAGAGCTGCAGTGAGGATGCTGTCTGTAAAAGAAGCAGGGAGATGTGTTTTTCCTGCAGTGCTGCCCCCCAAATAGAGGAGGTTGATGTAAAAGCAACGTGCAAGCACCGCGAGCCTTGAGATTCCCTCGGGTTTTCACTCCAGTGGTTTCTTTTGCCTGAAAGGTGGTGGGGTGGTGGGGTGAGATGCATGGGTTGGTGCTTTAGAGGGTGATAGTGCACTCAGAGCAGCACTGATCGCTGTCCTAGGTGCATCCCAGCCTGTGTCTCCTTTCTCCCCTGCCCATCAATGAGCTGTTGGATGTCTGTCAAGAGGTTTTGCACCATGGCAGCACAGCAAGCCCAGATGGATGAAACCAACCCAAGCAATGACCACGGGTTTGTCTTCTCCATGGGACAGGCACTCTGCAGAAAGGACCACGATGCTCCCGCAGTGCTCCCAGCCTGGGGATGGGTACAGGAAGCAGGGAAGGGTTGGAGAAGGGAGAAGAACCTGGGAGAATGACAGAACAACCTGCCCCAAAATGAGCCAGAGCACAACTGTGTCCTCTGAGCAGCTTTACATCCCTGCCAAAGGCACTCAGCCCTACAGGACATCACCACTGCAGGGCTTTGTAGAGTCCCCATGCCTCTTCCAGGGCTGTGAAGATGCCCCAACATCCATCCCATTGGCTTGGCTGCCTTCCTTCCCAGCAGGAACACTCAGTCAGTGAGGGTGAATATTTCTGCTGTGCCATAAGCATCTCTCTAGCACAGGTTCCTTCCCTCAGTTTTCCTGTTGCTCTCTTTCCCGTGTTCCATGAACACAGCTGTAAGTGCTCTGAGCGGGGCTGGTTCCCGGAGCGGGGTTGTACCCCGCACACCGCAGACCTGCAGTCACTGTAATAATAATAATTATTGATTTTCCAGCTTACTTTATGTTTCACAGGGTGTTTTGCTGGAAATGATATAAATAGCTGTCTCTGTCCCTATCCCAGGGCGTGATAGAGCGATGTATTTCTCACAGCCCAAGGAAATGAAATGCGAAGTTCATTTTGCATTTTTGATTTAAAAGTTATATTAAGGCCCCGTGCAGGAGGAAGCGGGATCAGCGTGCGTGCAACCAGATCTTTGCAAAGCGGAGTGACCGCTCGGTGGGGCACGGCCGTTCCATTTATCCCTGCTCATGGCTTCAAAGTTGCTCCCTGTGTTTTGGTTTGCAGCAGCTCTGTGCCCACCACGTGTGTCCCAGAGCAGAACCACCTGAATAATGCACCAGGGCTGCCCATGTGCTGCACAGCCCATCCTGACAGTCACAAAAAGAGACCTTCATGGGGAGTGGGTTCTGTGTAGGAACACATCTGATAGAGGTCCTGATGCACGTGTGCATCTTTTAGGCACCTTTAGCATCTCCACCTGCATTGTGCTGCTTTGGATGAGTTCAAAGGCAGCTGAGTGGGTCTCCAAGGGGCTGAACCCAGGCAGGCACACACAGCCCTGGCAGCCTGCACTGAACTCTGTGCATCGCGAGGGCCAGCCAGGGGCTGGGGGTGCAGTGCCTGCATCGCTCTCTTCCTCGCTTTCTGCCTGCTTGATGACCTATTCCTCTCACTTTTTTTTGCTCTGTTGGCAGGAGGAAAATGAGCTCAGATATGTGTGTAAAGGAGAACAGAATCTTGTCCTTAACTTAATGCAGGCAATTCCAATTATTAGTCCATGTTGTCGCGTTAATTATTATTACCGTTGCACAAAAGGATTGTAAATAGATAGCATCACCTTTTCTTCTGCTCTTGGCTGTGCTTTTCCTCCAGTGTTCTGTGGATGACACCAATTAAGGAACCGCAAGACAAATACTCACGAGTCAGATTGCGGGCGGTAACGCTCCCGGCACGGAGCGAGCGCGGCTGCTGCTCTGCGGGTACCGCGCCGCAGTGCTGACAGCAGGGAAACTTGGCTGACAGCAAACTGAGCACGGCTGACCCGGAAGGCATAGAGAGCAGATAAGGGCAGTGGCACAGGCTCCGTTTAGTGATGTTGAAATGGTTAAGCAGACTTAGGATCGGAGAGATGCCGGGCTGAAATTGGAGATACTCTCTGAGTGAGGGGTGGGAGATGGATGGCTGCTGCTGCTCAGTTCCCATAGCACAGCCCATCCCTGTGGCCCAGGTCGGGATGGTTTACCTCTTAGAAGCGTATTGCACTCTGAGAAACAAGGAGTGGTTGCAGAAATGTGCTTCTGGGAGCATCACACAAAGGAAGAAACAGCTCCAGCATCACTTTGTAGGACTCTGCACATCACTGTAATAGGCACAAGGCATTTTCTTACTAAAAAATATTCAGAGTTTTATTTATATCCACCCATGCCCTGCAGCACCACAGCTCGGGGTGTGATGCCCAGGGATTTGGATCAACTGTGACATGGCTGTGACCCGTGTGACACAAGTGATGGCTGCAGTGTGACCATGCCATGCTCCGTGCAGGGCAGGGACATGGACCTGTGTCCGAGCACAGCTAGAATGATGCTGCAAACCCACGTGGATGTGGTGCTTAAGAGCACCAACACCTCTTGTTTTATTACCATCTATGTGACAAATTGATTTATGGTGGATGGTGACAGAAAGAGCCTGACACAGAAAAAATATTTTTTTTAATCAAGGAATGATCACCATAAAGAATGCACTATATCAGTCAAATATAGCCAGCTGGAAATATCCTATATGGTAGCATTAAGAAGATGTAAACTCTCAGATCTATTATAAACAACTTCTTAAGGTAGCTGAGGCTTGGAAGACTTTGACATGGGAAAGGATGAGGAGTATCATAATTCCATATGTGTCCAGGCAGCGTGGGCTCCTTAATGAAATTTCTGGGGTTTGTGGAAGCTTTTGATATACACTTGTTACAGCTGTCAGGTGTAGAACAGGCCTGAAAATATTTATGGCTGCTCATTTTTTGCCCATCTCCTTCCTGCCTCCCTCGTGCTCCATAACACCGAGGTTCCCAACCTCTCCCCAGGGAGCACATCCGTGGGAATCCCATCTCCCACCCCTTCTCCACCACTCTCTGTGGATGCCCCAGACCTCAGCTGTGCCATCGGGACTTCAAAAGAAAGTGCTGAAAAACGAAGGGATGGTGTTTCCCGACGGTGGCTTTGGACAGCTCCTTCCAGCCACGGGGCACTGCCTCCCTGCCTGCTATCTGCCACCCTCCATCCCATCACCAGTGGATGGGTTCTTTCTTGTCCTTGAGGCTCAGCGACCCGCTGGGCTGCCTGGGGAGCTGTTCCCCAGCTCCCAGCTCGCTGCTGGCCGTTCCCCATTGCTCCATGCAATAACAAACACATCGTCTTCAACTCTGCTCCCCATCCTTTACCCTCCACTCCTGAAGATGTGTTCATCTCTTACATTTCCATGGCTGCTGGCACACAGGGCAGGGTGGTGGCACAGAGCCGGGCTGGTTTATGTCTGGGGTTTTGCTCATGTTGTGCACTTCAGTGCATGCAGCACAGGAGCGAATGAAGCCGTCAGCAGGAAGGAGTGGGATCAGGAAAGAGGAGCAGGAACTCAGCCCCCTGCCTGGGAATTTGGTATCAGGCTTCTTTTCATCCTTTCACCACTTCTAATTTGGAGGAATTTGGGTTGAATACAGAACAAAAATATCCTTTGTAATTGATGGGGACAATTCACATGCATAACAGACGTGGAAAGGATGCTGTGCCTCCACTTACAGTGATTTCTTGCTTCATTTTTGTTCAAAATGTGGGAGATAAACATCTAAGAGGAGTGAGAAAGAAAATTGCTTTACTTTTTTTTTCTCATTTCCAAAGTCTTCTTGGAGTTTTCTGTCCGTGCCTTCCTGCGGGTGCTTTTCCCCATGCCCAGCTCTATGAGCGCAGGAGCGGCCTGGAGCAGGGAGGAGGTGATGCCCTCCAGACATTATCTGGCAAAGACAGCAGCTGCTTTGGGGATAAACAATGATGAATTGGCTCCTGCCTTTTGCCAAAGCATTAGCTAAGCTGAGGGCTGTGCAGATCAGCCCTGGCACCCAGCGAGGTGCTCCCTGCCTGTTTCAGTTGTATCCGTGCCCCTTTGCATCCTAAATGCAACGGTGCCAAGGTGCCCTGTGCTGGCTGCTGGCTTACAGATGGTGGCATTGGCTTTAAATGGATGGGAAAGAGAAAGGGAAGTGGCACGGGGGCCGGCTGGAGTTTCCCTCCAGCTTTGGACCTGCTTCTGCAGTGTCTGTACGTCCTTCGCTCTCTGCAACCTGCACTCAGCGCTGCATTGCAGCACACAGTCCCCTCGTTGGCTCGCTCCTGAGTGCAGCACTGAGCTGTGGGGAGGAGGGCAGGGGACCTGCAGAGCCCCCGTCCCACCCTGGTGCTCCCACCGTTCACCCCATCCTGGCTCTGAAGGTTACCAAAGGGGCTGCAAAGCCCCTCTGTGCTGCTGCAGCCTCCTTGGGCAGAGCAACCCCTATGGAGTGAAAGAATCAATGCTTCAGGATGGGTCTGTGCTCCGTGCTGCAAAGCTGCCCTGGCCGGACAGACAGATGTGCATCTGGCAGAGCCATGCCAGCAGTGCAATCTCAGGCAGATGGGATTAAAACTGACATCTCAGGTTGGGGCTTTTCTTTCTGATGCCCTTCTTCCAGGTGCACCCCCCGAGCAGAAGAGCAGCCTTTGGCACAGCCTCGCCGGTGAGGCTCAAAGCAGAAAATGGTGGGTGCCAAATTTTTTACTGCAGTGTAAATTAAAATGCCTGGGCTCCGATGATAGACACGTTGCACGGAGATCGGCGCAGCCTCCCGCCTGTTAGGACATATTAGAATAAAGAGCAAATGATTGTCGAGAGCTGGGTCTGCTCAAGATACAAAAATAAATAAATTAAAATAAAATACAATGAGGGGCAATTGGCAGCTTTGTGCCAGGGTCTCTCAAATCCTCCTGGAGGCTCTGAGGGGCTGGAGCAGCTCCTGGGCATGAATCCTGCCCATGCAGACACGCTGCAGATATTTGTCTCTCCAAGTGTGATTACACTCCACAGAGTGACTTGCCAATACTGCCCTTGTGGGATCCTGGGCTCAGAGGCTCTAGTTCATTCTCCAGGTNTTTCTGACCAGCAGAAAACGGCTGCAGAGAGGCCAAAGCTCATCCCATTCGTGAGATGTGGTGCTGGGAGAGGAGCAGCTCCCACCCCAACGTTCCCAACGTCCCAGATGTGCTGTGCTAACAGGAGCAAAGTGCTGTAAGGGAAGTGTTCTGTCCCCGAAGTCAGCAAATCTGAGCCTGAGCAGCATCCCTGCGGGGTGAGAAGCTGGTGCCAAGCTGGTGCCCATTGCAGGCACGTCTGATGTGTGTCCACACATATATAAGTGCAGGAGTGCATCATGGAGATAGTGCTGTTTGGGTCATCCCTTTGATTTCACTGTTAGGTTGCTCAGAGATGGTGTTTGACATCCCCCAGCCAGAAGGACTTCCACAGCCTCGGTTCAAGTCCTGGAGACCTGGATGGTCCCACAGTCCCTGTGCAGCTGAGCAGCCCTGGGAGCAGTGAGCAGCCCTGGGATCAGGCACTGAGCATCCTTGGGAGCAGTGAACAGCCGTGGGATCAGGCACTGAGCATCACTGGGAGCAGTGAGCAGCCCTGGGATCAGGCACTGAGCACCTGCAGCAGCACAGCATCCCCTAAGCTCTGCTTCTGCCCCATCCAAAGCTTCCTCCTGGCCCTTTTGACAACAAAGTCCTGTCTTGCAGTGTGCATGCAGATGCAGTTTGGGACTCTGCAGAAGAGTTTAGCAGGAGCATTTGGCAGTGACAAAGCTGCATGCATTTGTGTAATTTTTTATGCATGCAGCATGCTCTTTGCTCACAGTGTGAATGCATTTAACTCACACATCCTCACAGCAGGGTCCATCCCCACACACATTCCACTCGCAGGGGTCACAGCAGAGCCCAGGACCATTCCTGCCGTTATTTCCCCCGGTTGTGTGCCAGCAGCACTTGCTATTGAGCCTGTAGCCTCACACTCCCAATGAACTGTAAAACCAATTTAAAACCGACATTTCACGAATTAATGCAATGCCCACTGCAATCGCACGTTGTTGGGCTGCTGAGGAGGCATATTCCAGCCCGGAATTTGTTACCTGGCCAGGTGATTCGTCACTGCGCAAGAAGCACAAACTTCCCCTGCTTGTAGCCCCTCTGTGCAAGGACACATTAGAAACACTGACAGCCAAAGGGCAGCTCCTGCCGTGCTCTCCCAGGCTGTGCATTTTACCCTGCTCCCAGTTCTTTGCTGTCAGTACCACACTGCACTCCAGATTAGCAGCTAGGGTGTTTTTTTTAGCAATAACTGCAATAATCAGCCCTAGAACCTCACTGTCTGACAGCAGGAGATCTCAAAGGGCTTCCCAAAGGCATGCCAATAATGTAGCTGTCAGTGGGGAAACTGAGGCAGGGGAAGCGTGGCACCACGGGGCTGGAGCTGGGAGTGATGCTCTGCAGAGCCGGGTGCCAGGGGCAATTAGGTGCCTAGCAAGACAGGCAGACACCTGGTTGCATTTGGGCTGGGAGTGAGGTGCTCTACGTGCCCCAGGCACTTCTGGAAGACACACCAGGCAGCTGTAAAACCTCAACAAAACCAGGAGTGTTTTCAAGGTGCTGCTGGGGAAGGTGGTCTGGGCTGTGCAGAAGGCTGATGTGGCTGCAGACACGGCCCTGGGGCAGAAGGGCTGGGGGCACTGTTTGTTCAACAGGCTCCTATGAGAAGCATCCATCCCCCTGGGCTTCCCATAGGCCATTATCCGTGGGGTCTCAAAGCCTAGAGAGCTACCACCATGCCTAGCCTCTTCCTCCAGCACTGCCTCTGGGGGAGTTTGATAGCTTTTTGAGGAAGGGTTTAGCACAACCCCTCCATACCCGCACCCATGTGTGCTCTGATACCCAGTGTCTCTCCGAGCACCGCGTCTCCGCCTGCTCCCTGTGCTCTCTGGCTTTACTCACACTGTGCCAGCAGTTCTGCCACAAGCTCTCGAGAGACCACAGCTGCAGTTTGGTTTGGATAAAAAATACTCACAGCTTAGGGGACCAAATAACTCAGAAAAGTGACACATGGGGATGTTTAACGCCCAGGTGCTTCCCACTTCCCTCCTGCTCCCACATTCCAGCACCAGGCGATGCCTGGACCCTCATCCAGGCTGTGCAAAGGCCCTCCCATCTTCCTGCCCACACCCTGACAGTGTCCTGAGCCCCCCAGGCAGAACTGGGTCCAACCCTAACCCCTCTCCATAGCATCCCTGGGCCCTGGAGCACTCAGCTTGCTCCATCAACTTGGTAAGCCAATAATCCAGTAATTTACTGTTAAAAGCAATATTTTCAGGTGACTCCCCTAATAGGGAATTTATTCCAGTGCTGCTTGGCAAAAGGGAAAAGTCATGTCTCCCAATATATGGTTTATTTTCCACATTTGTGGAAAGCAGGCAGAGAAAATGAATGGCTTTGGTAACTGTAGAATAATCCATAAGGCAGACTGCATCTCCTCATCTTCTTTCACAAGGTTTTATTCATCTCAGGATTTCTATATGATACAGTGATGAATGAAATACCTGGGAACAGTACAAAGTGGCTTTATTTATGGAGAATAGTAAAAGAGCATCCCATTTCTTAGCACACAATTTCGGTAACAAGAGAATTTTGAGATTAAAAAGAGACGGCCCTTAGATCATTCCAGTTCATCCCAAACATTTAAAAAAACTCTAGTGCAGAAGTGGTGTTGGCTTGGCCTTCCCAATGTAGTGTCCTCTGACCATCCACCCCTTGGCAAAGGCGAGGAGCTGAAGGCCCAGACTGGGTCGTCATGAATCCATGAACCCAGACTGGATGCCTCCATCTCCACTGAATGCTTCTCATGAGCCCTACTCATCCATAATTCTTTACTGCATCATCATCTGGGATTTTTCAAACTGTCTTTATCACAGCTTTGATTGGGAGAGACCTGGTACCTCGATCTCTGCAAATGGCTGCCATAGCTCCAAAGATAATTTGGACACGGCTGCATTTGGGACGGGAGCCTTCAACAGCTGCTGCTCCTGGCACCGAGCTCGATGCACCCCTTGCAAATTGCTCATTATGTCCCTTGGTATGTGGATCAATCAGAGCCCCTTCTTGGCAGGGCTTTATTTAGAAAACGCCTCATGCTTGCTAAGCTTGGGATGAAAACTTTAATTTTTTTAGGTTTACAATGGTTCGTTTGCTAGTAAATTCACGGTATGGCTGAGGTAGCACATTTGTGTTGTTAGGCACAAAGACAATGGAGTATTAAAATGCTGACAAGAGTGTAAAGAGGTAAATGGTTTGGTCCCCTCTAAGCAATGCAGCAGCAGCTGGAGGGAGCCCTGCATCTGTGGCTGCTGCCAGGCCATTGCCACATCCTCCCCGTGCGCCCAACAGAAGCTGCTGGGCATTGAATTTTCAGATGCAAAAGTTGCCATGAGAGAGCACTTTCCCTCCTCTGGCATCTCTCTCAGCTTTTCTGTGATCAGCCTGGAGTATCTCTGCAGGGAAACAGCCCAATGTTTTCGTGATGTGAGGTTCCCCCTGGTCCGTGGTGCTGGGAGCACGATGAGCATCACCACCCACTGCATTCAAGTGCCTTAAACCTTTTATCATTAAATCCATGAATGACTTTGACAACAGCTTTAATTCAAGAGTTTGGCACGCTTGGGGTCAGGCCTGGTTTGCTGTGGTTTACCAGCACTGCCCCTGGCCGGGGCCACAGCCCAGCTCTGCCAAAATCCCATTACGGAGGTGAGCGGGGTCCCTGCTGGGCCAGGCTCCTCCGCCACCCCCACCCCCTGCAAAAACAAACACAGCTCCCTAAGTGCAATTAGCATCTGAGGAATGCTGAGAGAGGGAGATTAATCATTCATAAACTAAACAAATACTGTTCTGATCCCATTAGCCAACAGACAGCGTCTCCTGTTAATTTACTTCTGTTTGAGGTGTATCTATTAACCCCTTTTAATCAGCTGTTATTCCAGTTAAACTCGTAGCTAGGCTCAGGTACCAGAGGAAGGTACCTTCTGACATGAGATCAAATTAAGATTATGGAAAACTTGTCAGGAATAAAGAGCCTTGCATTCATCACTGAGTAATAACCTAATTAAAAAACGTGTTACGTGTGCGAGGAGGACCCGGTGAGCATTCCCCTTCCCTCTGCCCGGGGCTCACTGCTGAATTTTGTCAGCCTAAACACAACCAGACAGGTGTCATCGTCATCTGCCATAATGTGCTCACCCATGTCACGCCGAGCTTCCCTCTGCGTCTCCTTTTGTACCCATGGCAGAGTCGAAAATCTAATTTTTTTTAAAATGTCAGGGAGGCACATGGAGTTAATAGACTTACCAGTTTGCAGCCCTCCACTTAAAGTCAATTACTGGTGGTGGATGTGCGGTGCCCTGCCCGCTGCGGGACGGGCTCACCTGGCCTCCTCTTTTCAGGAGCTTGCTGTCTAGGGAAAATTCAATATTTTAGATTCCTGGTGGCAGTGGATTAGATCTCTGTGTTTCTGAGGTCATCTCATTGCTGCCCACCTCCACAATGGGCTGGGAGGAGATATGAGTGTCCTGGGGATGCTGCAGCACCTGGCATCGTGCTGCCCAGCTGGCAGTGAGCAGCGGTTCCTTGGCCTGGAAGCACGAGGCTGGAGGAAGAGCTGCCTTCTGTGTGCAGGGATTGCACACCAGCATCTCAGTTTCCAGCTGCTGTATGACAGCTGCTGCCAAAGCACAGCCAGTTTGCTGTCTATGGGTGAGTCCTAAAGGAGGATTGTGCTGGAGCTGAGCCCTCTGCAGGGTGCAGCCCTGCAGCCACTGAGGCAGGGAAATGGGAAATGCTGTGGAAATGGGCATTTTGTCAAAAAAAAAAAAGAAAAACACAAAAAACAACCAGTAAAACAGAACAGCACAAACATTCGGACCAGAATTATAAGGAAAGATTGCATTTGAAGCCTGAAAATTCTGGTGCATATCACATTCATTTTCACCCCAGAGCAGAGATCCTTTCCATGATAGCTCCATGCAATTGCATTGGCAAAGCTGCCCAGAGAAGTTGTGGGTGCCCCATCCCTGGAGGTGTTCAAGGCCAGGACGGGTGAGTTTCTGGGCAGCCTGATCTAGTGGCTGGCAACCCTGCCCATGGCAGTGGGGTTGGAACTGGATGATCTTGATGGTCCCCTCCAACCTAAGCCATTCTGTGACTCCACAATTCAATAATCCAAATGAAGGAGAAGCAGGAAGCCCTGCTTCCACGTGCACACACAACCACACCACTGCAGTCACACACCAGCACACAGGCTGCCCCAAACCCTCTTTCTGGGGCAATTAGCAGAAGGAAAATAATTCCTGTTTTCTCTCCCGTCTTTCTTGTTCTTGGTAGCTGATGAGGTTGGTGAGACAAGAGCCCTCCCTTCGTGCTTTGGTGCATAAATGCAGCATCTTCGGGGATTCACTTCGGTTAATTGAGGAGCTGTTGAACTTTGCTTAAAGGCGCCTGCGTGTTGCTACCCCTCGGAGCCACCCGATGTATTTGTCAGAGCTGAACCTGCAGTTCATTAGAGGTACAGAGTCAGCTAATTACTCCCAGAAAATGTAGTATAATTTTATGAATTATGCATAAAATATTAACTAATTGTGAAGTTCCCACATATATACATAGACAGTAGGGCAAATGCTTCCCCACTTGAGGGCTATACATAAGCACAAAACAAATGGTACATGTATTTCACCTGGCAGGCAGGGCCACCGCGCTGAGGACATGGGCACGGAGGGCAGCACATCGTGGGGACATGGGTCCCGTGCTGAGCTCTTGGTGGGCAGCTGCCCAGCATGGCAGATGAGAGGGAATGGCCTCACATTGTGCCAGGGGAGGGTCAGGTTGGATGTTAGGAAGCATTTCTTCTCCCAAAGAGTGGTGATGCACTGGCACAGCTGCCCAGGGAAGTGGTAGAGTCACCATCCCTGGAGGCGTTCAAGAACGGTGGAGATGTGGCACTTGGGGACATGGCTCAGCAGCATGGTGGGATGGGCTGGCATTGGACTTGGTGATCTGAGAGGTCTTCTCCAACCTTAATGATTCTACAATTCTATGATCCTGTGGCACTGCCTCAGGTTGCGCCTTGCAGCCTCATGTAGGCAGCCTGCAACCGTGAGCAGAGCTGCCTTGAGAAGGTCCGTGCTGAATTCTGTGGACATTGGCCAAAACGCTGCCTGTTTCCAGCAGAGAGGCAGAGGTGAAGCTCTCCCCACCGTTGCTGATGGATCCGTGGCTGTGTCCTTCTCTCTGGGTGCAGAGCAAGAAGAGGGGCTCAGGGATGAGAAAAGCCCACCATGCCCCACAGCCTCTGTGAGCCCCTGGAGGCTCTGTGGAGGCCCCAGCAGAGACGTGTACTCAATCCATGGGCATTCGCACCAACGATGCAGATCAGCAGCAGCGGTCCTCATCCTCTGACAGATATTCTTTTCAGAACTCGCCTGTGTGCTATGGAGACATAAAAATCAATAGAACAGAGGGAACAATAAAGTTCCGTTGTTCAGTAATGAGGTAGACAGCATCTATCACAAACTTCCAAAGTGCTGCTCACTGCAGGATTCTCCTCCACTGTCTCCTCCTGGCTGGAGATAAAGAGTCTCTAGATCTGGACCTCAGCTAAATATGGGATTCTGGAAGATGAAGCTCCCTCCGTGGCCAGGCTTCATTGTTTCTTCATCCCGCGTACAAGAGGACTTCACGCACTGCAAGCATCCCAAGGATTTCAACTCAAGATCTTGAGATGTTTGCCAAGCCCCAGATCGTGACCTCTGAAGCTCGTAGGGCTCATGCAGTCATTAACTCACTTGCAGCACAGGGATGTCCCCACAACAGTCTCAGCCTCTGCTTATCCCAAGGGGCAGAACTCAGGGTGCTGGCACAGAGGACCCCACTGTGCCATATTTGGGACCCTCCAGGGGTGCAGTGCTCTGCGGGGCGGTGCCGGTTCTGGGTCCCCTGCTCCCTCCCACCTTCACCAGAGGAATCATCCGGAAAAACATTTCTTGTCTGCATTCACGGCAGCTTTTAAAAAACAAGATATGCTTCATTTACTGTTATTTTAACAAATCTGCAAATCGCCTGCTTTCTTCCTTCTTTTTTTTTTTTTTTTTCCTATTTTTTTTCTGCTGAACGAGGGGAAACGACCTGTCAGCTGAGGGGAACCATTTCTGCTTTATCCAGAAAAACCTCCAAAACTTGCACCAGGGCACATGCTGCATTGTTGAGGGGAGCACAGGCTGGTCTCCTCCTGGTGCCCAGCTCCTCTGGACTGTCACGCTAGCAGGAAGAAATATGCAGTCACCTTTGCTGCATATTCTGGCAGGGTTATTGTCAACTTATTATTTTTTGACTCAAAGCCAAAACTGAAGGGCATTTGCATCTTGCAATTTTGCTGTTTGCTTGTCTTGCTTATGTTGCTTGAAATGACCTACAAGGAGTCAACAGCAGGCAGCGAGGAGAGTTTGGGAATGGAAAAGAGATGAAGCTGGAAAGTTTGTATCTCACCCTAAAACATCCCGTATTATTTTGTCGTTGAAAAGGGAGCAATTAAAAAGCACACATGGAGGTTTCATCTATAGGTTTTTTCCAGATTTGCAGGGATTTGTGTCGTAAAAGGACACAAAAGGGATTTGGATTTCTCCTTGGGAAAAAATATGTACAATTAAAATAAATATAGCAGCCAGCTGCTAGACCTATCCATGGAGATGGCTCTCATTAACATCCATGCAGGCAGTGCAGAGAAAGGAGCCACCTTGCTTGCCTCTCCTTTGTTTTACCTTACACTGTATCTTAACAGCATCATTTTGCATCTTTAAGTGTGAGGATACTTTCCTGGAGGGCAGCAGAATTTACATAGACGCGCTAATGAACCTGCACAAAGATAATTTACTGTAACTGGCACTGAAGTATCTGAGAAAAGGTGAGGATTTTAGTGAAATACTGCCTCACAAGAAATAAAAGTCCTGAGAATAATGTCTTAAAGACAGTTTTGCATAATTACTCCGTACATCTGACAGGGCTGGACTATACTTTTTCTTGCAGGTGTCAAAGGCTCAGGGCTGATGGAAGGAGCGGCGAGCTCTGCAGCTTTGGTGCAATGCCTGGTGCATTACGCTGCCAGACGCCTCCTCCCCGCTTCTCAAAGGGTTAATTTCACAGATAAGAAGAGTTGCTGTACAGCAATCAAATGGAAGCTAACGCACACCTAAGATTGCAGGCAGCGCCTTCCCGAGCTGCTCGCATCAGATGAAGAAAAGAAATAAAAGAAACCTGAATTGTAGCCACGAGGAGGGAATTCTCGCTGTCCACACAGCTCTGTGCTCTGATGGCACGGAAACTTTGCACACCTCTGTGTTGGCCCATGCTCTTCCAGTGTGACAGGCACCAGAGCACCTATGAAAGAATAAAAGGAAGGAAAACGAGCGCTGGCTTTGCAAGAGAGGGGTCCCATCTGCCTGCCTCCTTCCTGGGAATGCCAGCATCCCAGTCCCTGGAGTTATGTGCCTGCGTGCAGGCAGCAGGGCTTGATGGAGGGGGAGATGAACAGGGACAGGCAGCCTGCAAACAGGGTGTGTGCAGGACAGACCGAGCCCCAGCCCCAACTCACTGCCAAATCGGGGTGCAAGGGGCCACCAACACATGCAGAACTCCTAGAACTTCATTTCCTTCATTGGCTTTGGATGCCCAGGTGACAGCAAAAGCAGAATCCAGCAGCACTACAAGCACCCAAAGCTCCATTAGCAGCAAAGTTCTCCTTGAAATGACACAGCCCACCCCGGGCTCACTTCTGAGCTGCCCCTCTCACCCCAACAGCCACGAAACGCAGCGCAATCTCAGTGACCTACACCCCAAGGTCACAGCCATAAGCTTGGCAGACACGGAATTTCTTCTTCTTCTTTTCAACGCACTTTGAGGTGAAGCCTCTGGCAGAGAGATTTATACTGCAGTGGCTTTTGGGCTTCATCTGGAGGGAATTTCAGGCTGGGTCTCAGGGCACAGTGCTCATGGTGGATGGCATCTCCCTGGCTTTCATCACCTCGAAGCAGGTCCCATCCTCTGTCCCAGGTGTGCAAAGAAATGGGAACAGCACAGAGCAGGGTCTGATAACAGGGCTCTCACGCTTAACTACCTGCAGGCAAAATAAAACAACAAAAAAACATGTTCTGGTGGTTGGTAATTACTGAACAATCAAAGAACTGCTTGGGCTGTCCCAGCCCGATGCAGGGGCCCTGCAGGAGGCATGGGCACAGCGCTTCTCGCTCCCTTTTTCTGCAAGGACTCTCTGTATCCTCCACTTTGTGATTATTTATTCCTGAGGTGAGTAATTATCAACTGTAGAGAGAGCTGCTGCAGTGTGAAGCGCAGCGAAGCGGCCGGGAGGAGGGATGCTCTGCCACGGCTGCATGCATGCATGTGCCCTGCCAATGTCACCCAATGCCACCCGCAGCCAAAGTTCTCCTAAAGACGGGAGAGCACCAAAGGGGACAGCAATGGGACAGCACAGGAGCACGGTGGGCTTTTATTGATTCAGTGGGAGGCTGAAATCACTGCACTGCTCTGCGGGGTAGGGAAAGTCCTTTGGGATGCAGAAGGGAGCAGAGGGTGGCTGCAGCCTTGTGTCACACCAGGGGCACAGGCACGGCTGGTGACAGCGTGCTCACACTTGGGGCATTTGAACATGCAGCCTCTGTGAACACCCCTTCCAAAAATAGCACACAGGCACAGCACGGGGAGCCCCATCCACCCACGGCCATGTATGAGAGCTGCTCCCGGGCATGGGGACAGGGACAGCACCATGGCAGCCCCCATCTGCCTGATGCTGACTCAGCAGCTCCAGCAAAACCCATTCCCGGAGGTGAAATCGATTGCCAAGGAAGTCCTACAAACTTGACAGCCTGCGAGTGGCTCAACTTCATTTCGGTTATTTCAAGGCAATTCCAGAAGGGCAGGGAGGAGAGCGGTGGGAGCCGACTCTTAAAGAGCACAGCCACATTTTCCCACGTCTCTTTTTTTCTCTTTTTCCAAGGGAAAAAAAAAATCCGCAGATTTGCTTTGACTTCTTGTTTTTATTTTTATTTTTTCTTATTAACACATGCATGGACGAGGAGCAGGGCAGCGGCTGAGCTCTGCATTGCAAAGCTCCGGGTCACTGCCTCCCAGGGGGCTGCAGCAGAACCTCCCCGGGCCACCACCAGCACCATTAACTATTGCACAGCCGGCTGCCAGGCACACTGCCTCAACGGCTGCTTGGGCTGTGGAGGAGGGAGATGGTGTGCTATTTGCCAGATATTTTTGTAAGTAAGAGATAAGAGGCTGGAGGACAGCGAATCAATGTCTTTTTTTAGATCTATGGTACTTGAGGCATCTGTCAATGCTGGAGAGTAAATATTTACTTTCCAACATAAAGTCCATATAATCACTTTTCTATCAGTCACTTACTGCTTCTGAGTGTTTCTTACTACAGTGTTGATATTTGCATTAGCTACTGACTTTGGCTATAAGATTCATACAGTTGTCAACTGCACTCAGACTTCAGCCGAAAATCCCAGGGTCCTGTACCACAGCTGCTGCAGTTGCTAATGAAAACTGGAAAGAGAAAGCTGAGATATTTCCCACAGCAAATAGCAGGCAGAGATAAGGACAGAGCTACGGCATGAAGGTTATAATAATAAGCTCTCTTGTGCTCATTAAATGAAGAGTCCCATTGGATCCACAGTGTGCAGGTGTGGGTAAGGCAGGGAGCTAGACACAGTGAGGAAAAGGTAAAATTTGGAGAAAGGAGGTGTTGTTAAGTCCATTTTATCGAGGAGGGCAGTGAGGCATGGATGGAGATGGTGACCTTGCTCAAGGTCAAGTGATAAATTTTCCCATAGGGTCAGGAACTGAAGGTAGATCTAGAAACAGCAGCCTCAGGAAATGCCTCGGGACCATGTCTACCCCTTGCACACTGAAAAGAAGTGGGAAATCCCTGGTGCAAGTGTGCTTGTGGACACATGATGCTGTGTATGGCTGGGGAGGAGGGGGCCCAGCGTGGTGACACTGGGAGGGGACATGCTGCAGCCATAGGGCACTACGAGAAGACACCAAGCAGAAAGCTTCCAAATGACCCAAACCATTGTGCAAAGACCCTGCAAACAGCAGGGCCAGGCTCCCAGCAGAGGCATACCCATTGGTGCTAATGGATATGAGTAATTTTCAAACTCATGAAACAAAAAAAAAAAACAACAAAACAGCCAAACAAGCAAGCATGGTTTATGGCTGAAGAAGACCCCAGCAGCAAGCTTTGCTGGGACGTTAATCTCAGCTTGTGTCTCTCCTGGCCGTGCTCCTGCGTATGAAACGCCATGGGCCGGGTTCTGGCAGAGTTCTTCCTGCTCGCTCTCACCTTGCTTCACAAGCCCTAATTCAGACTGATGGAGCCCTTCACACAGAAAGCTGCTTCCCAGCGGGCGGGCTGCAGGACGTGGCCGGCAGCTCAGCGCCCCGTGCCTGCCTGCTGCCTTGCCCTCTTCTCTTCCCTCTTCCTTCCTGCAGGGAGTGGTCAGCGTTCCCACCGCCCCGGCGTGTTGACACGCCTGAAATATCTCAGCTTCACTGCCAGTGCTCTTGGAAGCATTTTGCTGCTCTCTCACCTCTGCGTGAGAGAGAGGCATTCATCTGTCAGCTTATCGGAGGAATTTCCAACAATCCGTGGCAGCGCTACAAGGCTCAATCTTGCTGGAAGTACCTCAGGGCAATTAGCATACAAGATGTTCCCCTCTCACGTCGAGCGCTGGCGGCCTAAGGGCTGCTTTTGTGGAATTATTACTGCTATTATTATTACTATTATTGATGATGGTGATGATTCTATGATGGTTACTATTACTATTACATTTTTTTCTCCATATTTTTGGGGATCTTTTTTTATTCTATTCTATTTCTTTATTTTATTTTTTTTCTGCAGGACTGACAGCAACGTGCACAAGCACACAGCAGCACCCAGGGCTCAGCACCCGCAGGAGGACCCTGCCAGAGCTCTCCCCGCTCCCACGCGCTCCGGGCGCCCATCAGGCGCTTCCCGCGAGTGCCCTCTCCTGGAAGCGGCTCCTCTTGGGCTCCTCCGGGTTCCAAGCGCCTGCCTTTAGCTGCAGCAAAGTTTCAGCTCAAAGCTGCTCCCCAAAATCCTCCTGGAGGGGCTGTTTCCAGCCACACTTCAGGTATATTTGGGGCATAACGCACCCTCGTTGCATGCTGCCCTTCTCTCAAGTGCTGTCTCGGCACAGCTGCATCCATTCACCTCGTCTGCATGCTGATGATTTACCCTCGTCAGCACACACCTTGTGTTAACATGCTCAAGGAAACGGGTCATTTACCTTCCGTTTTCCTGGGTATTTTATTTGGGGTGGATGTATGCATTTCCCAAAGTTTGGATCTAGAGACTGAAAGCTGTCACAGCAAAGCTGGCCTGCTGCCTTGCTGGGGAATGGTTCTCAGCTTGAAAATCAGGCGTGGAGGCAGAGACCCGCTCCCAGGGCTGGTTCCATGCAGGTGGGCATCACCCTGACCACAGCTGTACCTTTGCACATTGACATATACCTGTGCACTCCTTCCCTGCAGGCACCTCTCTGTTCCCCTCCAGTCCGACCCCTCCACATCAATGAATCCTTCTAAAAAATGGCTTTATTTGAAACTGGGGCACAAGCAGCTTTACCCAGAAGCAATAGTTTTTCTTCCAACCAATAAAGCACGCAGCGAGCTGATGGCTGGTTGGAAGGCAAAGGTCGTTCCCACCACGAGATCCCAGCATGATGAACCAGTTAAGAGGAACTCAGGCCAATTTATTTCTTGATAGATAATGATAGGAGTTTTCACCAGGGATCTGTAATTTTCTATTGATGAAAATCTGCCTTTTCTGATTTGCAGAGTTATCTGTCTTTCTAAACTTCAGGGCTCTTGCCAAATTCACAGGCAGCCCTGTGAAAGTGCCGTGTCCCACAAGAGCCATGTATTTTAATATGGAGCAGTTTTCTTTGCCCTGGATCCAGGAGCGGCTCTCCATGCTGACAACCCATAAAAGACCTAATGACCCATCTGAGGAACGTTAACGGCATGCTGGCCGTTTGAGACAGCGCATTTGTTTGTTTTTAGCCCCCCGCTCGGAACTCTAATTTCTGGAGAGGATCTTTGGGGTTGAGTTGGCTCTTCAGAACCTTTTAGCGTTGAGTAATTAAAAATCCCACTGAAGGGTGGCTTAGCCTTTAGTTTTTAAAGCTGAATGTGTCAAGTGCTGGGCAGCCAACCCTTGTTCAACAGCCAGGGCTGCCCTATGGTTTTGCCCTCCCAACCCACATCCCCAAGCTCCATTTTTTGGCCATGGGTAAATTCCAGCATTTCAGCCCCAGGACCATTCTCAAGGACAGGGTTTGCTGGGAACCTGCAGATAAATCAATGCCTTTACAAGCTGCAGTGGGCCCTCTCCAACCAACCTGCCCTCCAAAGTGGCCTTTTCAGGCAGAACTCCATTATTGCTCTCACCTGGAAGCGACTGCTGATTTGAAGGATTTTTTTACCTTCTAACTTAATTGGCTCATCGTATAATTTAGCGCCATATAAAAGCAAACTATTTACACCTTGCCGTATTTTCATGATCAGTAGCCAATGTCTGTTTGGTAGGAACTATGGGTCAGCTCAGTTTGGCCCCTGAGAAATGCTGGAAAAACTGCACCACAAAGCCAAACTTTTGCGGTGACACACCAAGTTCAAAGCCTATCTGTGCATGGTATGGGGATGCTGTGCACCATTGCATGGGGAGGAGAGAATCTGCATGGGCAGCTCTGCCCCTGCACAGCCTGGAGGGATTCATTTCCCCCAGCTCATCTCTGCCTTCCTCCCATCCACCTCTCGCTATCACCCTCAGCTCACCCAAGGGCTTTGCCATCAAAATGCACTTCCACCCATGGCCAAAAGTAAACACACTGGCAGCGATCAGCCCTGGAAGTACTGGGATCCCCACTGCAGCCAGCCCCAAGATAAAGACTTTTTCATCCATCCCTCAAGATCTCCCCTCACTCCTTCAGAAACATACTTAAAATCTGTTTGTTCGGTGGCTTGTGAGTTCTCCAGCTTTCAAGAGTCCTGTTATGCACTGAAGAGCTTCTCTTATTTTTTTCCCCCTTTTTTTTTTTTTTTTTTTTTTCCTTTTGGGANTTTTTTTTTTTTTTACCCTTGGAGTGCCCTAATTATACAGAGCATTGATTTTACAATGCATTCATGGATTGATTGTACTGCCACGCTCCTCCCACAGGAAACAGCTTGCACACGAGCACTTTTTGATCTCTCCAAAGTATTCCCTGAGGTGAATCAATGGCTCTTGCATCTTGTCTCTTGCTTTAGTATAGGGGAAGCTGAAGATGTCTTGCTACCGAAATGAGCTTGAAGAAAAATATCTGAAGGGAGGAAAAGAGAAGGAAAATGATTCACTTCTTCCCACCCTCCCAAAAAATTGTCTCATGTAGAGTAAAATACGTTCTTGTTAACATAATGCTCTCATCCAGGATCTTCCATATAATTATCTTTAATAAACTGGCTGAGATAAAAGTAATGATATCTTAAGAAACAGAGTGCATAGTAATATATATATCTATATAAAAGCATGAAATGACATGCTAAAATGAGGAGAAAGAGGCAATTTATGTACTTTACGGCTTTGGCACCTCTGCTACAGAAATCTCCGATACAGTGCTGCTAACCAGACCGAACTTCGAGAGCAGCCCATCTCTGTTAGCCTGGATTGATGGCACCAGCTCCGGTTTCCAGCGATGCGATGTGAAGGGGTAATGGATTAGAGCCAGATTCAGGCTGAAGGCTCCAATCTGTGTGTCTTAATGACCGCGTGCAGCAGCAGCCCCAGCGCTGGTCCTGCCCCCCCTGATGTCAGGGAGAGCCCCCATAGCCCATTCTGCATCCAACGCAGACTTAGGTCAGATTTAGCAAAAAGCCATGACCTTGACAAAATCTTCCCCAAATATGGATTAATTTGCAGCTAGCCCTGAGCCCCTCACTGGGTATAAAGGGGCCATTCCTGCTGCCAAACGCTCCACACAAAGGGTTTGATTTCCTCCTAGGTTAATACTGCCGAGTGCACTTCTGCCCATTAGGTTGCTCGGTATTCATTTCGATCTGTGCAGGGTTCATTTCAGCGTTCTCTGCTGAGAGCCTTGCTGATTGCAGCGGTTAATTACCAGCCCTCGTTAGCACGTGCCAGCACAGTGCCAGCCTCCAGGGTGCCACAGGACCCCTCTGCCTCCCACCCCCCCTCCCCAGCGCTGCACCCGCTGCCAAACGCCAGCAGAAGTTCTGTGCTTCCCTTTACTCAGCACTTTCCAGAGGAAAATCCAGTGAAAGAGAAGGAGAGGGGAAGACAAACCCTCCTTGTTCAGCAGCTCACCAGCACCCAGCCTGAAACTGGGGGGGCACACTGCAATTTTTAACCTGGATCTCCCCAAGGTTACTGCTCTCTGTCCTCCCCTTTGTCGTGTGCTGCTGCTGAGCTCTGCATTGCAGCACAATGGTGGGTTTCTCTCTGTTTTCAGGCATGCAAACACCCTCCCATCGAGCACTGCTGTGCAGGTGTGTGGGCGCATGCAGAACACAGTTATCTGTGATATATATATGCATATGAAATACAAAAGTAGGTTATTTCTTACCTGGCGAGCCGAAGCCTCTGATTGCTGGCTTGTATAAAATATTTAGATCATGCACAAGAGATAACTCATAAGATATAATGTCAATGTACGATGGGAAGCTAGGCTTTATTATCACAGGTGTAAATTTTCACACCTCTGTTATCAATTTTGCAATTATAACCGGGTTTCCTGGTAAAGTAATTTACTGCTCACTACTATATAGGATGAAGAAAATGATCATTTATCCACCTGCAACTCAATTAAATATTCATCGTCCCCCAAAAAAGGAGGAGAGAGGATTTAAATCACTTCCAAACTGTTCTCTAGATTTTTTTTTTTATTTAAAGAGGAAGAAGTCTGTCTCTGATTTAAAGAGGAAGGAGTGAAAAGCAGAGATTTGACGCAAA
>WBMW01005037.1:1822963-1855736 GCA_013396635.1 Penelope pileata | reverse complement strand
AAAAAAAGAAAAAAAAAGACAGGGAATGTAATAAACCCAGGGATGCTGCACGGGTTTGGCTCATCGGTCATTTGTGTTGTGGGAGTCCAGAACGGTAATAAAGCAAACAAAAATCCAGCTTTAGGACTAGAAGAGAGGGCTGGTTCTCCAGTCGGGTGGGAGCAGCATCACTCCAGCTCTGATCAGAGCAAGCACGTTGTGCTTGGAGAGAGCGCAGCACACCAAAGTTCACTCTGGCTTGTGGCTTTGCAGCTATTCTGCTAAGCAAACACCAACATGTCTTCATTTTTGACAGTTTTATGATTTTAATACTTGGTGCAATAGATCAGGCATTTCTCTGTTCTGTCGCAAGCAGGGAATTTTGGTGTGTGCTTGTTTGGTGTGTGCATGGGAAGGGTTCAGTGATGCTTCCTGAGCTCAGCCCGGCTGAGCGGCTCCATCCATGGCATCTGGCCCCTCACCACCACTGGCAGCCAACTGATTCTCAACCCTAAGGATAAATATCAGATACTTTCCCAGCACTGCACCTGGATCCTATGAAAGAAGCCAAATCTGCAACTGTGAAAAACCTCAAAGTCCCAATCAGTGCTGATTACTCAGGAGCTTAACTCTCAGCACCTCTCTCCTTCTCTCCCATTTTTCTGTCCCCTGCCTCTGCTCTGTCAAAGCCTCTATCATTAAACCTGTAATGTCCCATGGCTCCAAACACGCTTCGGCTGTTGGCTAATTCTCAGCAAGACTTTTATTCCAAAGGCTTCTCCAACAGCCTGATTATATAATAACAGCTTGCTCATTACCCTGAATATAAATAGTTGAAGTATCCCTCGAGAATGGACACAGCTGGTGGAACTTCCCATATTAGCACCGCATTAATATTTATGGCAGCACTGCGTAAGTATGCAAAATATTGGCAGCCCTCCATGCAAAAGTTTACACATCTGTCATTAGTGGCTCAGCATCACATGCAGGTGAGGGGGTGGGACAGGGGAGCCCGTGTCCTGGCTGTGGTATTTGCTCACAGCCCAGACCTTCTTAATGCCAGGGAGGGATGGAGGCCCTGCTGTGATTTATTGGGGTTTGTTTTGGCTTATGCGGTGAAATATTAAAGAACGTGATGAGAAGCAGCTAATTGTACATCTAACCTTTAAGATGTCTCGGACAGGATTCCAGTCTTCACCTCAGGTTATAAAGAGAAAGTAATGGGGCCATAAAAACACATTTAAGTATGCCTTTAAAGTTTAAGGGGAGTTTAATTGCGGGTGCTGCAGTGCCTGGGAGTAGAGCTCGCCCAGGGGGCTATTCCCTGGGAGAGGAGCACCAAGGGCCAGGCCAGGCTCTGCCAGCCCATGGGGGTTGCTTTGTGCTAATGAATGTCCTGGCTGGAGGTCAGGTGGCAAAGGAAAGTGGTATTTAATGGTCCGGATCCTCACCTGGTGTAAAGCAGCCTCCTCCGGTGCTTAGTTCAATCCCTATGGGAGATGTCGCAGCCTCAGCTCACTGCACAAGTCGGAAGGAGTACAGCAAAGATCAGCCAAGCCACTCATTATTTTATTTTATTTTATTTTATTTTATTTTATTTTATTTTATTTTATTTTATTTTATTATCTAGTAACTCAGCTTATATGGAAGGGAAGTAGAGTAATAGAAAGCAAAACCAAACCAGGAGCATTTCTAGCAACCCTTTGTCCGTGACCACCTTTGGGCTCCAGTACAACAGTCACAGCCTGCACTCGCAGCTTAAGAACCTCCAACGTGGCAGCTGGCTGAGGGCTGATGATTCTCAATGACACCAAAATGGGGAGCTGGAGAAGAGAAGGCTCTGGGAGACCTCATTGCGACCTTCCTGTGCTTAAAGGGAGCTTATAAATAGGAGGGAGAGTGACTTCTTATGCCAGCAGATAGTGACAGGACAAGGGGGAACGGTTTAAAACTAAAAGAGGGGAGGTTTAGGCTGGATATTAGGAGGATATTCTTTACTCAGAGGGTGATGAGGCCTTGGACCAGGCTGCCCAGAGAGCTGTGGGTGCCTCATCCCTGGAGGTGCCCAAGGCCATGGATAGGGCCCTGGGCAGCCTGAGCTGGGGGGGCACCCAGGCCATGGCAGGGATGGGGCTGGGGGGGCCTTAGGGCCCCTTCCAACCCAACCATGCAAGTTCTATGATTCTATGACTCTACAGTCAGGCCCAGCACTGCTCGTGGGTCAAGGGAAGGGATCATCTCACTCTGCTCGGGTGCAGTTATGAACACCACAGTATAAGGAGGACATAAAGCTATTTGGAAGTATCCAGAGGAGGGCTACAAAGATGGTGAAGTGTCTAGTGGGCAAGATGTACAAGGAACAACTGAGGTCACTTTGTTTGTCCAGCCCAGAGAAGAGGAAGCTGAGGGGAGGCCTCATGGCGGCCTACAGGCCCCTCATGGTGGCCTACAGCCCCTCACAGGGAGCGGAGGGGCAGCACGGAGCTCTGCTCTCTGGTGACAGCGACAGGGCCCGAGGGAACGGCTCGGAACTGCCAGGAGATGGTCAGGTGGGGGTTAGGAAAAGGTTCTGCACCAGAGGGTGGTCAGACACTGGAACAGGCTTCCGGGGGAAGAGATCACAGTCCCAAGCCTGCCAGAGTTCAAGAAGCATTTGGAGAATGCTCTCAGATTTAGTCCTGTATGGAGCCAGGAGCTGGACTCAATGATCCTTGTGGGATCTTCCAACTCAGGATATTCCATGATGCTATGACTCTGTGACATGCAGACCTCAATGACAGCCCTAGCAGCTGCAGGATGACACTGCTGGAGCAATTACCTGGCGTGGTAGCAAGGCAGTGTTTCAGCTGTGACCCCACCAGGATGCTCCAAGCTCAGCACCACAATTCTGCTATAGCACAGACACTGCTGGCGCTTGTTTCACAGCAGGAAGCACCAAAGTCTTGGGTATTTGCAGCTTTCAGAAGAATCACTGTCGAGCACGCAGCAGCAGGGGCCAACCCGCAGCTGGGGGCTGGCAGCCGGCGTGGTCTGTGCAGCGTCAGGGGACGCAACGTGAGACAGCTCCTTTGCTTCCCAATCAATCAGTCAATCCCGCATTCCCCTCGGAGCCAACGGTGACAGGGCAATAAATAATCCGCTGGCAGCAGCATGGGCAGCAAAGGGCTCCTCTGCATGCCCTGCCGGGGTCAGTGCCGGAGATTTGGGGAGCATCTCTTGTACACTGCAAAAATGGCTCAGGGCTGGGGGTGATGCACGAGCCTGTGTTTTGGTCACTGCCTGGTCCTGGGGACAGCAAGGACGGGGTGGTCAGCATGGGGTGACCACCCACACCTCTGTCCTCCCAGGCACTCCGGGTGAGATTAATTGATAAAACGTAATCGCTGTATCAATGCCTTTTTAGCAAAGATAAAGTACGTTTCAAAGCTAATTTAGGCCTGCAGACAAATGGCTTAAAGAAGAGCTACTGTACTGAAAAATGTCCATGTCATTTTTTCCCCAAATCACAGTTTCAATGCACACAGCCTCAGCCTGACACTCTGAATTATGGCTTTTATTAAACATTAGTAATAGAGTGCACTTAAATCATGGTTTCCCTGTAAAAGAGAGATGTGTTCAACTCAGATCTGCACATTTTAATGCCATATTTCTTCCTTTTACTCTCCCCGCAAGATAAATTTACTTACTCCACAAAAATGTTTTGCTGAAAAGAATAATTCATCCTTCAGTGTCCATCTAATGTACCTTGTGAGTAATGTGAAACGATGCAAAAATTACAATGCACTGCCCATGTCTGGAATGCTTAGATGCCTCCGAGTTAGAGGTTATGCACACACGGTATTGAAATTAGATTTAACAACTATCATCTTTTACTACGTTGCCTTGATGATTTTTTTTTTCTTTTATAGCCTTGATCAGATGCCTCCTGAATACATTGTTGGTTGCAAACCTCAGAACCTGCTGCTCTGCTCCGCCAACAGCCAGCTTGCCAATAGCTGCGCTGCTTTTTTTTTAAAGTGAGAATATTTGTAGCCACAATTTGCTCGAGCAGGCAAAATTCAGATCTTTTGATTTGTGTCCTGCAGGCCTAAAATCTGCTGTATGCTCCCCATGGTGTGACTCTCCGCATGCTTCCAAGGAGTGTTTGCTTAGACCAGGGTGTGGGGGAAGCTGGAAAATAGGGCGTGCAGGGATGAGCTGATGCTTCTGCATCACATCGCAGGGGTCTGTGGAGAAGCTGGATGCTGGGATGGTGACATTACGTTGGCATCTATGGAAACGACATCCCCTTAGTACCCATTTTTTCTCTGCTGAGCCCCCAGGGGTGCTTGCAAAGGCTGTGCCTTGGCAAAGTCTCAGCATATGTGTGGACCAAGGGCTCCTGTCCCAGCACATCCCCACAGCTGTCACCAGCACAGGACACAGCTCACTCTTACCCTAATTCCCAGCCCAGCCCCTCCAGGTGCACACACACACAGGAGCAGAGCCGCCCTGCAACGTGACCTTTATTTAAAGGACGCAACCACAGCGTTGAATCAATGTGCTCTGCATCGAAGCTGCATTGCAGTGTCAGCACTGGGATGCCTCCAGCTGCAGCTCTTCCCCCAATCCCCCACGACCTTCCGACCCATGGGGACCAGAGAATCTCCCCAGTACTTGGAGGGAGGGTGGGCTTGGCATCGTACAGCACCCACTGATAGCAGGGCTGGTGGATTTGCTGCAAACACTGATGCTGTGAACTCAGCATGGAGTTTAAAATGGGGAAAAAGCTGGTATTTAGTAAGCACTGCCAATTTTTTCTTTCCTTTTTTTTTTTTTTTTTTGCTTTGTGTATCAGTAGCATGGTGCAGACATTAACTAATTGGTCCCCCAGGACTCCTGCAGCATTCGGAAGGAAGCAGCATCCCTCCCTTCCAGCCCCCAGTCCTGGGGGGGGGCAGCAATCCCTGTGCCCTGCAGGGTCCCCAGCCCTCCCCGCAGGGCTGCAATCACACAGAGGCACCACAGGGATATTTATCACTTAGAGGATTTTTTTTTGCATTGGTACCTGGGAGTCCCAGCAGGGCAATGATCCCATTATAGAAAGCCTATAGGAAAACCAGTCGTGCAGATTGTTTGTAAGAGAGCTATAAAAATGTGACTACATATACACCACACAGCAGTTTAGCGATGTGAAATTTCTAATGGCATCTCTATCGGCTCTGTAGCAATTCAGAGGCTCTCAGAAAAGGGCCATCTGAGCTCACTGCTCTGTAGAAAGAGTCCCCAAAGAGCACGTAAAAGGCCCCTCAGCTTGACCTGAACTGAAGTCTGAGGCTTATTAGGACCTAAAGTTATCGCTGTGCTATCACTGGGGGCTGAGAGCAGGAAAAGCGCTGGACGACGGCATTGGCATCGGTGGCTCCATGGCTTTGGCTGTCTTCACTACAGTCCCTTCCAGCGAACTTTAGTTCCATTCAAACGTCCTCTCAAAGAGCATAAAGGTTCCAAAAGGAGGTAGAAAAGCCTTCAGCACATTAGCTAATAGCACATCAGAGGAAGTGCCTGGCTGCGACTGTAACCTCAGCAGGCATCTTTACATGGGAGGACGTAAACTGCCGCTGAATTATTTATGGAACCAAAGACATCAAATTGGACAATTAACCTTGAAAACTTAATTTAAGCACCATAAAAGAAATATATCCTGAAAAGAAAGAAAGAAAGAAAGAAAGAAAGAAAGAAAGAAAGAAAGAAAGAAAGAAAGAAAGAAAGAAAGAAAGAAAGAAAGAAAGAAAGAAAGAAAGAAAGAAAGAAAGAAAGAAAGAAAGAAAGAAAGAAAGAAAGAAAGAAAGAAAGAAAGAAAGAAAGAAAGAAAGAAAGAAAGAAAGAAAGAAAGAAAGAAAGAAAGAAAGAAAGAAAGAAAGAAAGAAAGAAAGAAAGAAAGAAAGAAAGAAAGAAAGAAAGAAAGAAAGAAAGAAAGAAAGAAAGAAAGAAAGAAAGAAAGAAAGAAAGAAAGAAAGAAAGAAAGAAAGAAAGAAAGAAAGAAAGAAAGAAAGAAAGAAAGAAAGAAAGAAAGAAAGAAAGAAAGAAAGAAAGAAAGAAAGAAAGAAAGAAAGAAAGAAAGAAAGAAAGAAAGAAAGAAAGAAAGAAAGAAAGAAAGAAAGAAAGAAAGAAAGAAAGAAAGAAAGAAAGAAAGAAAGAAAGAAAGAAAGAAAGAAAGAAAGAAAGAAAGAAAGAAAGAAAGAAAGAAAGAAAGAAAGAAAGAAAGAAAGAAAGAAAGAAAGAAAGAAAGAAAGAAAGAAAGAAAGAAAGAAAGAAAGAAAGAAAGAAAGAAAGAAAGAAAGAAAGAAAGAAAGAAAGAAAGAAAGAAAGAAAGAAAGAAAGAAAGAAAGAAAGAAAGAAAGAAAGAAAGAAAGAAAGAAAGAAAGAAAGAAAGAAAGAAAGAAAGAAAGAAAGAAAGAAAGAAAGAAAGAAAGAAAGAAAGAAAGAAAGAAAGAAAGAAAGAAAGAAAGAAAGAAGAAGGAAAAAGAAAACGTGTCCTTAATAAAAGTCAGAAGAGCAAACTGTTTTTGCCATGGTCCAGAACTGGGAACTTTACGTGTTTGTCCCTGCAGAGAGATCAGCAGTGCTGGAGCAGGGCAGAAGCATCCCCAGAGCTCTCTGCATGCTCTAAAGATGCTGCATCTTCACCCTGGCTGCAGAAGGAGCAGGAGCAGGTCCTGAGTGCCTCAGTTTCCCCTCTGGGACAGCAGGGAGATAACACACCCATGCCAACAAAATAACGGAGCTGCAGGCTGGGAGTGTCTTTGTGCCCTTCTCCAGCAGCACTGGTCCCATGCAGTGTGCAGAAGGCACCAGGTATGGGGGTTTCTCAGCCTGGAAGCTCCTCGTGTGTCAGTCTGGAAGCACCAGGCAGCTTTTCCCCTTGCTTCACTGCTGTGGATGAGCTCCTGCTTAGTGCCCTGCCACGCCGTGCTCCTCCGACACCGCTAAGTGATGGAAGCTGCAGACGGCTTCAGCAATTTATTCTGTTTAATTTCCTCCACAAAGGTGTTTTATCCTCACTAATAAAAAGAGTGGAACTTGATCATTTCTAAAATATTGTCCCTTCTAAATCTTTATGGCTCAAAGTGGACTGAGATCATTAGAAGTTACTTTATGTGCAGCTCAATCAGCTCCAAAGGGCTATCTCAGTCACTCCGTGCTTGCTGAGAGCAGATCCCATTTCCCAGAGGCAAAAGGACAATACTTAATCACTTCCTCGCTTGTTAGGTGTTTTAACAAGTTGTATTAAGCTTCATCAGTCGGAGCTTTCATGCCAGATTAAAAATGATAGTTCACTTCTCCGTTATTATAGGACATCATTTGTTTTCTTTTATTTTGCTGGGCACTTGCATGCCACTGTAATTTCACATGAAAATATATGACTGATGTCACCCAGAAGTAATTAGGTTTTAAAAGCCTTGATTGCAATAGACACGAGCGTTACGGCTTTATGGTGCCAGTGCATTGCCATACATTTTATAGCTGTTGATTCTGCAAGTATTTCATAGATCTGTCAATAGGAATAAGTTAGCTGATGTTGACTGGAACTATTAATCAGAAGGAAGGAGGATACACCCTCTTATTTCTGTGCTCAGGATGGAGCACTTCAGCTCTCAACTTTCCTCTTGAGTTAAAAGTCATTTCTGCCACGGTGAGAACCAGGGAAACTTTTGATTGCTCCTTTTCCACAACAGCAGAAATGCTAGGTATTGGCTCTTAAAGAGCATTTCTTCCATCCCACCCTTCCTTTTAATATCACCTGACTGCTCCCCTAACACCAGCGCATGCTCCCAGCCCATCGCCGTTGTTACCTCCTGGGTTCTCCAACCAGAAGACCAAATCCTGCACCAAAACTTATGCAGTGAAAGCACAGTGCTGTTGCAGGCTGGTATAAAACTCACTCGTAAATACTTGGGGAAAAGTGGTTTTGCTGACCCTAGGAGTACATCCTGCTGCTCTGTGTTAGGATCATGGTGGGACCCAAGGTCACCTGGAGGCCAGGCAGCCGAGGACACGACGCTGGGCAGCTGGTGCTGGTCACCACTTTGGGGCCAGATGGAGTGTTTCTTGCCCTGCAAGCTGTCCCTGTGAAATGGATGTGCTGGGTCCCATCCCAGTACATAAGAACCTCATTTCTCCTGGTTACAACAACCTTTTAATCAAATCCTGGGCGAATGTCCCAGGTACGAGTGGGCTCTGTCCTGCCAAGAACACGGAGTCCGTTCCAGAGCTGGGGGACTTCTCCCATCCAGTTAACTCCAAAACACACTGGGCTGCTATAGCTGCAAAAAAAAATCAACTTTGAGCTCTCATTCCCAAGGCAAAAGTTTTACTCACCAGGCAGAAGTTTGCAGTTTCAGGTGCAGCTTCTGTTCATTACAGAAAGCGGGAGACAGCTGGCTGCTCATCATTTAGTGGAAAGGGACTTTTCCTGCACCACTGCCTTCATGAAGGGAGTTCTGACGTCCCCGTAATTTGTAATAATTTGGTGGTCCCACGGGTTTCATCATGCAGGGAAGGTATCCCCTGGCTTTTCCAGCAGAAGTGCTGTGTCTGTCTTTTATCTGCTGATAGCCTCCGGAGAAGCTTTCACTTGATTCCTGATTAAAATAGAGGCTGGTTTATACTTTCCTTTTTCTTTTTTTTTCCCCTTCTGTCTTTTTTTTTTTTTTCTTCCAGAAGAAAATTCTAGACAGCAAACACAGGAAGAAAAAGGGCCTGAATTGCCAGCAGATAAGTACAATTTCACTTGACCCCTGAGCTCTATCAGTCATTCTTAACAATGGGATGTATTCTTATCTCAGCACACCACTTAACACCCATTAATGCTGTGGGGAGTTAGCCCAGCTCTTTAAGATACCCACCTAAGGATTTATTTAAAACGCTGAGATGAGGGGGATGACTGCCTTCAGCAGCCTGAAGCATGGAACTGTTCTGGTCTGCACAGCTCTAACCCACTGGATTAAGGACCTGTAAAAACAAAAATCACTTAAATGTGCAGCTGGATTGAACTGGCAAAGCTCCTCCAGTGCCCACTGGTACCAGGCCCCTAGATGTGAAATCAGCATTGCTACATGAAGGCAGAGAAGTCGTGTTTTCAGCTTCTTGGTGAGCAGCAATTCACCCAGAGCTGTTGGCTGATGGTGACATTGGTTTGCATTTTTAGATAAAATTCTGGAGGTTTGTCATGAGAATTTAGAACAAATCTGAATTCTCTCAGGGTTTGTTCCTTCCTGCAGCTCTGGAATGGCCTCAGATTCGAGCTGTACAAAAAAAAAAAAAAAGTTTCTAAAATGCAATTGTCCTGGAACTTCTTGAAATTGGATTACATTAGGTGTCACTTCAAAATTCCTGTGTTCAGGAACCTTCAGAGGAAGACTCTGGGACAGTTGAGAGAGAGGCAGGGATTTCTCAAGCATTTCTGAATTTCTTTGGTCACTACTGGGCAGAATTTCAGAACTTCAGTGCAAGTTTGAAATGCTGACATTAAAATAGAAACAGTACTTAAATGAAACGATAAAATGGAGCAGTCTTCCCCTAACCCTGGCTGTGATTCCCACCACCATTTGGGCAGAGCTACACAAGCAGACCCTGCTTGGAGGAAGGCTGACATTCACTAGGGAAGTTTGAGAAGTATTCCTGAACTGAGAGCAGACCTTACTGCATCCTTGTGTAGCAGAGGAATGGCAGAAGAGTTGGCAGAAGGAAAAATAAGCAGTGAAAATAGAAAGAATCGTCTTCCTTACTGATTCTGCTGGAGTAGAAAAGGCTGAAAATTGCAGAAATGAGCTCATCTCTGCTCTGGCTGCAGCTGTCCTCGGTGACTTTGTCACAGCCACTGTTCCCAGCCAAAATTTGGAATATCTGGTGTGCCAGCAGGCTGGAAGCTCCTCTCTGAACACTAACACCCTTTGTATTTCCACACAGTCTTAAATTCCTCATAGATTTTGATAGAATGCAACATCCATCTTCAGCAAATCTTGTGTTCTTTCAAAAACACTTTTAGCCCTGATTCATAACTGGTAGGAATACAATAATCTGTAGAATGAAGTATGCTGAGAGTCTTAAGCAAATATTTAGGCAAAAAGCATCTGGTAAATCTCTAAGGAATGGCTGCATGTAGAGCTAACACGTAACTCACTGCACAGCAGCCAGAAGGGTGTCATCCCCCTCCTCATCCCAACTCCTCGCAACACCCAGGGATGCACTGTGTGCATCCTCAACAGAGGGGATGCATCCCAGCCTCAAGGCATCCATCACCTTTCCCTGCCTGCCCACACTCTGGAACAAGGTTGATGCTCATCGTTATTTGCTGTGATTCAGCTTATCCTGCCTTGGCTTTAAGGACAAGCTGTTCCTCTGACACAGGTGAGAGGACAAACCAGCCATCCCTGGCAGATGTGGTCACTGCCAGGTACAGCCCGGCACTCCCATCCCTCTCCACACAGGAGAGCTGAATAAAATCCCACACGTGCTATAAGGAATCCCATTTCCCCCTTTACTTTAGTAACACTTTAAGATAATGGTACACTGACACCACATTACAAAGCAATTCCCTTGGCTGGATCCGTGGCATCGTCATTATTAACATCAAGTGAGTTCACCATGATTTACGTTATCTCGGTGATTTTGCAGCTTGTTTATTACCTTCCAGAGATCACTTTGCTGTGATTTTTAAGGTGGCACAGAAATTGCCGTGTGAACTGAGTCTTCTAAATCAATGCAGCTTTTTTTTTTCCTGCCTGCTGATAAAACTCTCTTATGCTTTTCAATGAGCAGATATTAGTTAATGCTTAATTAATGGGGAGTGCTGTGGACTAAGCACGGGAGAGTCAACAGCGTCAATAAAACTCTGGGAGCCAAAATAAAGCAGGAGGTATGGGGAGGTGGGTGTGGAGGAATGAGATGTTCCCCTCTGGCGTCACCTCGGTGGGGATGGGGCTCATGGGGGTTTCAGGCTGTGAGCAGTGGGGTCACCCCACAGCCTGGGGACAGGAGCAGCAGCCCAGACGGACACGTTGGGCTGAGCAGCTGCTTTTGGCCAGCAGAGCCGAGGCCCCAAGCTGCTGCAGCCCAAGAACCCTTTTGCATATCGCGCTTTGCAGCGCTGCTTAACCAAAGCTGAATTACAGCAGAAGCTTTGAGGATGATTTACCAAAACATGCTGAACTCACAGAAATCCAACAGTGGCAATAAATACTCGCTGTAATCTTAAAAACAGGATGCTTAAACGTGACCAATACTCAACAAAGAGCGTGCTCTAACTCTTGTCTGACACCTGCGTTGCCTCCACTTCTGAGCAGGTTTATTCTCCTTCCATGGAGGATTTGCATATAAAATAGATGATTTCAGTGTTACTTCATAATACATCCTTACAACTGATACACGGCGTAAATAAAATGAAACATTAATAAAAAGGCCTGGTGTCTACCTCTGGCTTTAATTTCAATATTTACAGGGGAAAAGAAAAAAAAAAACAACAAAACTCTTGGAAACGATGCTAACAAATTTCACAAACAAGGCACTAAGAAAACGTTAGTGCTCGAGGAGAAGGTGACCACATGGCCGATAAATCCTCTTCCTTGAGCCAACCCGTTACTGCCTATAACGCTCATAAAACACTTTGCACAGAAGACCCTTGCTGATGAAATCAACCATCAATCTCCACTGCATTACTATTCATTTTCCATGTGCGCTGAGAGCAAATGTCATTCAAGGCATTACAGTTCTCTCAAACTATATTAAAATACATAGTCTGATGTTATATCTTTTCGAGCCTCTCTGTTCATAAATTGTCGCTGCTGATTGGAACATAAAACATATTTTATAACACCATAAAGCCCCAGAAGATACAAGATCACTCATGTTTGTCTTTATGGCTCAATGTGTAGGACTTCAAGAAGCAAAAGCTTTGTGTATTTCATAACACACGTGTCCAGGGCCCTGAGGAGAGGAGCCTCCAATGTTTCCATAAAGCATAATTACCATATTCCTTGATGGCTGAACCATTGCTGTGCACAGAACCCTGAACCCTTAACTTGCAGGCTGTAAACAGATGAGTTTTGCTAATAAATCAGCTTTGTTTAGGAGCAGTTATCCTACCCAATGCTTGGCTATAAAAGTTATCTCCAGGTGTCAGCGTCATGATGACTTCTTTCCCTCCTCTATTTTTCTTTTCTTCCTGCTAGGGTTAAGAAAATTTCCTTATCCTAGTGATAAGTCGCCTGAGATGAGATGACGTGAGATGTTTTGACACATTAAGAAATGGAATCAGTGGCTCCATGGCTCCATCAGACACAGCATTTCTGGATCCTCTGTGGGGAGCCGTGGCTGTCACCCACCAATGCAGAAGGGAACCTTCTGTCACCAGGTCAACGATCCCAATCCCACCCTTCCCTCATCTACCCCCGGTGCTTCAACACAGCTTTTCCACACTTCTCACCATGCTACAGCACTGCTGAGATGCTCCAGCGCTGACCCTGTGCTGTCAGGGTCACAATCAATCAGTGCCGCGCTTTCCATTAACCAAAGGCCCTGGGGCCTGGACCGCTTGGCTGTTGGCCACCTAGGGCTTCCCTTGAGCCCCCAGTATTTCAAACAGTTAAATCTCACCTGCATTTTCCTATGCCTTCCCTGTGCCAGTGAGACTTCCCATATATATTTGCATGGGACGGGCTCCAGCTCAGGGATCAGGTCATTGCCATTCGGGGCCACCAGTGTATGACGTGACACAGTGCTCCTAATGGCAGCACTTAGTATTCACAGGGGCATTGCAAGTGCTTCCCACAGACTTTCTGCTCACGTTTAGCTTTAATTATTGGACACTTAGACTAATATGTTACTGGAAGTGGCTCCTGCTATATTTAGCATGGCAATTTTATATTTTGTTCTTCCCTGGCCTCCAGATGAAGGCAAAACCCAGGGAAATTGGAAATCTATAAGGTTGCTAGCTTGGCTAACCACCACAGGAACCTGAGGTTTGCTCCAGTGCCCACTGAAACCCAGGAGGACTCCACAGGACGATGGGTGCTGTGTCATGGGGGGGTGTCCACTCCCTGAGCGTGCAAAGGGGCTGCATTCAGGGTGGGAAGAAAAGAAAGAAAAACAGCAGCGGGGATGGAGGCTGCCCAGATGGATGACTTTGTCAGCTAGATTGACAAACGAAAGCTCCTGTTGTCTCCACCGAGCCGCTGATACGAGAGCAGGGATGTGAATTGCTCACACTCTTGGGAAAGCCTCTTCAGGTCCCCCAAACCCATCTTCATCCTGAATGCAGCACATCCACGTGGTCATTACCTGGACCACGTTTCCCTGAGCATCCTCGGTGAGTGCCTGCAACCTGGTGGGCTCTGGCAAATGCCTTCGTCCCATGTGCTGCCTAGCTAATGCCTCGGTATTTGTGTGGTTTCCTCTCTGCAGAAAGCCTTGCAGTATTTCCATCCATTTAAAGGTCTGTAAGAGGCCTCATCAAAGCCAGGTATAGTTTATACTGCAGATGGCTGCTGACATGATATAATCCACGCTAACAGGCAGGCTGTTAAAGGTCAGAGTCTCACTTCACTTCTGCTATTAGCTTTGATGTTGGGAAGATGCTGAGTTCTCTCTGTGTCTTTTTATTTTAGAGGGAGAAAAAACACTATTTACTGTCAGGCTCTTCATCAACATAATTGGTGGCTTCTCTGGAATTGCCCCTTTGCTTTAAAAAGTGCTGTAAATCAGCTGTAGGAAGCCTGGTCTTTGAAAAATCCTCGAGCGGAAGAGGAACACGAGCCACAGTCTGCAGGATCGCATCCATCTCTGTGCCAGATGTGTGCACAGCTGAAGTCTTTCTCATTCTGCCATCCCCATGTTGGCAAAGCTGGAGGTGACAGGAGCAGCAGCTTTCAGATCTGAGCACACCAGAGCCCTGCCTACATTGGGGAGCACTCTGGAAGATGCTGGAGCTGCAGGTCCAGGTGGGACCTTCCGTTTTATTTGCTGCTTCCTTCCATAGCAGAGGAGCTGCTCCCAGCCAGCATCTGTGTGCCAGGCTGCACACGTGGCTGCCTCCAGAGAGCTCGGGCTGTTCTGCAGCCTCAGTGATGCCCGAGGGAGCGGGACTCAGCCCAGCCTGGCTGGGTGATGCACACCGGTAAATATTGCTGGGAGCATCCTGAGCAAAGTGAAGCACAGGATGTTGGGGCTTGTATCCTCAGTGCCCACACAGGGATGTGTCTTGCCCACCTCTCCATCCTCCCTGCATCCCACTCAGCAGAATGGGAGAGACAGCACAAAGCCCTTTCTGCTTTCCCCTTTCTAAACAGCTCTTAAAACAGACCTTTTGTGTGCTAAAAATTCAGGAAAAAAAGTACATTTCCCCACCTTCCAGCTCACTGGGCTGGAGTGCACACGGTGCTAAACCCTGGTAAAACTGCTCAGCAGCTGCTAACCTCGAGCAGGAGAGGCTCCTCCAGTCCCCTTGGCACATCCCTTAGACTTTGGCCAAACCACCACCCTTATGGCTCCAGCAATCCACCGACAGACTCAGGCTCTTTGATCTCAGCAATATTGAAGCTTTGCCTGAAGATGGCACTAAAGAATGGCTGGGACGAGCGGGCGGCCAGCCCTGGCTCGGCTGCACGCAGTGTGATTAATTCAGCATCTCTCAGCCAATAATCACAGCTCCCATCACCCATAAAACCGCGTGGCCAATGGCAGCACGGATGGGTTTGCTGGGGAGGGGACGGCAGAGGTCACTGTGTGCCCAGCACATGATCCCGGGGAGAGCTGGCCCTCCTGTCCCCTGCAAAACCCAGGCTCACCGAGGTGAAACCAGCCTCATTTCATCCCTGATTTGGTGAAACTCCAGCAGCAGTTTTATTCTGTCCATGTAGATGTCACTGCATGGGCTTACAGGACTTGGTTAAAGCAGTGAGCTCCCTTAAACCTTGCTGTGATGGGACAGCATCATGGGATTGTTATTCCTCCTCCTTTCTACTTCTCCATCCCATTTTTGCAGCTCCATTAATTAAAAAACAACAACAAACAGAAAGAAGTTATCCAAGTGCCCGGGCTCTGCACACACATTGTGTCTCCCTTCCACAAATCACAACACAGACCCACAAATCACAGCTCCCCATCACCCTGAAGCCCAAAAAGCCAAAATCCTACGGCATCCGCGCTTACATCCCCAAAGCCACCTGGGCAGCGGCATTTTTAAAGCCCTTCCCTGTGGATCCATAGTGGCTCCATGGGCAGTGCAGGCAGAATTCCCAATCCTTACCCAGGGCACAGGCAGAGGCAGCGTGCCCGTGCATGGACTTGAGCTGCTCTGAGTTATCGCGCGCCATCGGGGCAGGAATCCGCGCCGCAATGCTTTGCCACAGCCCGAGCCTTTTTTTCCAGCCCAGGAGAGATAAAGCTGGGTGGGGGGCTTAAGGCTGGGGAAGTCTGGTTTGAGCCAGTGCTGGGAGGAGATGCCCCGACATGAAATGGTGTTGAGATGCACGAGGACGTACAGATCTGCCCCCAGACGCTTTCCCTTCCTCTCCTCCCTTCCAAACCACTCTGGGCTTCTTCCTATGCCAGCATGTTCCCTGCATAAGAGGGTGAAATTCCTCCAAGGCCATTTACAGAAAATAGAACTGGAAACAGTGCGTGGAGCACAGTGTTAGTGACTTCAGCCCCCGACCAATGGAGAAGGGTTCTGTCCTCTCTGACTGCAGCTTTACAGCCCTCTGCCCTTATTTATGGGGCGTTTGGTGGGAACCGGGCATTTCTGAAGCATTGTAAGAAAAAAGGCATTCTTATGACAAGAGTAATTGACCGTGATGGGGCTTAGCATAGCTTCAGTGGAAAGAGAATGTGAGATATAGCAGAGGGCTTCCCACACAGGATATGAAAGGAGAGGATGAGCACAGGGATGGTGCTGGGAGCTGAGCTTGGAGTTCAGCGCTCCCAGGGGAGTTCAAGGTCCCCCCAGCGGCATTGGACGATGTTGTCCAGCTCTGCTGCAAACCACACATGGCCCCAGCATGTGCTTGGCAGTATCTCATCCTCCCCATCTGACCCACGGCCAAGTTATAAAGTTCGTAATGAGCCATTGGCTCATTACGAAAAAAGTCAATGAGCTCATGGCTTTTCGGAGCCGTTCCTACAAGAGATGTGGCCACTGCACGTTGGGGCTGAATTCCAAGCTTTCCCTAAATCATGTCATCCGCCTGAGCATCCTTCACCAGCTTCCTTACATTTCCCATCCATCTTGGCCATTGGGAACTCTTTGGATTTCCCTTTTGTTTACAATGAGTAATGGGCAGGAGTTAACAGAGGTTCCAGAGGGAAAGGTCAGCGCAGTTCACGCGGCATTAGGAAGACGCTCGCGGACCCGCTTTGATCTGCAGGGGATTGCAGCGGTCAATAAGGCAGCCCTGGAGCAGCGGCATCGCCCCGAGGCTCCTTGGAGGTGGCCCCACTGCCATTCGTGCAAGCAGCGGGTTTATGGGCGGCGGGGCCGTGAGTCACAGCCCCGTAACTGGCGGTGCCATGCACGGCCCCGGGCGGCCGCAGCCTCCTGGTGCCTGTAATTGCTGACTGTTTGCTTCTGCCACGTCCATGGCAATACAGTAAAAGTTGACAAAGGGTTAGAGCTTAATTGTGAGCTTGTGAAAACACTGGTCCGGGCTCTCCTGCTCTGCAGTTCAAAGTCTGAAGCATGCCCTGCCGGTTTACGCATTTATTTATTTTACTGCCGCGCCGTGGACGGGAGCCATCTCGCAGAGGTCATCGTTCCAAGAAAACAGGGTGAAAGCCCCTAACAGAGGGCGTGGATGGGACTTTTGCTTTTGAACCTTTAGATGCTTCGTGTTGGCACTGCCTGACTGAGCAGGGATGATTCGCAGGGCAGCTCCATTGCTACAGGTGCTTCTGGACCTGGATTTTAGAAGCTATTGCCATCTCCCCAGGATGGGAAGCTGCATAAACTCTGGGGTGAATTTAACTGAAAGAGGGGAGAATTATGTTGGATATAAGGAAAAAGTTCATTATGCTGAGGGGTGTGAAGCACTGCACAGTGCCCAGAGAGGCAGTGGTGCCCATCCCTGGAGACACTCAGGGTCAGGCTGGGGGGGCTCTGAGCACCCTGATGGGGCTGTGGGTGTCCCTGTGCACTGCAGCCAGTGGGACCCAATGGCCTTTAGAGGTCCCTTCCAGCTCAACAATTTTGTGATTCTATGAATTTGTCCTTCAGAATAATGCAATGTATGGATACTTCTTTCATACTCCTGTGACCTTTTTCTCATTTATCCTCAAGGCAAAACCTGCTAAATATAAAAACATGCTCTAATTACAGTACAGGTGCTCCTTTACAACTTCTGCAGAGAAGTTGCATGAGTTCGCCCATCAGGAGCAGACCTGGCTCCCTCCATTGGAACTCCAGGGCTGCAGTTAAGAACTCACCCTCAGCAAGTGCACCAGGATTGCAATGGAAAACCCCCACTACTCCCTCTTCCCCCCTCTCTCTGTGTGCCCCTGTCTTTCCCCCCGTGCTCACCCTACCTCTGCTCCCCCATCCATCCACACCCAGCTCCAACCCTCAGGTGCCCTCACTGCCCCAAGTCCCTTCTCTAGTTCTCGCCCTGCTCCCACCCATCATCTCAGAGCAGCATCTCCTCCCCTGTTTTCTCTCCCCCCGGCTCTGCTGTTGTCTTGAACAGCAGGATGCTGTTAGGAGATGGTTTTTACCAAATAAGCCATCCAAATGGGTTTGCTCAGTACCATACACGTCTCCTGCAGGCTCCCCAGCAGGTTTCCAGACTAGGGGAGGAGAAGAGAAATCAAAAGGAACCAGATGCTCGAGGGATTGATTATTCCTGCATGATACCAAGGATAAATAAAGTGCTAAGGAAAGTTTTTAGTGCACATTGAGATGCTGGGATCTCATTTATAAAAAGCAGAGGGAAGAGATGGATGGGTTCAGGCATCCCAGCTGCGAGGGGATGGTGTCAAGGTAGGTTCCCATGGGGCAGAATTCTGGTGGGTGCCCACTGCCCTTGAGCTGCAGGGTATTGATGGGTACCTCTGGGGAATTATTTTGAGGACTGATCCAAGGCAAGAGCAAACAGCAGCTCTTGCATTTCCTATAGAGTCCCATATAAAGGACAGTCTCCATCTGCCCAGTGCTCAATGGGGTGGGCAGAACCACCCTCTGTATAGGCTTCTCCTGGGGCCAGCGCACAACCCCAGTGTCTCGGTGCTACCCGACCCAAGGACGTGGGGCTGCTGGAGGAGATAAGCACTGGAAAAGTTCACGAGCCAGGGAGACTCATGTGTATACAGGCATAGGGCTAATCTCATAGCAAAAATACAGTAGGGCGACAAGGTAAATATTTCAAGTGGTGTTTCCATTAACTGTAAATTCCCCTTTCAGATCTCCCTTGTTGTTTTTTTCTTTTCTCTTGTACTCAAAATCATTGTTGCCTTCAGAGACTTTTCAGTTCTTATCTCGATTCAAAATGTTAAACTCCTTGAGTCAACTGATTCTAATATTTTCGAGTGTTGTTTCAGTGATTTATCTGGGCAATAAGAGCTGCAATGAGGTGTTATTTGTAAAAGTTTGTTTGAAGCACTTAAAGGAAAAAGCCATTTCTGAAAACATGAATGAGATTATTTTTTGAAAAAAAATGCATGCATGGCAAAGGAGCTGGAGTGAAAGTGTCATTTTTCTGAAGGAGTTTGACATGAAAAAGCTCTGAAATGAATAACCTTACTGCCCCAAAACTGTATTCCTGCAAATCTTTCTGTGCTATTAACAGGCGTTACCATTTCTATCATACCCATTAAGTTGTGCTAAACGTGTTTCTGCCATCAGCACCTTCGTTTATACAAACCTTTTTATTGTGCTGTCACTTCATATTTTCAATTAAAAATTGAAATATTTAATACGTCCGCATTAAAAATACATATTTAAACAACCTGTGTCAGTCAGATAAATGATCTTAATGATCTTAGTACATTCTGCATTCACCCAAGCCTCTCCTGCTGCCTTCTTCTGCTGGGTTTGCCATCTCTCCTTGTTTCCTCACCCCCTTCTGCAGTCTCCTTTCCCTGCTGTATTTATGCAGGGTATAAATACCAGGAAGGAGATATTGCCATGATTTGCTCACAGGGTGCCTGTCGTGTCTGCAGCTACGGACCAGAGGTTCTCACATGGTGCAGCTAAGAGGAGCACAGGTTATTTTTAGTGCAAAATTCCTATATGCCTTTATAAAAGAGATATTTCTGCTGTGCAATATTTGTTTTTAACGATAACGATGCCAGCTCTTATGACATTGCCTCAAGTCATACAGCAAGCATTGTTTTTTCTTTTTTTTTTTCCAGTACTCCAGGAGTTGTGCTGTTGTGCAGTTCCCTCACAGGACTTGACGGAACTGATTATTTTATCCAAAATACACTGCAATGCGCAATGGCAAGTGCATGCCTTGCTAGAAATGACGTTTGTCCTGCCAGAATTAGGCACATTTCTACCTCTGACCGAGGGCACGGAAAAGCTTTGCTGATGCTCAGGATGCTGCTGCTCCATGGCTGCAAGCAAGGCTCTGGGTGCTGCAGGAGATTATTCTCATGCACCTTGCAGCCTGTGTCTATTTACATGTTTAAGGCTTAAAAAATGAAGTGTTTAATCCCACACTTAACTCTAGTTTTGGGGGGATTTCTCACTCCTCTGGCTCTCTGCTACAAGCTGCACATTTCAGACCTGCTGTGCCGGATCCATGCTCCGGTGCAGCGCAGAGGAGTGCAGTGCCCGGCCCCGGGCTGAGCGCTGCCGCTCCCAGCGTCTGTATTTTTCTTTACCCGGGCTGATCCAATCTGGGAATAAAAACAGAGGGAAACAGATGGCCCATTGTGAGCACTGCTCCTGCCCTGTGCTCCAGCACAGGCTCCGGAGAGCCCGGCGCTGGGGCCAGCTATTGCCGCTGATTTTCCATCTTTAAATGCATGTGCTAAGAGGAAGGTGGAGCAGGACAGTGTCCCTGAGTGGGGGGCACCTCAGCAACCTCTGGGGTGGTTTTCCTTCAAGTCCTGAAGAAAATGGGGGGAGAATGATCCCTAGGGCAAGAATGGGGCTCCTGGAGCCAGGTGTATTTTTGTTGTCTGTGTTGATTGCCATGCAATGTGTCAGGTGTTGTGACAATGTGAAAAATCTTGAGTGTGATATCTTGTCTGGTATGGTATATTGTTTGGCATGGTATATTACTTGGTATGGTATATTGTTTGGTATGGTATATTGTTTGGCATGGTATATTGTTCAGTATGGTATATTATTTGGTATGGTTTATTATTTGGTATGGTATATTACCTGGTATAGCATATTATTTGGCATAGTATATTATCTGGCATCCGTGGATCATATCTAGCTCTATAAAAGGAAATTTTTACATTTGCAAAGTGGACTTCACCACGAGGTTTCCATCCTCCTTTCACAACTTTTATTGTTTCACGTGATAATTTATTGACACGACAGCAGCTTCGGTATCAAACTCCATCTCCACTGAAACCAGCCCAGGGAAGTTTCTCTTTCACCCCTGCACCAGGCACATGCAGCTGGCAGCTCTTCACCCCGCTCCCATTTTCCAGGCTTTCCGCCTACCTTAGAAGTGAAAGCAGAAGGCTGACCTCAAGCATGATGAATTCCTGCTGAGCTTTTTCCCATTAACTTCAGTAAGGGCTTAAGCCAGTGGTTTTCAGAAGCTGGGTGGCTGGTGGGGATTTTTGATGGAGGCAGGGGAGAGAAGACAGGGTGTTAACATGTTTTTCTGATTAATTATAGTGTTCTCAAGAGTAAGTGAATAATAGTACTGGTCAGAGCCAGGCATCACACAGGTCTCAGCCCTGCAGGGTAAATGGTGTCTGAATGGTGAGTAATGTTGACCTGGCAGAGGCCAGATAAGATACGGATTTTTCACATCCAGGACTGGACAGAATTCCACATATTGATAACTAAATGCACCAAAATATAGCACAGAAATCCTCCTCACCCTCTGACACAGCACTCAGCCGTGCCAGGCAGCAGAATGGCCCGATTTAGGCTCCAGCAGCGTTGGTGCTGAATGAAAGCACCAGGGAGATGGGGAGGGTGCGCTGCCACTGCCCAGAGTCTGTGCATAGCACATGGGCTGTGCCAGCACCTTCCATCCGCATTTCCTATGGCTACCAATAGCTCTCAAAGCCATCTCCTAGATTCCCTGAACTACAAAAAATTCAAGTCTTCTTTTTTTTTTTTTTTCCCCAATGATAATAATCTGCCTGAAGTCATTTATGCTTCTTCTTCAGCATCTTGAAAACACAGAGGTACCTTGCTGCTCTGAAGGAACTCGGTAGGAATGTAACAAAGTGAATAATTTGCCTTTCCTGGTTTTATTCTGGTGCACTCAGAGCATTTCATTTTACTCTTAATTTCATTTACTTTTCTGTTATTGACCTCTTCAGGTGACTCTGAATGGAAAATGTTCAAAATTTCCAATTTGTGAGCATTTTTATGAGGAGGATTGACTTTTTGAAACTGATTAAAAAAAAGTTTTGAATTCTTCAACTTTCCTACAGAGTATAAATTTCTTCTTCTAGCTAGATCTGGGAATGAGGGATAATTTTATGACTATCCCAGGTTTTCTCACCTATTTAAAGCAAATAGATCTATGTCATCTCATGCTTTTAAATCTGCATTTTTCGTAAGATTAAAAGATGGAGCCATTGGTTCATCCCTTCTGATGGCACTAGCAGTGATCACAGAATCACGGAATCATCCAGGTTGGAAAAGACCTCCAAGATCATCTAGTCCAACCAGGATGCTGAAAAATGGGTCGTGATTAAGTACATCGTGCGTTAGGAAACTGTTAAAACTGATGCAAACTTATTCAGTCCAGCTTTGGAAGAGGTAGATATTCATCCTAAGGAGCAGCTTTATTTCCCCTTTTCTCCAAAGAGGAGAAAGGTACCAAAGGAGATTGCCACTGGCTTCCAAGAAGTTTGGCTGAATTTTTCTAAGTGACTCAAAAAAAAAAAGCAAACAAACAAAAAAACCATGAAAACCAACAGATCAATGGTCAAATCTCCTCCAGAGGAGCAGTTATACCAACCTTCAATATCTTAGCAAATCACATCCTCTCACAAGATGCCGCAGAGGGATGTTTCTTAAGAAAAGGCGATAAAAACACAAAACTGAAGCAAAACATCAGCAGCACATGGAGGCAGAGCCCGGAGCTGAGCTCCGCAGATGCCGCAGAGCTTTCCATCCCCATCCATCTCGCACCCAGCTGCCTGAAAGCCGAGTGTTACAGGAGCTTCCCTGCTGCATTAACAGCTTTCGCTGTTTGGTGTTGGGTGAATGGGGCAGGTCACATCTCTCCATTTTGTTTGAGACTTTGCAAAGCCAGGAAGGCTGTGTCTATTTAATATTAAATATTATCTTTTGCAAACACGGCTTAGAAGCCTGTTTAAAAAATGCAGACTTTCCAGCACAGGACGGCAGTGATACGCAGACCCACATCAAATGCTTCTTTTATGAATCACGCCATAGATGCTGTCTTGCTTATGAGTATGTGTAAACTGGGAGTTATGACTAAAACCAGCATTTGACCTCCTCGAATTCCCTGCTGGATGCATCCTGGCATGCCTCATTGAAGATACCCGTGTTCTGCGCTTTTCCTTGTCACTGAGAGATATGGCATACAGATGGAATGATCATATTGGCCTCTAAAGGAAAATATTTAACCCAGAGATGTCAATGGAATATAGAAATGATGGTTAAAATCCCAGAAGCCTGCCTTGTTTTTGTCTTTTTCCTTTCATCTAGCACTTTGGGTCATGCCATCACTTACATGCTTCAGCCCAAACAGGCAATTGCTGAGTTAAGAACCTGGAGTTCAAAGTGAACCATAAACCTTAGTCTATAAGATAAATCATACAAATTACTTTACAGAAATAAATAGAACATTTGGGAGAGAGGTTATCTTCTTGCCTTCAGTTTACATCTCTAATGACTGTAAGTTCACAAATGCATTCTGTCAAGAATATAAACATTGCTTTTATTATACCAAAGACAGATATTTATTATGAACTTTTACAGTACGACCAGCTAGCTTAGAGGAAAACCCTGGAATTTGGGTAAGAATGTAGAAACTCTGTGAAGATTATTATTAAATCTGTGGACACCTTTTTAAGTGCGATGAACGCTATTGGGAAACCTCGCCGCTGGGCTCTGGCTGCACAGATTTGATTTTGGAACAGGCGGTCAGCACTGAGCTTTGCTGAATTTTTCACGTGCATGGTGCTGCCGTGCAGAAACAGATGTAGAAATAGAAATAGAAAAATGCAGATTTTTTTCTAAAACTCACCTTTTCCGCAGCTCTCCATGAAGATATCACTTTAATCTCACACAGGGCTGCATTTAGGGGTGCAGTCCTCACTCTTCCCTCCCTGCCAAAGGAGCTCTGTTCAGGTTGCTGACACTCATTCCCTTTTTCTGTGGCACATCATAATAGGAGGGAAAAAAGGGATTAGATTAATAAAAAGACTTTTGTTGAAATTGGATGGTAGAGAGGTCAGTTAGATACGGGGCCAACCCCAAAATGTGCATGATCCCAGGGTCCCAGTATGGAAACTGGTCCCAGCTCCTTCCTCATGGAGCCATCCTGGTCTGCTCAGAGCAGTGCCCAGATCCCATTATGGCTCCCAAAGAAACAACCAGGGGAGGGTCAGGTTGGATATTAGGAAAAATTTCTTCTCCCAAAGAGTGGTGATGCACTGGAACAGGCTGCCCAGGGCAGTGGTGGAGTCACCATCCCTGGAGGTGTTCAAGAACCGTGGAGATGTGGCACTGAGGGACGTGGTTCAGTGGGCACGGTGAGGGTGGGTCAGTGATTGGACATGATGGTCTTAGAGGTCTTTTCCAACCTTAATGATTCCACAATTCTATGGAACCCTTTTGTCATTGCTCTTCGAAGGGCTCCTCCTGTGCAGGGCAGTGGCTCAGGCATGGTCCAGGCATTTGGCTGAGGCTCCTGTCAGCCTGGGCTGCATGGGGCAAGGAGGTCCTCTGCTGCCTTGAAGCCATGGCACCAGGAGCTCCCATTGCCTGATGGACCCAGGGTGCTGCTGATGAAAGGAGTGATGAGATCCAGGTCTGAAAGAATAAGGAAAAATCCACCAGGCCCCAGAGGCGGCTCTAGGAGCAGGCAAATGGGATTTGGGCTCTGCTCCATCTCCTCTCATCCACCCCTCCATCACAAGTCCCTCTGAGCCAGAGCGAAGGTTAATTAGCATAGCAAACATGGGCACATTTCCATTCTCGGTGCCGGGGCTGTTTTACATAAGCCCATGGGTATTTCTCAGCTCTGCCAAATCTGCACCTCTCAGGAGCCCGCTCCTCTCCCAGCGGTTTGGAGCACGAGCAGAGAGCAGCCTCACAAAAACCATTACGCAATGCGTATCGCTGGGCTACATGTGTTCTGCAATTGCAACACTCATGAATAAGGTATGAGAAATTGGACATGATATTGCATTTCCTGCTCATGCATCTGTTGGATAAGCTGTTTGGAGCCTGCGTCAGCCAGGGATTGTTTCTCTCCTACATCACGGCAGTCACAGTGTCTGCTGGTTGGGCTACGTTACGTCCGGTGATGGAATGAGGGAAAATATAAAGGGGCACATTGGAGACAAAAGCATTTAAGCCTCAACACTTCTGTGAGCATATGTGTGACACATTCATGGGCTGCTTTGCCAGAGGCAGGGATGTAAACCCATGCCCCGACTCGAGCTGAGCAAATCAAAGGGTGGAAGAGAGAAGGAATTCCATAGCGCATGCACATCTTGCCCAAATGTTGTTGTTGTGTCACTTCCCTTCCTGGTGATGGGAAATCTGCTGTACAGCCCAGCTCAATGCAGCCACATCCCAGTGAGCCCCCAGGCTCCCAGCATGGGCTGTGCGCTGGGTTTGGGGAGGGCTGCGATGACGTGCTCGGTGCAAACGTGAGCAAGCTCATCATGGGTCGGGAGAGCTGGAGGCTTCTCGCCATGGTACAGAGTGGGCATGGGTGAGTTTTGGGGCAAGGAATGCGCAGGGATACAAAAGGGCTCTCCTTCCCTGATGGAGGGACAACGCTGCTCTGCCTCCCAGTGAAGCGGCAGAGGTATTTTGATGAACTGATGGTATCTGCAGCTCAAGTGGGTGTGGGTTTCTGGAGAAAATCCAGTGATTTTCTGCTCCATTTGACATCTCCCACACAGACAACTCTCCTTCTTTCCAAACAGAAGTGATATTCTCCTTCTCTTTGTTACCTTTTTTCCCAGGGGGACTCAAGGTATGGAATAGGAAAGAAAACAAATAAAACAAGAGAAAGAAAACAAATAAACAAGAAAAACTATTTCTGCCTTCAATTGAATGGAAATAGAACTTCTGCTTTCAAACAGAACTGAACAGCCAAGAAAATTCTGAAAAAAAGAAAAGTGATTTAATAGGAAAATGGGAGAACTGCATTTTTTAAAAAAAAAAAGAAAGAAAGAAAGGAGGGAGTCTTTCATTTCATTTGAGACATTTTGCTGGACCACCTGTGACCTTCCAGCAGCTTCTGGGCCACCTGCTCTGAGCGTGGGCATGCAGACACGGCCAGGCTGCAGTCCTCATCTCATCCTCAGGATGATCCTGTGTGGAGAGCCAGCTGTGCTCTTGCAGGGAAGAGGAGTCTCAGCCTTGTATTGGATTAATATTTCAACGTAAGTGGTGTCTTGACTGCTCAGTTGGAAGCATCCATAAATATTGTGCATTTTAGCAAAGAACTGAGAGCAGGAGCACACTAACTGCATCTCGGCCTGTTGTCCTTGGGTCAGCATTCCCTGCTCCTCAGGCACATTTCCCTGCAGCCCCTTCTTTCTGTTGCACAGAAACCAACCTCTCCAGGGCCCTTTCCAGACTGATACACTCATTACGGAGTTCATTAAAATCAGTGTGTCTTAATACAAAGTCTGCCATGATCGTATAAGAATGAGATACCCACATCAACACAGTGAAAACCTATTTTTCTTGAAGCCATTTACAGTGCACAAGTACACCAGGACTATGCCAGTCATAATAAACAGGTCGGGACAGCAGTGATTGGGCACGGAATTGCACAAAGGTAAATCTTTTAAGACAATGGTTTGTACATGAAGTAGTACCAAAATCCATCTCCCAAGCATGTTACCTGAATGAGAAATGAAAATGGAGCCTCAAATAATAATAACAATGTAAAACAATTTGTGAAGCCTTTTCCAAGCAGCACCCTGGTTAGATTCCAAAGAAAATACATGCAAAAAATATTCAAAATCCCATGCAGTACATTGACTTTGGCCCACTCCCAGCTCCTGAGTATAAAGCTTTCTCCCAGCGCTTTGCAAGTAAAACAAGTTCTTTGAATGAGAGCCTGATCCTGCAGCCTGCTGAGCATTTTCTCACTGATACCAATGATGCCTTTGGGTTGTAGGACAGATGGATGCAGAGCACTTACACAGGCCAAAACATATCCATCCCAAAATGAAATCCATCTTATCAACCACGTAAAGAAATGAAACTTCCAGCATCCAGCCTTTGGTTGTGCAATGCCTTTGTGTCGCTTTATTATTCTTGGGGGATGAAAAATAGGAGAATCTCAGACACCTCAGCCCCTGCTGCCTGGGAGCTGCTGCTGGGATCGCTCCTGCACGCCAGCAGCCTCCGAGCACGGAGCAGGATTGGGCTCTGAGCCCTTAATCCCCGCGGTGAGGAGTGTAACACTGCACACAAGATGTAGCAACAAAACAGATTTAGTTCAAGGTTAGTCTCAAGAACCCTTATCTGATCACTGACAGTAATTTATCACGCAGAACCCATCATTAGTGTCAAGCTGTTTTATTACCCACTAACTTAACACTGTTTTACCAAGAGTCAAGTGTGATGTCACTCATGTTAAAGTAATTTACAGCTAATAGATATGAGGTAGGAGTCAATGCTGAGTTCCTTTCATACTCAGAGCTAGCTACTTTCATTTTGCCCAGGAAGCAAATGAGAGCAGAGAGGCGATAGCCACAGGGAAGCCATCCCCACGCCTGTGTGCCCATGCATGGAGCACCTTGAATGTCCCCCAGCATCTTTCCAAATACAAGAACTCACCCACAGACATGAACTCTGATATCACAGCGTTCAAATGACCAGTGAGATTTAAGGCACGACAACAAAAATTTGGTTCTGTGGGACTGGGCATCTGTGATGGTTTGCTCATGCGGAGGCTTCGGCACATGAGCAGAGAGGAAATCCCTGCTGGAGTCACACGGTGGACCACAAAACCTGAGCATTCTGACAATTCCAATGGGAAAGGGGACATTTGGGATGACTTGTCATTCCCTTTGCAGTGGGTTCAGCTTTCAGGGTGCGAGTTGCCTCCATCTGAACATGGAGAGAAGTCACAGCCACCTCGATGGCGGGGTTGGTTACACAAAGTGGAGACGGCTGCCTGTGGACATTGTTCTCCTCTCTGCTCTCCCTCCTGCTCCAGCCAATGCTGCACAGTACGAGGTCAGCCCCAGTGCAGGCTGTGTTTATAAGAGAATACATTTCCCATTTCCAAGCACTTGCCGTCTCCTCTAATGAATCCTCCTGCTGACGTCTCCAGGATCCATATTCTTAGCCCATGAGACGTTCCAAGATAATCCTGACTAATGTGTGTATATTCAAAGAGGTTTATTGTGGAGAATTGTGCTTTTGGGATAAGGGAAAGGGCATCCTATATCAGTTCACCTCTCCAATTTTATATCCATTAAAAAACACTTTAAATCATCATCTCTGCTATTATTTCCTTAAATTTTCTAAGCTCTGGATTATTTGTATGGAGACTTCAAATGGTCCAGGAGCTGTGACCCCTTAAGGCACTGCAAAAAAAAGCCAGGGAAGGTCTCGGGATTAAATTTTAACTGTTGTTGGGATCTCAGGTAAATATCTTGCTCTGACAACACACCTGGACTGTAAATCATTGTAGCATCACTTTTGTCAGCCCTGTCAATAACCGTCCCGGTCTGTAAATTCTGTTTGATCAAACAGCTCTTGGCAACTCACGCTCCAGTGGTGACCTCAGCTTCAACCCGCAGTGCCCATTGTATGCAGATCCACTACAGCCCTGGAAGGAGGACCCTGAGTTTGGCTGCAGGCTGGCCAGATGTGGGGCTGGAGGTCTGGAAACGCTGGACGATGGCTGCGCTCTGCCTCGAGATCAGCCTGCGTGCAGTCCCATGGGATGTACACGCTCATCATTTTCTTCGTGTCTATGGGGAACCAAATAAAGTCTTGCCAGGACTTCTGCTTCTGCATATCTCAGCTTGCTGAAAACTGTCCCAGTGGCTCCTCATAACACATGGCTTTGCTCAGCTTGTCTCTGTGCAATCTCAAGAGTGAGAAGGAGATTGCAAGTGGCCCGTTGCCGGGTACTCCCCCGTGCACCGCTTTGAGCATGGGACCACGGGGATGGGCAGCACCAGCTGTGGCCCTGCGTACAACTCATGCAGATTCTGCAAGTTCAAAGAGATGGGAAAAACCTCTTCCCTCCTTTTCTCCAACTCCACAGCACTAAAACATGGAAGCAATATCTCCAGGGCAGTTGGGCAGAGGTGCTCTGCTCCTGCTCTGCCTGAAATGCCCACTGCTCCCTCCCCACAGCACCTTCCCAACTAATTGGAGCCATGTTTCCATGCCAAAGCAGATGAAAAATGCAGGCAGCGAAGGCTGAGAGGTTGCTGAGAGGGTGAAAAATGAGGCTGGGCGAGGTCAGAGATGTGGCCGAAGTGGCAAGGGGAGTTTGGGGCGGTGGAGGAGAAGGTTTGCTAGCCAAATTCCAGGCAGTTCAGATGTGGTAGAGAAGTTGTGAAAAGAAAGAACAGCCTGCAAACACGGTGAGTGAAGGCAGGAAAAATATTGGACATAGGGGTATTAAAATTAAGTGTAGCAAAGCAATGCAGGCAACATTAAGTTTAGTTCTACCAGATAGGAAAGGCTACACCATTTGTCACATCCTTTCAGTACCTTGCTTATGAGAAGCTGGAGTGCCATTTCTCCCTCACAGAAGATTATTTTTAGACACATAAAATATATGAGGAGAGAGGTGCAAAAAGAAAATTAGCCCAAAATGCAAACAGTGCCCCAAATTCATCCCTGGGGCACCTTTGTTAACGTCAGTGGAAGATTTCTACCAGAGATTAACTCAGATTTGTATTTATAAGTGCACTTCTGTCCAATGCCAGTGTTTCGAGTCAATAACTTTGTACCAAAACTGCAGTGGGAAAAAGAAGTGCTTCTACTTACAGATATCAAAATTAAACAAATAATGAGCATTAATGTTGCAGCTGACTTTGGCTGAAACTTTAAAGCATGTGAGAGTCCCAATTACTGCAGAGCCACGTAAAACTTGTCACCAAAATAAGGGGGTCGTGTTTGAGGACCATGATGCCTTCTGGTCTTTCAGAATCCGAACTGCACAGAATCTTGATTAAAAATGAACAGACTCCTGCAGCTCCTCAGCCCTTGGAAGAGGTTCCCAAGTGGCTGGATTTCTAAGCACTTCATAGATTGCCATTTATTTTTAAATCCAAGGTTCTTCACCTCCGTTCACTCTGTATGCACATAAAATGGGGAGAAAAAAATGGGGGGGGGATCTGGAGTCAGAGTGGTTATAAAAGCCCAGAGTGGTTTATCCCACTGAGGTGTGGGTTCCTCCTGGCCTGACGCTGGATGTAGAGGAGGGCAGGCAGACCCACGAACAGCCCCCCAACCCTTCCCACGTGTCCCTAAGGACAAAGGGCCCGGAACAGCCCCAGATGTGGAAGGGGACTGCAGAAACCACGAGGGTGGCAGCGCGGGTACAGCCGGGCTGCAGGGAGGCTCTCCCTGAAGATGCGTCTCTGCTCTCTGGGCAGTTGTGGAAGAGATTCCTCCAAGAGAGACCCATGGTCAGGAGCCATAGACAGTCCAAAAGCTAAAATCCAACTCTAGGGTTAGTGAGTGCTCTCTTGTTTTCCAGGGATGACTTTTAATTTCGTATTGAAGACTTTTTCCACCAAGAAGGCTTCATGGGGCCGTATCTAACGTGAGCACCACCTCCCACAACTCCTTGGTCTCCACTTCTCTCCCAGGTAGATGAAAATATATTCTACTCCTACAGAGACTGAAGTTCCCAAAATTCAGCAGTGCTTCCTAAAAGTCATGGCACTCCCAAAGAAACACTCTGTATTTTCTATCTGAGTTTTCCTTTTGTAATCCTGGAGATCTCCCCATTTTCATTTCCCTGCAGCCCAATAGTGAGGCACTTTATTTAGGAGAACACTGGCGTTGATATCAGTCTGAAGTTTTAGGAACAAGCACCCAGCATCATGGGATATGAGGCAAAAAAATTGAGCTCACATTCCATTGGCGTCCAACTGGGAGAGTCCACTTGTTATTGGGAACTCTAAAAAATCTCCAAGAAACTTGGGCACCAGCATCCCATTTCCCAACGTTCAGCAGTAATGTAGTGTTCCCAATTTCCCTGCACAGCACAGGAGGAGCGCAGCCCTTTGCACGTCTCTCCCACCCACTCAGCCACCAGGTTACATCACGACTTTGGTCGCTGAAGCTCCTTGCTCTCCTCCCTCCCCCAGCCCAGGAACAATGGCTAACTGTTCTTTTTCCATCTATAAATTTGTCTGAGTTAACAGTTCCCAAGATCTGGCAGCAAGCTGGAGCTGGGAGTGAGCTGAGAGATAGGAGAGTGACAGTCTGAAATGAAACACAGAGCTGCTGGGCCTGCAGCCGTCAGACAGGAGCCTGGCTCCCTCCCTTAAAGATTAGCGAGACTCCTTCGCCGGAGCCCTCCGCATTCCCCAAAATCCTAGCAACAAAGTGCTGTCTCTCAGCCGCCAATGAATCATGCGAATTTAACCTTTCACCTGGCCACAGGGAGGTTAATATACCAAAATAGCCCCCTTTTTTTTTTTTTTTCTTTTCCCATTTATTGCCTGTGAAGTGGGGCGCACCGTGCAAACCCCGCGTGGCTGGAAGGGCTCTGAGCGGGGCTTCGTGCTGGAGGCTGTGCTCCCTGCTAGCTGGCATCACCAGCACACGAGCCCATTTATTTGGAGAAATAGTTTCCATTTTCACAGTACGGAAGCTTTCCACCTCTCTCCATCTGTGACAGAGACCATGTGCTTTGGCGTTGCCAGCTTGGCTGGTGGCTCGCTGTGCCCCCCAGCCTCTGCCCCATGAGCATGAAACATGCACAGAAATTGCAAGAGAAATTGTTCCACTGTGTGCGCCCATTGCTGGAGTCTGAGCCAACCCCATGGCTGCCTGGAGCAGAACTCCCAGGAGCATCCCAGGTGGGGTGGATCCTCACCCCTGACACAGTGCTGAGCCCCTGCTGGGAGCAGGGCTGGATGTCCTGTGGAGCTGGGGTGAAGTGGGAGCCCTCAGAGACCCCTGCCTCCAATAAACATGGAGAGCTCCAGTTACCCATCTGCAAACCAGGAGGTGGCCTGAGCCCTCCTGGGGCATTCCCAGCAGTGGCTGCTGCAGCCCCAGCTCAAGTCCTTGTTTTCTTGGGGACTCCAACACTTGCTGTTAAATTTTCCTGGAAGGAAAATGTGTTTTAAACAATTGAGGACAGAACCATGGAAGCTAGGTTACTTTTATGCACTTCTAGGGAGGCACTTTTAGGAAGCTCGTGTAAAGTTACCCATCATTAGGGGACACAAATTGTTGTCTGCATTTGGTTTGCTTTAAATACCAAAGGGAGAGGGGTGATTTTTGTGGCTGTTGACTTCAGAGCAGCTGAGGCTGAAGCATCACTGTGCAGCGGGTCTGTGAGAGGACAGCAGCCAACAGCAGCTCTATGGGACCGCTTTTATTTTTCCTGCCAGTGAAACTCTTATGGGCTAAGGAACAAAATGGGATCTCAGAGAAGAGGGGAAAAGATTTCAAATATTCCCTCCCCTTTCTCAGTGCCCCCTTCCTGAGAGCCACTGTCATATGCATATAACAGGAGATAAATATTTTTTGGAGGAACCTGCTGTTTGTTTAACCCTTTAGAGCCCCCGCCCCCTGGCACCCCTCACTCCTGCAGGCTCTGTCCCTGCCTGGGCTGGGGCAGCTCAGTCCTTGCTCACAGCCCCTCTCTGGCTGCATCCATCACCTCTCTGCAGTGCTGCTCCTGGTATCAGCCTGGCCTCAGCGGCAGCAGGACCCTGAACCCCTGGGAAAGGGCCACCCCCCCCTTGGAGGCTGGGTAGGAAGGGATGCAGAGCGGGAGATGGGGACCACAGATGCTCATCCAGGGATGCAGACAGGGAACATAGACACTGCTGGTCCCCTCTCATAGGCCCCCCATTTTTAGCCCACCTGGGCCAGGGGAAACAGCCCCTGGGGAGCTCGTCCTCCCCCCAGAGCCATTCGTTTGGCAGCTGGGTGCAGAACCAGCAAGCGGCCCAGTGCTGCCCGCGGAGGCTGCAGGGGCCGAGTACTGATGGGTTCCCCTTCACAGCAGGGCGGAGGGCTGCGGGTCGCCTCTGAGCCCCGCGGGAGGATGGGGAGGATGCTGCGGCTCGCGAGAGGCGGGGGAGGAGGGGGAGAGCCGTTAATTAATTGTCACCCTCCCGATGGAGCGAGAGGGACGCAGACTCGGGGTGCGCCTTGCCTCTCTCCTGCCCGGGGCAGCAGGACTGGGTACGTTCCCACCCTCCCTTCTCCACTTTCCTTTTCTTTTTTTTTTTT